>CM024524.1:21712031-22115581 GCA_014182375.1 Eucalyptus virginea | reverse complement strand
CTGTCTTATCAGTTAATAACAGAAAAGTCACATACCAATACATCCGTGCTATCTTTGCCCAAAATTAATTTTTGTATAAGTTATTGAAGAAAATAAGAGGATTCAAGAAAACAACAATTCAAAGATAAATTTCCCAGGAGAAGAACGTTCTTCACCGAAAGCCATAATACATGCTATTATTCTACAATACATAATGCTATTTATATTAAGAAGATAACTAGATTTCCTATTCTATATTCTGAAAATCTAATGTGACAAATTGACCGAAATCAAATCATATTTACCACTCTAATCTAATATTTCGATAGCAGAATCAAATCATACTCTAATCTAATCTTCCGATGGCAGCATCAAATTATAATCAAATCATAATCTAATTTATCGCATCATATTTACTCAAAATTAATTTTTCATATTACACAAAATCCTAAATTCATACATACCATACAAATCCACCAAAATCTTGGGGCAAAATGGCTTTTGCCAAAGGAGAAGCGTACTTCGATACTTTTTTTGGTCATTCTTTAGGCGGTGAATAGTTGTTCTATAAAAAATAAAAACTGAAATAAACGAACTGAATTTGATACTATTCGTTGCTAGGATATTATGATCATACTGTGATTTAAGATTTCTTTGGAAAAGAGTTGGAATCATTGCATCAAACGAGTAATCATTGTTTGTTTGTACCAAATTAGAGAGAAGCCGCAAAAATGGCTGCTTTTTCTCTATTTTCTAACTGGTTGGACAATTCCATAGAAATGTTGCTAAATAGAAATATTCTTGTAGCAACTGCATCTACTCAGCATTCAACGAAAAGATCATTGTTACAGAAATATAATCCACCAAATAAGAGAGAAGCTGCAAAAATGGCTGCTTTTGCTTTATTTTCTAACTGGTTAGACACCACCACAGAAATGTTGCTATATAAAAATATTCTTGTAGCAATTGCATGTACTAAGCATTCAACAAGAAGATCATTGTTACAGAAATATAATCCACCAAATTAGAGAGAAGCTGCAAAACTGGTTGCTTTTGCTCTATTTACTAATTGGTTGGACACCACCACAAACATGTTGCTAAATAGAAATATTCTTGTAGCAATTGCACGTACTGCGCAAGCATTCAACAGGAAGATCATCGTTACAGAAATATAATCCACCAAATTAGAGAGAAGCAGTAAAAATGGCTGCTTTTGCTCTATTTTCTAATTGGTTGGACACCACCACATATATGTTGCTAAATCTAAATATTATTGCAGCAATTGCACGTACTGCGCAAGCATTCGACAAGAAGGTCGTTGTTACAGAAATATAATCCCCCTCGCTGCACATTATCATAGAAATTTCAATCCATGCTCGTCGTTACCCCCATTTGGTGATGGCATCGCCGATGGAAACGAGTTTTAACATAATTGCAACTGGTAACTAATGGTGGAATATCCTGCTTGGAACTTCCCATGAACGCCAAGCAGGCGACGATTTCGTCGGAGGCCATCCGGACATCATAATTTGCGGACGTTGCGTCCAATCCAAGTTCGCGACTTGCAGTTGAGAACTGCGTGGCCGAAGTTTCGAAGTGAGCCTTACAAGTCTTGAGCACCGGCTTCCATGAAGATGTCGTGTTTGGGTCCACAAGCATTTGGTCCAATAACTCCTGCCTCTTGGTAGTGTTCTCCGCCGCTATTTGCAAAGCGATTTCACCGAGAGAAAGATGTGAAGTCGCTTTTGCAGCCCGTGGGTCAGGGTTTAGAGTGGCGACGCATTCTGGGTAAACTTTGGTTGCCCTGCAAAGCTCGCCTACCAGCACGGATTCTGCACTGGCTGAAGATGCGGAGAAGAAGACAACAAGGCAAAACACGAGCGATATCATTAGTTTCTGGCTCGGTGAATCCATTGAAGAAGGCGGCGTGCGGCGAGGGAATTTGGTTAGTGATTTTCTGGTGTATTTTTTCTGGGTTCATGTGAAGGAAAGGGCTGGTTTTATATGGGAGGAAACCCTAACGAGAAGCACAGGTACGTTTGGACAGAGAAGGGATAAGAAGAAGGTTAGTTTGATGGCGGTTGAAAGACGATGCAAGGAAGTCGGCGAGTGAAAAAGGTGGTGCGGGCAATTCCCTGAACAAAAAAACGACGGGCCTGAACCGTCTGCAACCTATCTTGTAATCTAGAAGGGATTTGGCCCTTTATTCGAAACAATTGTTCACGTATATATTTCTATTTTTGGAGATCTTTTCTTCAGAACGAAAGTAGCCTGGCTAATTCGGACATATGTACCAACGATTTCTTCAGTTGTCGATTCTATGTTCGTCTTCTCACCAGCCTAAATCAACATTTTTAGGTCTTATTCGTTTGAAGCCTTCGCCTGGTAACTACTTGTTCGTTTGAAGACATCGCCTGTAACTACTTATTGGTTTGAAGACATGCCTGGTATCGCCTGGTAACTACTTATTCGTTTGAAGACATCGCCTGGTAACTAACTCTACCCTTTTTGTTGCAAAAACAAAAAGATCAAACAATAGAATAAATGAACAAAGAAATATATTGATTGGAGGCCAGATTTATGTGGTTAAGTCAATGTGATATATTCCATGGGAAATCCAGTAGAATATTCCACTATAAATCAAGCGGTATAAAAAAATATTACAATTATACTTGAGTTATTTAAACACTTCTTGTGTTTCCTAATCGTCAATTACACATAATAACTCACACATTGCTCGATCCTCACAATTTCTCTCGAACTAATCTCTCGATACACACACTCACCCCACACACGCACACAAAATCCTTCCCACAAGATTTGATCAACTCCAACGCTTTTGGATTGCTTTAAGGTACACTTCACACGTAAGCCCTGTTAAGATATGAAATCTTTTTTGATATTATTTTTTGAATATGAAATCTTTTTGATATCTTTTTGAATTTCATATTAGCATACCAACTGTAGACGAGTTGGCATTCCATGATTCTTGCTCTATCAAAGATTGTATTTTTCTTTCTCTTTATAAGCATGTACAATATGTAAATTAAGTGATATGAAAAATCATTCAAAAATTGTGAGCTTTTTCACGAGCCCTAGTCGCTACTGCGATTTCTTTGTATTTAGTTCCAAGTCCTCGAAGTGCATGAGTGACTAAATCATCATCAGAGATGGGAGTGTCAATGATTGCTAATTCATTGGCAAGGGCTTTAAGTTCCTGCAAAAATTCTGAAACACAACGTGAGTTTCGGCGAGCGGTAGAGAGTTGATCCTTGAGAAATACAATCTTTGACAGAGCAAGGATCATGCAATGCCAACTCATCTACAATTGGTATGCTAATATGAAATTCAAAAAGATATCAAAAAGATTTCATATACAAAAGATATATCAAAAAAGATGTCATATCTTAACAAACCCTACCTTACTTACATTGGGAAAACATTCTAGGATATTTTGAAGTTAACAAATCATCTATTTCTCATTATTATTCAATAAATGTAGATTTTGTTTATTTTGAGTAATGTAAACAGCTGAGTAAAGTCTTGATCGCTATTGTACTCGCTTAGTTCAAAAGTCGATTTCTAGGGGAAGCTTGGATAAATTCACTAAATTGCTGATAAAGGCAGCTCCTTTTATCAACTGTGATGAATACATTTATCATTTGCTTACCCTAATTGGATATGAAGATCTAGAAAGAAGAACAATGCAAATGCTATAACTTTTGTACAACCCTTTTATGAGTACCATAACTATTTTTTTGCTTATTTAAGTACCGTATTGGAGTAAAATCGATCATATGAGTGTAATTTCCTGTAGATCATCATATATCGATTTTTTATTAATCTCCCATCTGACACAGAATTTTTGAATTTTTTATTTATTGTTTTGAATTTTATTTTTATTTATTTTGTTTATTTTGTTTTTCCTTTTCTATCAAGGTTGGCAAGGTTGCCCATATTGGGTGAGGGCTGCCTCGTCTTTAGCTGTGAAGGCCCTTGCTTGAATTGGGTGAGGGTTTCACAACTAGTGAAGGTCGCTGATGACCCTCACCAGCCCTAAAAAGACAAAATAAATAATTCAAAATAAATAATTAAAAAATAAAAAAAAAATTCCATGTTAGAATTAACGAAGCCGTATAGGACGACTGGCATTCATGTTGAATTTTTTGGCAAGGAAAATTGGTAATGATATTCAAATGATCGATTTTTCAAATTTATGGCATCTAAAAGAGCCAAAAAAAAAAAAAAAAGCTGTGACACTCAAGTGAGTGCCCCATAAAAGTTATAGCATTTGCACTGTTCTTACTTGGAAGATCCGGATATTCCTTTGACTTAATTCCTTGGTCAAAAGAATTGGAAAGCTTAGATTCTAGGCCTGGAATTTTGGAAAGAAAAATTGGAGTTAAATCAAATTAATTATTACTTATTTTACTCGGTCAATCAAAGGAACCGACGATCGACACAAATAGCGACTTTATTTTAGGAAAGCTCGCTATTACCAAAAAGATCCGATTTTATGAGCTATCAAATCTTCCCGTGATTGCGTTTATTAATTCCAACGACTAAGTTGGAGATTCAAGATTATATAGTAGATTTATACAAGCTTAAAAATACATGGAAAAACAAGAAAGCTACAAATGCTGAAAGTTCCTGTTGATTGTAATTGTGATATGAGAGGTGTTTAAGTGTGTAAGTAGTGCTTGTGTATTGATAGTGGTGCTTGTGTACTTGTAGTGGGATCTATCAACTTTGGTAGAAGGAACACTAGCTTTGTTGTAAGTATTGAATTTACTAGTGAATTCCAATTACGGGTGAGCATGATCCGGATTGCGTCTGTCCAATACTTAACCCAAGGGCCAATCACATGGTATCGGTCCTTAATTTTTGGAACTAGAGACCGACCCTATTGAGCCTAGGACCAAAGACTAGACCAAACTGACCCTATCAATTCGGTCTGGTTCCAAGGTCAATTTAAGACCTACCAATTATTATTTTTTTGTTTCATTTTTTGTATTTCTTGAAAGGAAAAACATGCATTTTCAAATTACATATCCATCAATAATGCGACGTTGGCCAACCAAATTATGAATATTAGTACATATCAAATGTAAATCTAAGATAATATAACAGCAAAAATCATTGCGATTATTGAGCTACGTTTGTGAGGCGGGCCAAGAGAGGCGAGTGATTTCACCGGTTGAATTGCACTCGTGAGGCGAGGGAGCCAATGAAGAGAGGTGAGCGGCGAGCAAGGTGAGTGAAGAGGATTTCTTTTTCTTTTTCCAGGCTTGGTATATAATTTACACGATAAAACCATATAAGAAATAACAAAAGTGGAGGCGTCAAGATTTAGAATAAACAAAGAAATATAAAATATAAAATATATGATATATCTTGTGTAAATCATATATGTAATATATAGAGTTGCTCCGGAAGTCCTAAAATTGAGGAACAACCCATACAATGTAGAGTGCAGGGTCCTAGGACCAAGGATCGGCCTAGTCCTACTGTGGGCTAGTTGAGCCACACCCTTTCAATCTTGTTGATTGCTATTACTTTGGGAGAATGAATGTAGACTTAATCTAAGCTAAATCACTATAAGATTTGCTCGCAACTCCTTCTGTCTCTCTACTTATTGCATTATTTATCTCGTAGAAGCATCATTAATCTGACATAATCAAATTGTTCCAACATCTACCAAAATTAACTTGAGTTGTTCCCGAAAAATCTAAAGTTTTGAGAATCAACTTATTCACCACCCTCTTGGTTGAATTTTCCACGTAAATAACCTAAAGACATAAAAGACATGATTGAATATGAATATATGTCTCCAACAAAATTAGGAGGCGGAGAGGTTTTGGGAGATGGTGGAGGATATAGAGAGAGAGATGGAGAGACGTTGAGAGGGGAGGAGGTGAAGAGGACGATGGTGGCGATGATGATGCCGGACGTTACCACGCTGGCCCGATTGCGCAGGGCTCGGCAGAGTTAGTAGGGAAGCCAACGAAGAATCGCAGAGATAATATATAAAGAGACAGAGAGAGACGAATGAGCTGCGAAACGGCTTGGATTTGGGAAGAGAGGCCGGGGAGAAAAATGGTCGACGTTCGTTTAGGGGATATTCCCGCATTACATTCGATTCAAGTTGTGGGGTTGGGGGTTTTGTATTGAAAAAAAGAAGAAAAAGGTGGGGGGTTTTGCTTTTGGTTTTGTTTAATCTCCCTTTCTTAAGGTTAAATTTCATTGTCACCCAAAACTTTTTCCACAATTCACCTTTAAAAAATATGCATTACCCAAAACTTTTTAACCGGACCAATCTGAACCGACCGACGTGAATTCCCTCGTCCACTTGCCTTTGGAGGATTAGAGGCAAGCGTCGAAACGGGTTTATTAATTTTTTTTAAACTTGAAACATACTCTACATATTTAGGAAATCTAAAATCTACTCCGTCATAGTTCCAAGGTCGGCATCGAGATTTATCCTAGTTCCATCAGTAGTTTTCATTGAACAATGATAGTGAATCATTATCTTTAATGATCATTATTTCTTACAATCCATTGATCATAATTCATATTTAGACACACGAAAATTATGAAATATTAATGAATTGAAAATCTCGATCGTGGATATTGCTGAAAACGAAAGCTCTAACTAGTGATTTCAGATTGCATACTTATTATTGGACGCCATAGAATATTGCATAATCACGAAAAGACATAGAACAAAAAACTTTTAATTTTTATCCAACACTTCCAATTGGGATCCAGAACATCGGTGTTTTGTTTTTCAAATTCCATTGACTCGTGTAATCTGACAGCCCAAATCACATGGCAAGATAGATCTGACCCTGATGAGGAGATTAAAATAAACACCTGAACCCATAGTGAGATGCTTATGATTCTCTCAACCCCTTTGTCCATTCCGGAATACAGAGGAGGACTAAACTAAGTTATCACAAACTCGAGAAACTGATGCTGCTTTGCATCACGGGGCACTCTTCAACTCCCAAGGAGAACACAACGAGCGGCGGCAATTATTTTACGATCGATGAGATGTGGGAGACGAAGGCCGACCTGTGTCGTGTCGCTGACACCAATTATCATTGTCAGCGGGCCGGACGGAAAGGAGAGAGAAGGAGCGAATCGTATAGCTTATTACAAGGGCGGCCTTGTACCCATCGACGTGTAGATAATCCAAAGTGATCTCTCTCGACCATGATTATAAAATTTCGATGGAGTCGTGAGCTTTTGCTTTCGGCAAGTACGGTTGAAAGTAGTCCGACATAGACGCACTGTTTTTGATATGTGAGGACTTAGTAGGAGTCCTACTTGGATAGCTTGTGCCTTTGGGCGAAACCAATATTTTTATTTTATTTTTTTGTCTTTTGCCGTCATTTTGGAGGGGAAAATTTCAATTGGCCCCCTTGAATTCGACCTAATTTTATTAAATGCCCCCCCTAATACTTGGTTTTGTCTCGAAAGACCCCCACGCGCTTGACAAATGTGAATCGATTAGCCCCCCCGTCGGTGAAATGCCGGTGGTAAAAGTGGCTAGTCGGGATGTATGTGCAGCTCGCGTGGACGATTTTCTGGCCGAGTAGGAGCATTTTTCTTTCAGAATAAAAATAATATTTTGTGGGGAGAATTTAAAATCGAAAAACTCTAAACATGGAGAGAACGTGATTGCACTGGGATATGCCGTCATTGACCAGGAACCATGACGTTTTGATGTCCCTCGCTCGGCTGAAGCGAGAGCATTGCCATCGGCACAGATGGGAGAGGGAGAAAGAAGGAAGATGATGAAGACTCGTGTGTCACGGCCAAGAGGTTTCGGGCGCAATGAAACGACGAAGTGATAGAAAGAATCGAGTGAACCTGGAAGCTTATAAGGTAGTACACTTTCTTGAATGATCTAAATGTTTTTAGGGGCACTATGCGAAATGGACACAAGGGGATTCTAGATTATTTCTTGTGGGCCACGTGCAAATATATATTCTTGGGAAAAGGACGTAGAAGTGCCAAAAGTTGCATATATCGCTTATTTAAGTATCATAATTTTTCGTCGGTTTACTTATGTGCGGAATCGGAGAAAAATAATTACTTAAGTACATTTGGTGAGAAATTTCAGCCAAAATAATTAGGTGGCTTTTGTAATTTAAATTTTTATCTGACGTGGCTTATTTATATTAAGAACACCAACCTTGCCGAGGAGGGATTTTCAACCAAGACTGCTGGTTAAACTCATCCGAAAAGGTTTAGGTAAGCATTGATCAAAGAGATAGGACAAGAGATCCACAATGACGAGCAATAATCGAATGTGGAAGCGTGACCCCAAGTACGCGGGCTACGGTGATCAATGTCAATGAAAAAAGCTTCGGGCAAAGGATAAACTCACTCGGGTGGATTGAATAAAAAAAGAAAAAAGAAAAAAAGAGGATAATAGAGAGTTTCTCCACCATGGTAAGGGAATGGTCGCAATTGGTGACGGAGGACGTTCGACAGTGAAGGAAGAAGCCCGAAAATCTCCCGGAGTGTTATCAAAATTTGTTTTCGTCCCCAATTTTTGTTTTTCTTCTGGTCTCTCCCTCAGGTTCTAAAGGAGAGGAGACCGTATGGAAGAAGACTTTGGGTTTTAGGGTTTCGAATTGGGGATTTCTTTCGATTTATTTTCGTCCCCACCTTTTATTTTTCTTCTTGTCTCCCCCTTAGGTTCTCGAGGAGAGGAGACTACATGGAAGAAGACCTTCGGTTTTAGGGTTTCGATTTTGGTTTTAAGATTTTGAATTGTGGAGTTCTTTCAATTTGGGATTTATGGTTTATATTTTGGGTCAAACATTGTAGATGATGTCGTTTAGGAGTCCATACACTGATTGGGCACGTTGACAAGCCATATTACTCGGAGAAATTAATAAAATATGGTTACGTCAGATTTCCAGCAATGTAATTCAGAATTGGCACTTAAAAATCTTTTTTATTTTTTATTTTTATAAAGTGGTACTTTGGTGATTTGAAAAGAAAATTATTTGGTACTAAAGTGAGTGTTGTACAAAACATTTGGCGTTTCTAAATACTCTTTTTCCCATATTCTCTTGAATTAATGTGGTAGTGCATAGATGGGATGATAAAAGCTCTACCATCATATTAAATGGAGTCTACATTGTAAACAGAAAATTTTTAAGGTACTTTAAGGTTAATTTGGAAAGAGTTTTCTAAGGCCACACAAGTAAAGGAGCGTTAAATCGATAGCTTGCGACAAGTGGTAGGGTTATCTGAGGAAAGCTTATGTTCTATCGGGGTCCTATGAGGGCAGGGGGTGATTGTTGGGGCCAAGAAGGCTCAGACAAGGTGTGACTTCTGGCAAGCTTCTAGAATGGCAATGAGAGGGAGGGACAAAAATGAACTAACGTGCTTGTAACAATGGGCGAATCTTAAGATGAGGTTTGTTACCACGTTTCATGCAAGGAGAAAAACCTTTACTGGTCTTGCTAAGATCATAAGAAACCTAGTAGGCGAAATAAAGTGTGCCAAGGGAGCACAGTTGGCTCGAGATGTCATATTTGTTAGAGAGAGCACAAGTGACTAGAGATCTGCAAACAACTTTGATTAGGGGAAAGCTAACAATGGAGTGTACTTGGCTTGTTCTATTGAATGAGCGTTCACAATCATATAAGTCTCAGTGACATATAGTGTTGTAGGGCACAAGGGAGCGATAGAGTATCTTAGGCATCACGAAATTGGGTAGGGGAGAATGTCACGAACCAAATTCTCTTGTATCCTCGTGAGCTAAAATGTGGAACATTGGCATCGGGGAGAATAGTTGGTGATGTAGAAGTGATGATACAATTGGTTTTAGGAGTAGCATCATGGTGTTTGTATTGGGTATCCTGGAGTGAAACAAATACTACCATATGGTATCTTTGAAGGCGAGGTTGGTCTTCATTGCACAAACCAGTCGGGAGTTGATATTGCTTTCCCAATGATTCTATGGTAAGTCGAAACCAATTGTTGAACTAAAGTGTTGTATATCTCGCTTGAGAGACTAGATGCCCAAGCTTAATTGGATCCGGTATGATCCGATATAAGGATAGGTTCCGTCATATTGTCCTTAGGAATGATCTACATAAGAACGGCTCACCTAGTGTTTTTGGCTCATCAAGCACTGCATGGGCTATTCCTTGGCCAAGAAACTATTGGCCCTTGACCCATGGTTTATGTAAGTGACGAGGGTTGGCAAAGACATTATGGCTATGTTTGGTTGAGCCTTTGGAAAATGCAAAGTTAGTGTCCCAAATATTTTAGCTTAATGTGTATTTCCTCAAAGCAAATTTCATTTTGTTAGTGACTTTTGGTGTAGTCTTTTGTATAATAGCTTTGAAGTAGCTTCGTAGTCTGTCCTCAAAGCCTCTATCTCCAAAAAACGGGGGCTCCTTCCCTATGTTTTTTTTTTTTTTCCTATAAAGTGATGAGTCTTCATATCAAAATTAGATAGTAGAACTGAGTGATTTTATAGTGAGAAACTATGAGTGATCAAAGAAGAATCAATGGCAAGACGTTATAGTTGTGAGTGAAGTGAATCGCGAGTTTGAAAGCTTGAGTTTGTCCTCCATTTTTCATCATTCTAGGTATAATTCATCAAGATTGCTACTGAAAGAAATCTGGGTCACCCTGAGGTCATGCAACCCCAAGCGACAAGCGATTGCCATCGAGATCGTGTGACCCTAAGTGAGCCTCAACCATGATGACTGGCAACGTTTGTCTATTCATAGGTGGACCAAATTGGAATACACAATCATTAGTGGAGTACACAATAATTAGTGAGGGTGAAATTGTAAGAAAAAAAGTCATTAAACCCCACAATAGCATTTTGAAAATGCTAAAGTCCGAGGGGAGTGTCTTAGGCTTTCAGCTTTGCTAACGCTAGCATTTCCCTAAAGCGATTCAAAGAAATTTTACAAGATGCCTAACTTTTTCCCAATGAACTTTATAGGCCCACAGTTCTAATCTCTTGGGAAAGCTAAGCCAAACACACCTTATACAAATCGGGCCAAGTGACCTTGCGTTAGGACTAACACCAAAATCCGCAACTCCTACTGTTATAGAGCTTCAACCAAGAAGGACTCATAGGTGGACCAAATAGGGATGTGAGAATCATTGATGACCGCAAGAAATGAAAATGGTTGTGTTAAATCCAATTTAGTATTGAATTATCACACCACACGATTTTCAACATATAGTGTCTTATTAATTGCTTTTGGTTTAGGCAAAGTTGTGGAGGCATATGACATTGCTCACTCACCGAGCAAGAAGAATGGCAGGAAGAGATGTTATTGGGAACATGCACCAAAATTCTAATACATTCATTTGAGAAGATTTTCAAGAGGGAATTCAAGTTTGAATTCATAAACATATCCAATTGAACTTACCTTCGCTGAAAAGTTTAAGTAAATAAGTTATAAGCCAATTATGATATATTAACTATTTCAAAACCACACTAATTCTGGGATTTTTTTTTATAACAAAACTCATATGTATAACTACTACATTAAAGTCATTAAAAAAAAAAAAAAAAAAAAGTGGCTTTGA
Organism: Eucalyptus virginea; assembly: GCA_014182375.1. Taxonomy (NCBI): domain Eukaryota; kingdom Viridiplantae; phylum Streptophyta; class Magnoliopsida; order Myrtales; family Myrtaceae; genus Eucalyptus; species Eucalyptus virginea. The sequence goes on along the minus strand of CM024524.1, from coordinate 22,104,019 downwards.
GGGATGTGTAGGGTAAGCAAAATGCAAGGTGCCAATTTTTTTTTTTTTTTAGTCAGTCATACTCTATTTCTATTCTAACTCTTACTCTCAAACTTTTGTCCTACCTTATTGCAAGGCATGGGAGCCACTCCTGAAGTTAATTCGTCCCCACCCCAATCCTCTGAGAATGTGAGGATTCGAACCCCCCACTTCCCCCTTTCATTTTAGAAAGGTGGCTACTGGGGTAAACCCAAGTGGTTCAAGGTGCCGATTGACTTAGCAAGCTTTGACTCTCTCTCAAGTGTGCGAGAGTGTGAGGCGACAGTGACGGACTCGTCTATGCTTGGATCCATATCCTCATTGGTTCTAGGACGGCATCTTCACCGCGGGCCCACTTCCCTCTCCTTCCTCTCTCTCTCTCTCTCTCTCTCTCTCTCTCTCTCTCTCTCTCTCGGTATTTTCCATTTTCAAATTTGAACTTTCTATGAGCTTTCGTTTTTGGACCAAAATGCCTCTACTTGGCCGGAAAATCATTCACACGCATCCCGGCTGGCCACTTTTCTCACCGATGTGGTTAATTGATTCACGTTCGTCAAGTGGAGGGAGTCTATTGAGAGAAAATCAATTATCTGGGGCATTTTGAGGAAGCGGGCTCTTTAAAGGGGCCTAATTGAAAATTTCCCCCTTTTCTTGTGTGCCCGCAATGGAGTTGTAGGGTCGTTTAATGTGGACTGCTTTGTCATCACTGCGTTTTGATATTATAAAATGAAAGTTTGAAGATGCCAACAAGCTTTGCTATAATTGTTTAAAGTAATAATTTAGCTATAGTTATTTTGATTAGATTTTGTCCACTCAGCAGATGTCACGAGAACAGATGAAAGGAGCATGGAATTTCTTTTTAAAAAATGAAAAGAAAGTGGGTCAAGTTTTGGATATAATTCGAGTATAAAACATGATATATGTTTCATCATTTAACACCTTCCAGCAGCTTCCTGAAAGTTATATCAATAAATAAATAAATAATAAACAGCGTGCTATTGAAAATATATATACAAATGAATGTCTCATCATTTAAAATCCATCCCCCTTGAAACAATCTAATCAACACAACCGACTAATTTTATCAGCAATGCATATCTCCGTCTATATATATCTTATTCTTTGAAATGGAGTACATGCCTCTAAATTCAATCTATTTTCAATTTATTATTTTTAAAGATTCTAATTACATGAACTAATACATCTTTTAATTTAAGTGATCACTTGTAAACTTCGCAAATCTATCGAACTGATGGACTGCATCCTCCCACTCTAACTATTATTTTTTTTCTAATTTTTTTGCTTTTCATGTTATGTGATCGTCTTATTCTCTAAGAATCAATTGATATGACACATCTAGATTAATATGGGTGAGTACATGCAATTTCACTTGTTCATGGATAGAGGATAGAGTTTCATTAAACTTCCTTCCATGATATATCTCAACTGAGAAATCATAGGTTTATTGAAACTGATTAACAAAATCCAAACACTAAATTAGGTGACAAATTATTGTGTTACGTATTTTGTAAACCAGCCTTGATGTGCCTAGCATTTCTCTTTCTTAATTATTGTTTCATTAACTAGATATTCGTTGCATATTAATTTGTAAGATTTGTAGAAAGTATAAAATATCATGGTTTATCATTTAGAGCGACGACTACTAGGATCTAAAGCTTAATTTGCACCTCAACTAGCATGTAGATCGTCGCAGGAAAAATGCAACCCACAATTAGTGTAGGTTAAGTCCAAATTTAGTCCTCTAATTTGTGCGACTTTTGCATTTGAATTATTTTGTTGCAAATCAGGGCGTCCAACATACTTGATTCTTCCAATCAAGTCATTTTTAATTATCACACTTAATTATGTCAATTTGCATGTTTGATGTGCCTAGGCTGATATAACAAGAAAATGGACAAAAACATTTTTAAACTCCTAGAATTTAGTCCAATAAAGAAACCAAAGGGAAAAAAACGGGCACATCATTAGGTCCAAATTTAATTCAGAAAAGTAGGCACATCATTGAGGAAAAATATATTTTTTCTTTTTTTTTCTTTGGTTAGTTTAAAATTATGAGAACTTTAGAAGTACTCTCTCTCTTTGCTGTTCATAGGCAAATCAACACCCAAATATAGTACTTCAACTTTTTGACAAAAAAAAAAAAAGGAAGGCTAAAAGTCACAAAAAAATCATACACTATACTCACTGTGACATATTTTTCATAAACTTTAATCTATAACACAAAAATCTCAAACTTTTAACTATAAGAGATATTTACTCTCAAACTTCTGTTAATGAGAACGGTTAAAAATCTTTCTATGTAGACACTAGAAAGCAAACAATGTTGACATGATGCTTGGCTTAATACGAATAAAAACAATGTTATTTTGGTTAAAAAAATTATCTTAGAACCTTAACAGAAAATAAATATATCACAAATATAAAAAATTGAGGTTTTTATGCTACATGAAAAAGTTTAGGATAAAAATGTGATGGTGGACTTTTTTTTTGGTCGAAGTCATGGTTGACTTAGCTTGGGGATCTTTATGTTACAAAAAAAAAAAAAAAATTAAATAAGTATGTCACAATGAGCATAATTTGACAGTTTTTATGACTTTTTCCTAAAAGATATAGAACTTTAACATAAGTAGTTTTTGCAATTATGTTCTCAAACTTTTTTTTTTTATTGCGAATTGGGTACTCCAACTAATTTGTTTTTTTCCCAATTCAAGTCCTTTTTATTTTCAATGATCACACTTGATGGTATTAATTTGATTATTTACCGACACAGCGACTGTCACAATACTAAAATCAAAATAATGGAAAAAAAAAAAAGGAGAAGAATATAATGACAAATTGGCATATAATTCTCTAGGAAAAAGGATATACTTTCTTCCGAAAGGGAGAGACGGGCATGATTGGGCGGATTGTGGGGGAGGTGGGGGCCGATCCGACGTGTCAACCATGGAAATGGAAAAGGAGAAAACGAACACGTCACCTCGCAAGCTGCACAAGAAAAACACGTCCGACGCCGACCCCCACTGGCACTGACGATGTGACGCGCTCTGCCCCGCGAAACGCCAAAAGCCGACCCCCACTGACACTGACGATGTGACGCGCTCTGCCCCGCGAAACGCCAAAAGCCTTTCACTGTTCCGCCACGCGTGACGTCTCGTTCGCTTTGCTCTCTCTCTCTCTCTCTCTCTCTCTCTCTGAGTCGACCAACTTGTCTGCGTGAGCGCGCCCTCGTGTTCCCAAGCCAACAAATTAGTTTTAAATATGTGTTTCGATTCTCACACTTTACAATGAGATAAAGTAAAAGTCCGAAAATGAGAATTAGAATAGGAGTAATAGAATAGAATTGATAAAAAAAATAAAAAATAGACTTCGACTCGACAGTTTCGAATTTGAGCAAGTATTTCTTTGGAAAAACGACACATGATTAATGAACTTCGATGTAATATGTAATATCGGTTCTCGATTTTTAATTTGTTCGATATGATCCAAGAATTTTTTCGTACGTGTTTAATTTAGTCTATGAACTAGATAACTTAGGGATTAAATTAAATCTAAGGATATGATTAAATCAGTCAAGATAAGTCTTAAACCCATGGGTTAAGAACTAGGTTTAAACATAATATTAATGTTAAATGAATTATGGATTATAAATGGGTTAGTTATACTAAGAAAATGGATTTAAACATAATATTATTGTCAAATGGGTCATAATAAATGATAAATTGGTTATAAGTGGGTTTACAGCTTATTTAGACTCAATCTATTTTTATAACTCTTTCTTTAGCTTCTCTTGCCTTTACTTGATCTCGCGTTCATTGACTCCATACTCTCACCTTAGTTTGATTATGAGTTTTAGTAAATTGGATTAAATATGAAAGTATTTTAGCAATATGAGTTGGATTGTGTATAGAATACTAGATTTGCATTGCATGAAAAATGGATTAAAACATATTAAATGGGTTTAATTGGATTGGACCAGTTATGACTCGATTCACTTGTTTGACTGGTCTAGATATGATAATCTAAGGGTTAGATTGAAAATGTATTAAAAGTTTAATGCTACATTGAATAAATTAAAAGTTTATGAACGACATTACACATTCGGATAAAATTGAGAGGCTGTATTGGACAAATTAAAATATTAGAAATGAAAAATTTATCAATCATTTGTGTCATCTTCTGTATTTCTTTTCATAATTATGAGTCGAGTCGATTGACCAAGCAAAAGATGGTTGAAGTACTAAAGGAAGAGTTTTGTAAAAGATGTTTTAAGTTAAGTACACTCAAGGAAGAGTTTGTGAACACGCAAGGACAATGATCTATCCCTCAAGGAATTGCAAAGAGATCAACATCAAGGGTTGCAATTGTGCTTGAACCACTATGCCCGTCTTGATGCAACATCAAAAGAATGATTCCTCAGCATCTGGGTTGATTAGAGTCTATCAAACATCGACAATAATGAGTGGTAAAAAGAATGAAATTCCGCAAGAGTTGATGCCTATCTCTTGAAGACCCATCAACACGGATTGACAAAAGAGAAAAGAGAAGGGGAATAGAATAGAAGAAGAAAAGAAACTCGTCCTCAAGAGCCGATCAAATCCGCCTCCCTCGACGCGGGGCATGGGTTTGGGAATCGGGATAAAATTCCAGAGGTAGGACGGAATGTCCGACCACCCCATCCCAAGTAGCTCAATTACCCTGTAACTCTCCTCATTCTAACATTCAATTTTTTTTTCCTCTTTTTGCTGATATCTAAATATGGGAAACGGGAATAAACGATGAAAATTTTATGTTCTGTTCATTCACGATCTAGATTTGAATTACTGGGTTTTATATAGATTTGAATTACTGGGTTTTATATATATTTACTAATCTTTAAGAGCAAAGAACTGGTTTGTCCTGCAATTACTTGGTTTGATTGCAAACTGTCCTCGGATACCGAAATAAGGTACTTGAAATCAGAAAAGAATTAGGCCCTTCGAGAGATCGTTCTTTCATATGCACGCTTAATTCATAGGGACAATTACAGGGCAAGATAAAAAAAATTCTCTCGATTATGCACTTGAGTCTTTGGATTTTCGTTCCACGCATTTAAATCTTAAACCTCACAATTCCGATGCACCTAAGTCGTTCCGTCAACTACTGGGATTCACCCCAGTGGCCACCCTTCCAACATGGAAGGGGGAGGTGAGGGGTTCAAATCCCCACTTTTCAGGGGGATGGGGTGGGGACGCGTAAGTTTCAGGAGTGGGTTTTGACTCCCACGCCCTGCAAGAGGCAGGGCAAAAGTCTGAGAGTGAGTATAGAGTAGGAATAGAGTAGGATTGACCAAAAAAAAAAATAAGTCGTTCCGTCGGTTTTAAATGAGCTAAGGATGAGACAACTTTTCTTGGAAAAATATGTTATATGATATGAAAAATAATAATTGTTACAAATTTTCTTGAAAAAGATGAAAATTAAGATCAACTAATTGAAGCGTGCAAGCATTATCTTTAAAGATAATTATGCTCTTTGGAGTACGAAACTTGGTGTCATAGACTCTAGCGGCTATTCTCCTCAAATACAAGAGACCCTCTTCAAAGTAATATATAAATATGTTTTTTACTCCATTTGTTTTGAGGAAAATTGATGATGTGAAATATATATATATATATATATATATATAATGGTTGTTTATATTATTTGAAATAATTAATTAATAAAAAATATTTCATTATCAACACTAATTTATGGATGGATAATTTCGTGAACAATGAATTTTCTTTCGTTCATTCATTTTTGTAAGTGACACAAAGAATTATTTTTAGGGAATTAAATATCTTATTCATAAGATGTTTGAGAAATGAAATTGTCCACTTTCAAATTCAAATAAAGAGATATCATTTGCCCTGAGGGACCCCAGCTTCAGATATACAAAACGTCCGCATCATGCATTAAATTACAATAATTATTCCAAGACGAAACTCCACTGATCTAGGCACTTTCGAAAATACGATCGTCACCAATATTCACTTACTCACGTTGTTGATTCGAATGAAAAGGCGATTAGCAAGCAAAACCAGCAGGCTAAAAACCATCAAAGCTGGCCGACTTTTCTAGATTTCCTTTGTAAATCATAAATCAGGAGAGTAAGGGAAAGAAAATCAAAAGTTGGATTCAACTCAGCCAATATGTCGTTATCAATCAGATGTAAATTATTGACAAATCAGGTTAAAATATGTGAAATCCACCCAACTTGCCCTCCCGTATGGGGCCGGCGAGGAAATATGGTCGGGCCATTATACAAGATCCACGCCGACGTCTTCGTGAAAAATCATGATTTGTCATCCATCGCGTGCGATTGAATTCAACTCGGTGTGAGGTGACCCGGATAGGATAGCAATCATGATAACCGCCTCGCATGCGATAAATGTGAATAGTCGGACGTTGGCCCTAAGGCTGCAATAAAACTAACCCGACTTTGGTTTGATAACAAATTCAAAAACAAAACTAAGAGGGTAGACATGACTGGAGGTTCATATCTGCCCTGCTACTCGGCGATAAAATAGTGAAGATTGGGTGCAAAATTATACTGTGCGATGAAGTGCTCCAAAAGTATAATTAAGCCATCAACAAACTGGCGTCACCTTAGACAGCCGTTAATTCTCGTCCTTTCCTATTTGAGATCTTTTGCAGTCGATTTTTAAAATTGGAGTGTTTGAATTGTTCTAGGTCTGAATTTCGAGACCTAACAGCTCAAGTTCTTATTCTTTTTTCCATAAACTCGATCGTCTAATCATCTGTTTTGTGCAAGATACACAGTTGTATCTAAGCTTTCAATTCGTCTAAGCCAATTAGCGATGACTGAAATGCCTAGCAATTTCCTGCCAACGTAAATTTGACGTAATCACTAGGTCGTAATCAATAGGAGAGGTTTCAATTCCATGTTATTAGGTAGTTTCTATCACAAAACCTGGAGCACACATCTTCATTTTCAACCACATTTCCCCTCTTTCCCATCCGCATCCTCTCCCTCTGATGACTTCTTCAACAGTGGCTGAACAAGTTTTGAGGGAATAACAATTTAGATCTATGGACGTATGTCGAATTGAAATTGGTATGTGTTTATTTAATAAGAGAAAAGATAATAACTCGGCATGCATGTTCAGTGCATTTACATATTTAATTGAGCCAATTTGGGATTCTCACTTTGGAAATTCGACTCCAATCTAAGACAGGTTCGGGATAATTTACTGTAGATTGGTTCTCGCCTGGGATGTAAACTCCATATGTAGCACGAGCCGTTCTAGATTGATTCGGGTTTCGTACGCTAGCATCGGATGCCTCCTGCATCAAGTGCAAAGGCAAAAGTGAAAGGCTGACATGACAAATGGATGGTCTGTCTATCACAAATGGATGGTCTGTCTATCCTATCAATCAATGAAATAGTATGTCGACAATTATATGGGCGAATGTGGGCCAAGAATATGCTGAGTTGCCTCGAGGCAGTTTCGGTGCAAGAGTCGACTGATGTGATCTTGCATAAGGAAGTGCTCCTGCAACCTCTTGGTGATGGCCGGGCAAGTTAGTCTCCCATATTGCAATACAATTCAGTTGCCCATGTGAGGGCTTTGAAGACACTGCAAGCGCAGCCGTGGGTTCGCTCAACTGGGCTGGCTTCCTCATGATCACAATCTAGTGATAATAACTTAAAGAGTATTGATAATGTGTTTTTTGTCATTAAGGATGCATCGTTGGACATATTTTTATTGGTTTGCTACTTATCAATGCAAGAGTGGTGGTATCGAGCAGTGGGAGAACAACATTGAGTGCAATATTGTGGATATAAATGACATTAGAATCAAAATATATGATGGTATTGTGAAGATGTTGATTGGTGTAAGACATGCTCCAAAGTTAAAAGAAGAGCTTGATGTGCTTGAGTGTCCTAGATTCAATTGTGTTGTCAATATACTTTCGAAAATAGAAGGTTGCTCAAGATGACTTAGTGATGATGAGAGGAAGCAAGCATAGAGGCCTGACTTAAGAGAACAACATTGAGTGCAATAATGTGGATATAAATGACATTAGAATCAAAATATATGATGGTATTGTGAAGATGTTGATTGGTGTAAGACATGCTCCAAAGTTAAAAGAAGAGCTTGATGTGCTTGAGTGTCCTAGAATCAATTGTGTTATCAATATACTTTCGAAAATAGAAGGTTGCTCAAGATGACTTAGTGATGATGAGAGGAAGCAAGCATAGAGGCCTGAATGAACTCCAATGGGAGGCAATGGCAGATTTTGCCCTGGGAATTGGATGCATATGTTAAAGAGATGGATTGTGGAGAATGTTTTTGGGGGCATGTTGGCATGAGAAGCTTGAAGGTTTTGGGTGAGAGGAATCTATCATATAGTTATGTGACTAAGGAGCTAAATATGTGTAGGTACTATACATTGTGCAAACAACAAAAGATGCATTTTAGTACAATTATTAGAAAAGCTACAATCATTGGAGAGTTGATTCGCTTGGATCTTTGCAGGTTGTCGTTTCAAGGAAGAGTGTCAGATTTATGCTTGCGGTTATGGATGACTATTCGAGAAAGACTTAGGGTGCACATGATAATCATTCTATTTATGTTCAAGAATTATTTTTTTGTTCCAGACTTATTTTTGAAACAAAAATATGTTTGGTAAAATTATTTCATTTTTCTATTTATGGAATTTATTTTAATTTAAGAAATAGGTTTGGAACATAAATTAAAAATAATTTTTTTTTACTTCTCTATTTCTGGAATAAAAATGAGAAATAAAAACTCTTCTTATCGTTCGTCCTCGCTACTAGCTGATCGTCATCCACCATCCGCCGTCCATTGATCACTATCCGCCGTTGTCTGTTGCCGTCGATCGCCAACTGTTGTCCATCGTCTGCCAGTTGCTATCCGCTGTTTGTTGTTGGTTGCAATCGTTCACCTGAGAGAAAGAAATTTTCTGTCGTTATTAAACAAATTTCTATTCCGAGAATAGAAATTTTGTACCATTATCAAACGTGTATTTTTTCTTGAAAACTCATTCAAGAATAGAAATAATAAAAATTTATTTCTCTTTTTAAAAATCAATTTTTGGCCAAAATGGTTATCATTCGTGCCCTTAGTTGTTTACTTGGCACAAGATTGATGTTGTTGTCAAGATTAAACAATTGAAAACTTTGATAAAATAGAGAATGTCAAGAATATTATATATAAAGTTCTACACAAAATCGTTAATGCATGTTGGACGGAGGAGGCACAACAAGAAGTAGCACTGGTACTGGTGAATTACAATTGGTTGTAGAGTTGATTAAAAAAAACAACACAGAAACAACCTATAAAATGCTCTCTAATGCTGCATGGTTAAGAAATCCATTATAGATCATGATGCGCTTAATACAACAAACTACATGGTAAATAGATCCTCATTGAACGTGATCAGATGTTAGAATTCTAGGGAAGTAGAACATGACGTCTACGAGGAAATTGATAGTGGCCAACTCAAAATCGAGTTGCAATTACTTGAGGTAACAAGTAAGTAGCTAAAACTTACACAATAATTGATACAGACGGTACCATTAGTGAGGTGAAGTCTGTAGAACTAATAGTTATTATAGCTGCTAAGTTTGACAACTTAAGTGGATGATCTCTGAATAGGCAAAAATGTAATTGTGGTTTTGCTTGGTAGAAAGAAGCCTTCAGCCAAAGGTGCAAGAGGAGTTGGCGTCTTAATAAAATCCATGGTCATGGTGAAATTCAAATGATGTTTGGACTTCGAAAACGATTGTGGTGGTTGGGAAACCCATTGAGGCTATGGGAGAATAGCCCACATGAAATTATTGTGATTTGACTCAAATGTCGAGTAAAAGTAAAAGTTAAAATATACTACGAGTCCGAGCTCATTACAAGAGAGTCCAACCTGAATTGAAATGTGTTGAAGCTTGGCCCATGTTGTGCGGATGGCCCTGGGTTCTTCAAGGAAAGTCCAAGAAGTTGCAGATTCGTCGAGACCGAGTGAAGTGATGAAATTGCAAAACATTTGGAAGTCCGAGTTTCGATATTGGTCGAGTTAGTGCCATCTTGTGATAACTTTTGAGAATTTCTCCGTGAGATTGGGTGACTATTTTACAAGGATTTGTGTGTGGTTAAACACTTCGAGTTAGTTATTAGTTGAACTTGTTTGCTGGAAAATATTTAAAATGTTTAAATGACTTGAGTATAATTGTTATTTCCGTCATATCGCTTGATCTATAATGGTACTTTGTGCTACTCGTCCTGTAAAGTAGTTCCCTTAACTACATAGATCTCATGTCCCATGGATTTTTTCAGTCCGTTTATTATTATTACTTGATTGCTCATTTTTACGCAACTATCAAAAAAAGAATTAAAATGCGAGCATGAATGCTTTTACGGTACAATTTTCATATTGTGCAATTTTACAATACATTATCGTAACTTAGTACAAAACTTCATAATGAATTGTTAAAATATTCACAATGTTAAGTAATCGAGTGTAAAATGAAAGTATAATCAAAGTACAATATTACAAGGAGTTAATTTTAGAAACTTCCAAGCAAGCACTAATTAATTCGTTTCTTTGGAAAAAAGAAGAAGAAGATAGAACCACTTTCGTTTGACAGTACAAGATTTGGAATCTTATACGATTTGTAATAAAAAAAAAAATCTGAGACTTTTACATCATATCACAAGTTTGGCGAATCAAAACACAAGATCTCATGTTATTGGTGTGACAATCTTGTACCAAATTGACTCATTTAATTCATGTTAATTTATTTTTATGTAATATAATTTTAGCAATTCATTTTCAATCCAACCTAAGCTACATTGTTAGTGTTTTTTCTCCTTAAAATGTTGCCTTTGAGGAATGGACAACTCCATAAATTGGCTAGCCAAAGTCGATGAGGGAACTTAGGTTTGGTTATGGATGGGGTTTGAAGCTGGCGGAGACATGACAGGTGAAGGACTTTGCTTGGGCGATGAGTATTGTCCTCGCTAAAACTATGAATGCAATGATTGAATAGTACTTATTGTTGATTCATCTCCATGCGAGACATCAATAATTATTCAAGAAGATGTTTGTATGAATATAAATCTGAAGAAACTGGGAATGATTTCGACACTCGCATTATCCGTCCACTGCATGGCTCTTTCTCCATATGGACAGGTAGTGATTTATATAATATGAAATCTCTTGTAAGTTTAGAGGATGATGGTATATGTCAGATCAGAAAAAACAGTAGCCATCAACATCATTGCATCACATTCATTATTCTATTCAATACAAAGACTCCTCAGCAAGTTCCAAGTTTTAGGGACACTTACTCTTCTTGATACGGGAAAACTACGGGACATATCGTCTTATATTCATCTACACCATAGAAGTTTGGCAAATGTAAAATCAACAGATGGCAAATTCCTATGACCCATTAAAGGGAACAACATTTGACGGCTGAGAAAAATCGACTTGTGTAGAACCAGCTCATAACTTTTGATGCGCTATGCTTCGGTATGATTGCATTCTAGTCGCCCATTATTAGCTCTCCTCGTGAAAACTGCATCAATATTCATCAAGCTGCGATTTTTTGGGATGTTACAACGTTGACAAATGTAACAGACTGAGGACCCTGCATCACATGTCAACTCATACACAAATTAGCAGGATCATGATGATCGTTAGCCTTTTTTTTTTGGTGGTAAAAAAACATGTGATTGTCAAGCTTTATGAGAAATGATTGAGTAGAATATAAATTCAAGGGAGCACTGCCGACAAGAAAATCATCAATATCTTCTCGCTTTGCAAGGTCTGCACAATTCCTCCATTTACGGACTCTACAAAATGTAAACGGGTATAAAGCCACATATATCAGAAAGCAGAATGGCTAGTGACGTCGGCCATGGATGACTTTAATTCTTTAGAGAGAAGGGAGGGACTGAGGGATGTTTTCTTGAACTTTGCTATTTTGATTAAGTGAATTCATAGCACACTGAAACTCATTTTTTAGGGTTTTCTTTTCGAAGCCCATTGCTACCCATGTTACAAATTTCATGTGGCTTTAGGGAACCCTTTGGGTTTGTGAAATATTTTGACATCCCTAATTGCATGTGATGCTGTCTTATCAGTTAATAACAGAAAAGTCACAAACCAATACATCCGTGCTATCTTTACCCTAAATTAATTTTTGTATAAGTTATTGAAGAAAATAAGAGGATTCAAGAAAACAACAATTCAAAGATAAATTTCCCAGGAGAAGAACGTTCTTCAACGAAAGCCATAATACATGCTATTATTCTACAATACATAATGCTATTTATATTAAGAAAATAACTAGATTTCCTATTCTATATTCCGAAAATCTAATCTGACAGATTGATCGAAATCAAATCATATTAACCACTCTAATCTAATATTTCGATAACATAATCAAATCATACTCTAATCTAATCTTCCGATGGCAAAATCAAATCATAATCAAATCATATTCTAATCTAATCTTCCGATGGTTTACCAATAATATTATCAATCTTATTAGTAATAATCTCTAACCGGCATACCCGCATCATATTTACTCAAAATTAATTTTTCATATTACACAAAATCCTAAATTCATACATACCATCACAAATCCACCAAAATCTTGGGGCAAAATGGCTTTTGCCAAAGGAGAACCGTACTTCGATACTTTTTTTGGTCATTCTTTAGGCAATGAATAGTTGTTTTTATAAAATAAAAATAAAAACTAAAATAAACAAACCGAATTTGATACTATTCTTTGCTAGGATATTATGATCATACTGTGATTTAAGATTTCTTTGGAAAAGAGTTGGAATCATTGCATCAAACGAGTAATCTTTGTTTGTTTGTACCAAATAAGAGAGAAGCCGCAAAAATGGCTGCCTTTTTCTCTATTTTCTAACTGGTTGGACAATTCCATAGAAATGTTGCTAAATAGAAATATTCCTGTAGCAATTGCATCTACTAAGCATTCAACGAGAAGATCATTGTTACAGAAATATAATCCACCAAATAAGAGAGAAGCTGCAAAAATGGCTGCTTTTGCTCTATTTTCTAACTGGTTAGACACCACCACAGAAATGTTGCTATATAGAAATATTCTTGTAGCAATTGCATGTACTAAGCATTCAACAAGAAGATCATTGTTACAGAAATATAATCCACCAAATTAGAGAGAAGCTGCAAAACTGGTTGCTTTTGCTCTATTTACTAATTGGTTGGACACCACCACAAACATGTTGCTAAATAGAAATATTCTTGTAGCAATTGCACGTACTGCGCAAGCATTCAACAGGAAGATCATTGTTACAGAAATATAATCCACCAAATTAGAGAGAAGCAGTAAAAATGGCTGCTTTTGCTCTATTTTCTAATTGGTTGGACACCACCACATATATGTTGCTAAATCTAAATATTATTGCAGCAATTGCACGTACTGCGCAAGCATTCGACAAGAAGATCGTTGTTACAGAAATATAATCCCCAGTCGCTGCACATTATCATAGAAATTTCAATCCATGCTCGTCATTACCCCCATTTGGTGATGGCATCGCCGATGGAAACGAGAGTTTTAACATAATTGCAACTGGTAACTAATGGTGGAATATCCTGCTTGGAACTTCCCATGAACGCCAAGCAGGCGACGATTTCGTCGGAGGCCATCCAGACATCATAATTTGCAGACATTTGCGTCCAATCCAAGTTCGCGACTTGCAGTTGAGAACTGCCTGGCCGCAGTTTCGAAGTGAGCCTTACAAGTCTTGAGCACCGGCTTCCATGAAGATGTCGTGTTTGGGTCCACAAGCATTTGGTCCAATAACTCCTGCCTCTTGGTAGTGTTCTCCGCCGCTATTTGCAAAGCGATTTCACCGAGAGAAAGATGTGAAGTCGCTTTTGCAGCCCGTGGGTCAGGGTTTAGAGTGGCGACGCATTCTGGGTAAACTTTGGTTGCCCTGCAAAGCTCGCCTACCAGCACGGATTCTGCACTGGCTGAAGATGCGGAGAAGAAGATAACAAGGCAAAACACGAGCGATATCATTAGTTTCTGGCTCGGTGAATCCATTGAAGAAGGCGGTGTGCGGCGAGGGAATTTGGTTAGTGATTTTCTGGTGTATTTTTTCTGGGTTCATGTGAAGGAAAGAGCTGGTTTTATATGGGAGGAAACCCTAACGAGAAGCACACGTACGTTTGGACAGAGAAGGGATAAGAAGAAGGTTAGTTTGATGGCGGTTGAAAGACGATGCAAGGAAGTCGGCGAGTGAAAAAAGGTGGTGCGGGCAATTCCATGAACAAAAAAACGACGGGCCTGAACCGTCTGCAACCTATCTTGTAATCTAGAAGGGATTTGGCCCTTTATTCGAAACAATTGTTCACGTATATATTTCTATTTTTGGAGATCTTTTCTACAGAACGAAAGTAGCCTGGCTAATTCGGACATATGTACCAACGATTTCTTCAATTGTCAATTCTATGTTCGTCTTCTCACCAGCCTAAATCAACATTTTTAGGTCTTATTCGTTTGAAGACTTCGCCTGGTAACTTGTTCGTTTGAAGACATCGCCTGGTAACTACTTATTCGTTTGAAGACATCGCCTGGTAACTAACTCTACCCTTTTTGTTGCGAAAACAAAAAGATCAAACAATAGAATAAATGAACAAAGAAATATATCGATTGGAGGCCAGATTTATGTGGTTAAGTCAATGTGATATATTCCATGGGAAATCCAATAGAATATTCCACTATAAATCAAGTGGTATAAAAAAATATTACAATTATACTTGAGTTATTTAAACACTTCTTGTGTTTCCTAATCCTCAATTACACATAATAACTCACACATTGCTTGATCCTCACAATTTCTCTCGAACTAATCTCTCAATACACACACTCACCCCACACACGCACACAAAATCCTTCCCACAAGATTTGATCAACTTCAACGCTTTTGGATTGCTTTAAGGTATACTTCACGCGTAAGCCCTGTTAAGATATGAAATCTTCACCAAGTGTAGATGAGTTGGCATTCCATGATTCTTACTCTATCAAAGATTGTATTTTTTTTTTCTCTTTATAAGCATGTACAATCTGTAAATTAAGTGATATGAAAAATCATTCACAAATTGTGAACTTTTTCACAAGCCCTAATCGCTGCTGCGATTTCTTTGTATTCAGTTCCAAGTCCTCGAAGTGCATGAATGACTAAATCATCATCAGAGATAGGAGTGTCAATGATTGCTAATTCATCGACAAAGGCTTTAAGTTCTTGCAAAAATTCTGAAACAGAACGTGAGTTTCAGCGAGCGGTAGAGAGTTGATCCTTGAGAAATACAATCTTTGACAGAGCAAGAATCATGGAATGCCAACTCATCTACAATTGGTATGCTAATATGAAATTCAAAAAGATATCAAAAAGATTTCATATTCAAAAGATATATCAAAAAAGATTTCATATCTTAACAAACCCTACCTTACTTACATTGGGAAAACATTCTATGATATTTTGAAGTTAACAAATCATCTATTTCTCATTATTATTCAATAAATGCAGATTTTGTTTATTTTGAGTAATGTAAACAGCTGAGTAAAGTCTTGATCGCTAATGTACTTGCTTAGTTCAAAAGTCGATTTCTAGGGGGAAGCTTGGATAAATTCACTAAATTGCTGGTAAAGGCAGCTCCTTTTATCAACTGTGATAAATACATTTATCATTTGCTTACCCTAATTGGATATGAAGATCTAGAAAGGAGAACAACGCAAATGCTATAACTTTTGTACCACCCTTTTATGAGTACCATAACTATTTTTTCGCTTATTTAAGTACCGTATTGGAGTAAAATCGATCATATGAGTGTAATTTCCTGTAGATCATCCTATATCAATTTTTTTTTATTAATCTCCCATCCGACACGGAATTTTTGAATTTATGATTTTTTTTTTTGATAACCCAAGAACCCCGTAAGCCAACAGCTAGCGAGCAAACCCTGGTGGAGCGACTGCAGGACCCACCACCACAGTACTCCAGATAAGAATCCCTAACGACGCTGAATTTTTTATTTATTGTTTTGATTTTGATTTTGATTTATTTTGTTTATTTTGTTTTTCCTTTCTCTATCAAGGTTGGCAAGGTTGCCCATATTGGGTGAGGGCTGCCTCGTCTTTAGCTGTGAAGGCCCTTGCTCGAATTGGGCGAGGGTTTCACAACCAGTGAAGGTTGCCGATGACCCTCACTAGCCCTAAAAAAGACAAAATAAAAAAAATAATTCAAAATAAATAATAAAAAAAAATTCCATGTTAGAATTAATGAAGCTGTATAGGATGACTGGCATCCATGTTGGATTTTTTGGCAAGGCAAATCGGTAATGATATTCAAATGATCGATTTTTCAAATTTATGGCATCTAAGAGAGCAAAAAAACAAAAACAAAAAAAAACAAAAAAAACAAAAAAGCTGTGACACTCAAGTGAGTGCCGTATAAAAGTTGTAGCATTTGCACTGTTCTTACTTGGAAGATCCGGATATTCCTTTGACTTAATTCGTTGGTCAAAAGAATTGGAAAGCTTTGATTCTAGGCCTGGAATTTTGGAAAGAAAAACTGGAGTTAAATCAAAATAATTATTACTTATTTTACTCGGTCAATCAAAGGAACCGACGATCGACACAAATAGTGACTTTATTTTAGGAAAGCTCGCTATTACCAAAAAGATCCGATTTTATGAGCTATAAAATCTTCCCGTGATTGCGTTTATTAATTCCAACGACTAAGTTGGAGATTCAAGATTATATAGTAGATTTATACAAGCTTAAAAATACATGGAAAAACAAGAAAGCTACAAATGCTGAAAGTTCCTGTTGATTGTAATTGTGATCTGCCAGGTGTCTAAGTGTGTAAGTAGTGCTTGTGTATTGATAGTGGTGCTTGTGTACTTGTAGTGGGATCTATCAACTTTGGTAGAAGGAACACTAGCTTTGTTGTAAGTATCGAATTTACTAGTGAATTCCAATTACGAGTGAGCATGATCCGGGTTGGGTCTGTCTAATACTTAACCCAAAGGCCAACTCACATGGTATCGGTCCTTAATTTTTGGAACTAGAGACCGACCCTATTGAGTCTAGGACCAAAGACTGGACCAAACTGACCCTATCGATTCAGTCTGGTTCCAAGGTCAATTTAAGACCTACCAATTTTTTTTTTTTTTTTCATTTCTTGAAAGGAAAAACATGCATTTTCAAATTACATATCCATCAATAATGTGACATTGGCAAACCAAATTATGAATATTAGTACATATCAAATGTAAATCTAAGATAATATAACAACAAAAATCATTGCGATTATTGAGCTACGTTTGTGAGGTGGGCCAAGAGAGGCGAGTGATTTCACTGGTTGAATTGCACTCATGAGGCGAGTGAGCCAATGAAGAGAGGTGAAGGGCGAGCAAGGTGAGTGAAGAGGATTTCTTTTTCTTTTTCCAGGCTTGGTATATAATTTACACGATAGAACCATATAAGAAATAACAAAAGTGGAGGCGCCAAGATTTAGAATAAAAAAAGAAATATCAAATATCAAATATATATTGTATAAATCATATATGTAATATATAGAGTTGCTCCGGAAGTTCTAAAATTGAGGAACAACCCATACAATGTAGAGTGCAGGGTCCTAGGACCAAGGACCGGCCTAGTCCTACTGTGGTCTAGTTGGGCCACACCCTTTCAATCTTGTTGATTGCTATTACTTTGGGAGAATGAATGTAGACTTAATCTAAGCTAAATCACTATAAGATTTGCTCGCAACTCCTTCTGTCTCTCTACTTATTTCATTATTTATCTTGCAGAAGCATCATTAATCTGACATAGTCAAATTGTTCCACCATCTATCAAAATTAACTTGAGTTGTTCCCAAAAAAATCTAAAGTTTTGAGAATCAACTTATTCACCACCCTCTTGGTTGAATTTTCCACGTAAATAACCTAAAGACATAAAATACATGATTGAATATGAATATATGTCTCCAACAAAATGAGGAAATAGTGGTTCACTTCTAACTCTAATGAAAAAAGTGATTTCCCTATTTTGTGGAGAAACTTAGTCCAATCCAATTTGGATGTCCATTTGATAATTGCCGGAACCCAAATACGAAATCTCCTATGTGAATTTGAAATTTTGTCTATAGGCTCAAATTCAAGATATTTTCTAACAATCTCACCTACTTAATATTTGAGTCAAGTCATAATCGATTTCTTGAAACGTAATTACTACTACTCTCCCACATTCTCTTAGGGGTTCAACCGCCACAAAGATCTTTTGAGTCCTAGCTACTACACTTGAACTTAATCATAACTGTGGACCTCAATAAGGCACCGACTCTACCTACAACTTTAATTGCCACACAAGAATTCTCTGACACGTTGAGCTTACTATTACTCACTCGAACAGAACACAAGCAACCAAATATTTTATGAATAGAATAATCGGCAATGTTAGTAGACCACGCTTCTTAAAGAGTCCAACGTCCAATTGCAATCAATGAGAATATATTCACCAAGTAACTCGTCATACTAAAGTGCATTTATAAGGACTTTCTTAATCATATCGGAAACCATGTTCAAGCATGTGAACAAAAGTATCGACCGCTTCGAACTCTGTGTGATTATTGGCATGACAAGAAATCATGGAAATCTGAGAAACCAAGTCCCTCATACATGTCCTTAAAAATCCGCTTTTCTTCAGCCATTCATTGCATTTCGAGTAGAGATCGATGTCCTAGTTGAGAATCACTGAGTCGAGCTCGAATTGGGATGGGGCGAGCGCACGGTGGACGCGCCGTGCTCGGGAGCGATTGCAGGACTCGAGGAAGAGAGAGAATGTGATGGGTGGTCAGGAGGCGGTCAAGGGGCGAGGGTGAGAGGTTTTGGCAGGAAAGAGAGCTTGATGTTGGACGGGGCAGAGAAGGAGAGAGGCTCGTTGCTCCACACAAGACGAGCTTGGTCTGTCATATCAAGAGCACTCAGGATACTAGAAATGTAAATAGATAACCATGAGGCAATTCTTCTACAAAACACAAGAATTATCGAACGCTAAAATCATTTAGGTTCACGAATTACATGATCAATTATGCTTATGCTGGAACTACCTAAATTTTGCATTTCAATCATACAAGGAGAAAAGAAAATCAAACAATGCACGATTTTGTAATTTAATGGTTATACTTGTTAAGAGTATAACACAAGATATGGGTGCTGATAGAAACAGAGGAAAGAAGAATGAAGACTTCAAGAACAGAGGAAAGGAAGAAGGTGAAAGTGAATTCAATAGCAGCAATAAGAAAGCTGATGAAAACAGAGAAGTTAACAACAGAGATTACAGAATTCGTAAAATTGATTTACCTTTGAGAAATCGGTTTTCAATTTTCAATTTGTAAAGTCAAACTCTGTTCTTTACTTCAGTTAGTTCGTTAGTGCTGTTAAGCTAGTTAGTTTCATTTAGTTAAAGCTCTTCAGCAGATATAAAAGCTGATAAGAGAAGAGCAAGAAGTGCGAAGCATTTTTCCATTGTAAACAGAACACTCATTGGAATGATACACGACTTTACTCTCTATATCATCTCTTCTTCTCGCTTCCATTCATTGTTCTGTTCATCAAAATCTTTCATGGTATCAGAGCAGTCTTCCTGAGAGTATGAATCAACCTTCTTCTCAATGAAAAGATGATGAATCTACAGCAGATTGAAGCTTCATTGATTGCTGTCTTCTGTTGTTGATGGTGGTATGTACTCTTCATTTGAGGATCTAGAAATCGATTTTCAATACTAAACAAGAACTGTGAGTTGTTTCTTCTCCTAAATCAAGTTCTCATCATCATCAGTAGTAGAATCACAACTCTGTTCTCTGTTCTGCAAAATCAGTAGGGGATTGGTTTCAGTAATAAAGAATCCTCAAGAATCTGAGTGTGAAAATGGCAGCAAGGGTGCAGAAGTATCCATTCCCTATTCATGTTAACATCTCAAACTTTGTTACCATCAAATTAGCCGAAGATAATTTTCTTCTTTGGCAAGCTCAGTTTCATAGGTTTTTAAGAAGTCAAGATCTGTTCGGTTTTGTTAGTGGAGAAAGTCCACCACCTGCCAAATCATTGCGAATTGAAGGAGAAGAACAGGGTATTGAAGTTATAAACCCTGATTATAATGATTGGATTAAGACATATCAACTTGTGTCATCGTGGATTAGTGGTGCTGTCTCAGAGAACATACTTAGCCTAATAATTGGTTTAGATACTGCGTTTGAAGTTTGGCAGACACTACTTAATCGATTCACACAAAAGTCTGTGGCCAGAGAATTTGAGTTAAGAGGGAAGTTGCAAGGATGTCAGAAACGTGATCGAGCTTTGGCTATATATCTTAGGGAATACAAGTCAATCTGTGATCAACTTAAGGCCATAGGGAAACCTGTTGATGAAATAACAAAATTGTTTGGAGTTTTGGAAGGTTTAGGGTCTGAGTATGAAAGTTTTAAGACCACAATATATTGCTTAAAACCACAACCTGAATATGATGAGGTGATATCACATTTGGAGAGATTTGAAGCAAGATTACAGAACTACTCGTCAAATCAGTTCAGTCCTAATCTAGCCTATTATGGCCAAAGGAAAACTGAACTTCTACAAAGAGAAGTTTTTGACAGAGAACCAGCACAAAATGTCAGTTTTGGAGGATCAAGAGGATATATTCGTGGGGGCAGAAGTTATGGAAGAGGACGTCCATTTAATAATCGATATCGCAACTATGGATATTCTGGTAGAAGTATAAGCTACAGACAGAATAATCCAAGTTATGATCAAGGGGAACAACAGTTCAAGCAATTCAACACTATCTCGGCATTGGTTCTGGTCAAGGTTTTAGACCGTATGCTGGTTCCACACAAAGAAATCCAGATATCAAGACATATCCCTCTAACTCATCAAATCTAACCCTTCACAAAAATCTGCAGGAAAATAGAGTGACAGAAAACACTCGATTAGAGTGTCAGATCTGCAAACGTCCTGGACATGATGCTCTTCACTGTTGGTATAGATTCGACAACTCTTATCAAGCTAAGGAAATACCAACAGCACTAGCAGCAATGCATCTTGAAGAACCAGGTGGCAAAGTGAATGGTATCCGGACACCGGCGCAACGCTCACATCACCGCTAATGCTGGTATTCTTCACGTTCCTCTAAACACATTGGTAATGATACTCGTTATGATTGGTAATGGCTTATGCTTACCTATTACTCATATTGGTGATGCCTTACTACCTACTACAGTGGATACTTTACCTTTGAGTGATGTGTTAATTGTTCCAGAAATTAAAAAAAATCTTCTGTCAGTCTCGAAATTAACTGATGACTATCCTTGCTCATTTGTCTTTGACAAAATCGGTGTATATATAAAGGACCACTCATCCAGCAGAATCAAGATGCTCGGAAGGAAAGTTAATGGACTCTACCGAGTAGACCCTCGTGTTACAGAAGTCCTTTTCACTCAAAAACACAGGACAGTTGGAGAAGATGTGTGGCACCAACGTTTAGCCCACACGAACTTGAAGGTCTTGGAGTACATGAAGAATCGCCAGCTAATTCACCGCAATACAAAGCTACGCCTCTATATGCGGGAGTTGTAAAATAGCTAAGAGCACCTTTGCTTTACCTTTCCCATTATCGACTCGTAGCTTCTAGACCCTTAGAACAGATTCATTGTGACATCTGGGGACCTTCTCCAGTTAATTCATTTCAGCACTTCAAGTATTATGTGATTTTTGTGGACAACTTCTCTCGATTTAGCTGGCTTTATCCGCTGAAACTGAAGTCAGATTTCTATAATGTCTTTCTCATGTTTCAGAAGTTAGTAGAAAATCAGTTTGATTGTAGAATCAAGGTCTTCCAATGTGATGGTGGAGGAGAATTCATCAGCCACAAATTCAAGTCTCATCTACGAGATTGTGGAATTCAACAACGTCTGTCCTGTCCTTACACACCTGAACAGAATGGCATACCCGAAAGAAAACATCGACACATTGTTGAGATTGGTCTGGCTATGCTTTATCATGCAAGACTTCCTTTAAAGTTTTGGGTTGATGCATTTATAACAGCAAACTACATTGTTAATCTACTTCCCACTCCAAAGTTACAAATGAAGTCGCCCTACACTATGCTATATCAGCAACAACCAAATTATGATCATCTCAGGATCTTTGGGTGTGCATGCTATCCATGTCTCAGACCCTATGCACAAAACAAGTTTGATCCAAGATCTCTTACTTGTGTATTCTTAGGTTACAGTGATCACCATAAGGGATATCGGTGCCTTATTCCCACCACTGGTCATATATACATCAGTCGTCATGTTGTATTTGATGAAAGTTTCTTTCCATTTACTCAGAAACTGACAACAAACTATCCTCATCATACAAAACTATATCAACTGTGGACAAAGGAAGCTCAATTCTTCAACTCTCCAAAGGAAGAAGGTGAACAATCCACATTATCTGAACATACAAGCCATTTACAGAACAACAACATCATCACTGCAGCTCACTTACAGGACTCTCCTAGTTCAGAATCACCTTCAACCTTGTCTTCCTCTTATTCTTCTCTGTTGCCCATAACATCTGCTGATTCTTTAAATTCAGCATCCTCCTCAACCTCTTCTTTGGAACATTTGTCTCGAACCGATTCTGCAGAATCAAGGGCTCCTATCTCCACCACTGAATCATCAGGTGATCCTGCTATTGCTCGAACTTCTTCTTCCCCAATTATCTCATCACACATATCATCTACTCATCCTATGCAAACTAGATCCAAATCTGGCATTGTAAAGATCAATCCTCGATATGCCTGCTTAGCTGAATATCAAGTGCCTCCTGAGCCACGCTCACTTAAATCTGCTCTAGCAGATCAAGGCTGGTATAGAGCCATGAAAGATGAAATGGATGCATTAGATGAAAATCAGACTTGGATACTAGTTCCTCGCACTAGCCAGATGAATGTTATTGGCTGCAAGTGGGTATACAAGACAAAACTTGCACCACATGGCAGTCTTGATCGTCTAAAGGCTCGGTTAGTAGCCAAGGGCTTTCATCAGGAAGAAGGAGTGGATTTTACAGAACCATTTAGCCCTGTTGTCAAGCATGCCACTATCCGCATTGTGCTCTCGGTTGCAATAGTACAGAATTGGTCGATCCATCAACTCGATGTGAAAAATGCATTTCTTCATGGCAACTTAAATGAAACAGTATATATGGAGCAGCCTCCTGGCTTTGTTCATCCACACAAATCCCAGCATGTCTGTCTTCTTAAGAAGTCCCTTTATGGGCTTCGCCAAGCACCACGTGCGTGGTTCGATAAGTTCAGCAATTTCCTTCTTGAGGTTGGTTTTTTCTGTAGTACCACAGATCCATCTCTCTTTATATTGAGAAATGGCCAAGAGATAGTCCTGCTGCTATTATATGTGGACGACATTATCTTGACTGGCAGCTCAGAAGCATTACTACATAGTCTGATTCATTCTCTCAGCCTTCAATTTCATATGAAAGATCTTGGCCATCTTCACTACTTCTTAGGAATTGAAGCAAAACGTACCAGTACATAACTGTTTTTGTGTCAAACTAAATATGCTCTTGACTTACTCAAACGAGCACACATGGTCGACTGTAAACCAATCTCCACTCCCTTGTCCCTACAACCAGTTATCCTTAAAACTGATCACACCCTTCTCTCCAATCCAGTTGAATATCGAAGTTTAGTTGGTGGATTACAATATTTGACTATAACACGTCCTGATCTTGCTTTTGCCACAAATCTATTATGCCAGAAAATGCAACAGCCTACTGTAGGCGATCTTCATCGGTTAAAAAGGGTTCTTCGGTATGTTAAAGGCACAATTCATCTTGGCCTATTCATTCGTTCCCACAGCTCTATGCATTTATATGGCTTCTCTGATGCAGACTGGGCTGGCTGTATTGAGACCAAACGATCAACAGCTGGTTACTGTACCTTTCTTGGATCAAATCTCATTTCATGGGCAGCTAAGAAACAATCTACTGTCTCTCGCTCCTCCACTGAAGCCGAATACAGAGCACTTGCCTCGGCTACGGGCCGATCTAACTTGGATTAGTTTTGTTCTCCGTGATATTGGCCAACCTTTGCATTCTCCAACTCTTCTCTTCGTGACAATCGATCCGCTATCTCACTCACAAAGAAATCCTGTTCTCCATGCTCGCACCAAACATATTGAAGTTGACTTTCACTTTGTCCGTGAGAAATTTTCTTCTGGTTCTCTTCGAGTTCAATATGTTCCGAGCAAATGTCAACTTGCTGACATTTTCACTAAAGCCTTAACACGGCTCACACATTCTAATCTACGGATCAAATTGGGTATCGGTATACTACCTCCTACCAATTTGAGGGGGGATGTTAAGAGTATAACACAAGATATGGGTGCTGATAGAAACAGAGGAAAGAAGAAAGAAGACTTCAAGAACGAGAGGAAAGGAAGAAGGTGAAAGTGAATTCACTAGCAGCAATAAGAAAGCTGATGAAAACAGAGAAGTTAACAACGGAGATTACAGAATTCGTAAAATTGATTTACCTTTGAGAAATCGGTTTTCAATTTTCAATTTGTAAAGTCAAACTCTGTTCTTTACTTGATTAGTTCGTTAGTGCTTTGTTAAGCTAGTTAGTTTCATTTAGTTAAAGCTCTTCAAAGAGATATAAAAGCTGATAAGAGAAGAGCAAGAAGTGCGAAGCATTTTTCCATTGTAAACAGAACACTCATTGGAATGATACACGACTTTACTCTCTATATCATCTCTTCTTCTCGCTTCCATTCATTGTTCTGTTCATCAAAATCTTTCAATACTGAAGTCAATTTTCATTGGAAATTGTCAAAGCACTTGATGAAGTCGAGAACGATTCATGTTCTATTTTAGTGTCGACATCATCAACTATCTTCTTAGATATATACAAAAGCAGTTTCGGTGCTGTTACAGTTTATCAACATCACCTTCAAACATGTGCAGAACTTTGATCAAAGGGGATTAATTGTATACACAAGAGAGCAACTATTTCCATTTTCCTAATTATCTCTCCTTCCTCTTCAATGTATTCCATTTCAACTTCATTTTCTTTACTGAGTTGATCATAAACTCATAAAGATAAATAAATCACTTGAGCACTCAACATTTACATTTACATTTCTCCTCCTATAAGCAATTTTTATTGGTAACATCCCTAAATTATAAACATCAGCTTTACAAGAGACACCAATAATGTCCTTTTAGAATAGCTTAGGAGCCACATATGCCATAGTCTCTCTTCCTGCAGTCAAGGATACTATGTTGAGGTCTATGGGATGAAGTCTTGCAAGCTTGAAGACAAAAACTTTTGGTGTGTAATTTTGATCTAGAAGAATATTGTGAGTATTGATGTCAAAGTATAGAATTTGCATGTTTGATCCTCAACATAAATATTATATTATCCTCGCCACACCAAGAGAGATCTCATGTACTTTTAAAAAAAAATTAAATCAAGAAACTAATTAATCAGCATCATTAGAGAAAATGTGCTTATCTAAGGACCTGTTGGACATGAAATCGTACACAAGAGCTTGTTTAAAGTCGTGGAAGCAAAAACCAACAAATTGCGCCACATTAACATTTTGGTTTATTCAAAATCTTAACAGCAACTTCGTTGTCACTTCTTTAACCAACTTTAGTCTCACTTCATATCGAATGCATAGGTCGAGGTCTTTTTCCTTTTTCCAAGTGCAAATGTCTAAATATCGATATTAAGACCATTGAGTAACTCGAAAAATTGCAGATTAAAGCTGTCCCGGGAGATCGGCACTATACTGTTGAGGGTTTGGCATTCGCGACAGTTTTCTGGTGAACACCCATATGGCGATCGCACATCAAATCATTTGTACTAGAAATGCCTAGGTACAAAATGCCCTCTAAGGTGTTTGTTCAGCAAAATCCCCCGGTACAGCATTTGTCTGTTAACCGGCATCGATTCCAATTCGAGGTTGCGATCCTCCATTACACATTGGTCAGAGCTCTTAAATCGATGCCCTTCGTCTGGCTTTGGGATTCTTCTCGTGGGACATCCATCGTCATTCCGGAATGGGTTCGTTGCGTTGTCCTGGCGCCGGGCTGATCTCCTTTTCGCTTTGTGTTTCTTGGTTCCTAGCGAATGGATGGCGTAGGGCATCGTGAAACGACTCAAAATGAGGTACAAGATTAGCTAAATCAGCCGGCGTAGTTGCTAAAAGACCCCTTAGCAACAAAACTGAAATTTCGTCGCGAAATTCTAAGCCTTTAAACAACAATGAAATGCTCTCGTTGCTAAAGGTAAATGCAATGGTCGATGACCAGAAAATATCATTAATGTGACATTTGCAATGCTAACGACAACTGCAAAAAGGAAGGTATTGCGTACCGAGGAAGTGGAATTCCATCTCTTTCATAAAGTCGGAGAGGAGACACTTGTGGAGTTGGAGCGAAAGGAGAACCACGCCGCCGGAGACTGCGCATACAGCAATTAGCCCGGCTCCCAGAGAGGAATTCTCCATCTTCTCTCTTCTCTCTCTGGC
The DNA here is from genome assembly GCA_014182375.1 of Eucalyptus virginea. Lineage (NCBI taxonomy): Eukaryota > Viridiplantae > Streptophyta > Magnoliopsida > Myrtales > Myrtaceae > Eucalyptus > Eucalyptus virginea. Next base: position 22,077,317 of record CM024524.1, on the reverse strand, counting down.
CTATTTCGTCAACGGGATGGATCAAGATCTGTGATTATCAAATTGAACAATTTGTTTGGAGAAGATCCATGGAGAGAAAGGAAAAGGAGGCGAAAAAGAAGAGCCAAAGAAGAGAAATTTGAGGATAAACTGATCGCCATGAAAAGCCCATGTTTAGATAGTTGACGCACGAGGATAGAGAAAACAGTAGGTTTCCCAGGAAACCGTCTACCTTCCTCCGTGTTGGATTGTGGATGTCTAAGAATAGTGGCTGGTTGTCGTTGGTTGTCGTCAATAACTGCCTTCCTCCATGTATTCAGGAGTCAAATCAATTGGGACACTTCAGATTATTACCTGCATTGCATTTGATGCATCGACAATCAGTTCAATGGACCGTTTAGTTAGCCCAATCCTCAGCCATACGTTCGATAGTTAGGTTGTGAATTGTAGACATCACAACATGCAAACTTAGTTGAATATAGATGCGGACGATGTCCATGAGTATAATCATTCACCAATATAAACAGTGACCAGTGGAAGTTTCCTCCGATCGGTGATGGATGGAAACATAATCCTAACTTGGACACCTACAAAAAGAGTTTTACATAATTTCTCTTTTGTTGCTGTTGTTGAGGGTACTGAAGAAAGTCATGACATATAACTTGACATTTCTCTCTCTTTATTATTTCTTTAAATAACTGCTCATTTCATTCTAGTTTCTCTCAAGACATCTCCAGATCTTGATGAGGCATCAATGCTGCCGTTGGAACCTCGTCATGATGTGGCCATTGCTGTGTCGAGTGGCTGGGTCTAGATCTGTGAGTAAATTTTCATGAAGTATGAGGAAATTTTAGTTACTTTTGGAAAACTACATTTTATTGTGAATTTGTGCTCACAAGATCCTCATCCATCTAACTTAATGTATCTCAAGATTATCAACCAGTGTACAATTGTTCGTTTCTTGGGTAATGCTGTATATGATTTCACCAGCTTTTTCTTGATTTGAGGAAAATTATCATACTCGCTTTCTTCCTCGTCGGTTTTAGATTACGGCTTGGCAGGAAGAATTATGAATTGATTCCAAATGCTTCATTACTGTTCACCTAACCCAAAAAATACTATATCATTACAAATAAGAAAAGAAAGGATGATGTGGTATCTAAATAAGCTTTGAACAAGGTTAATTATACTCCAAATCTTTCCAATTCAATAAACGATTTTTTATTTAACAATTTATTGTTATTTGTAAAAGCAAGGAACCAAATTCTTGGTACTACCTAAGTGTCCCTCCATTGCCATTGCACTGGTCGGTTCAACCCATTCAGATCCATCCTTAAGCTAAAATTTCGATTGATGTGATTATACATGTCATGTCACATGAGGCAATAACATAATGAGAATATGTTTGTTTTGCGAAAATGAATGATTTGAAAAATATTTTTGTAAAAATAATCAATTATATTATTTACAAAAATGAATAAACAGAACATATCTTCATTGTTCAAAAAATGTATAGATATAAATTAATAATGAAAACATCTTTCATTAAAAAGTTATTTCAAGTGATACAAATAATCATTTTTAGGAAAATCTTTTTCAAATAATTTATTTTCTACAAAATAAATGGAAATATTTGGGAAAAGTGTTTAAAAAGTTCTAAACCTTATGTATTTGTGCCAATTTAGTCCTAAGACTTTTGATTTGGTGCCAATTCAGTCCTAAACTTTTTAATAATGCCAATTTAGTCATAAATCTTTTGAAATAATGCTAATTTAGTCCTACTACTAATTTTGGCTTAATTTTACTAATGTGAACGGTCGGTTCACGTAGCACCACAAGTACTTGACATAAACAATTTTTAATAATATTTTAGTAATTTTACAATTTTTTATTATTTTTTATGATTTCTTTCTTTTTTTTTTTTTTTTTTCTGCTCATTCCTTTCTTCTTCCTTTAGGCTGTGGCCAACCACTAGCCATAGGCGATGGTTAGGCGGGCTAGCCATGCCTAGCCAAGCCAAGGCTAGGCCCCTATGAGGGCTCCCTTCATTAGGCGTCACCCAAGTGAAGGTGATGCTTGATGAGGTAGCCCTGGCCTAAGCGAGGGCTAGCCTCATCGAGGCTTGGCCTCATCATAGTCAAGTGAGGCTAGCATGCCTAGCCATCGCTTGTGGCTAGTGGCTGGCCACTGCCTAAAGGAAGAAGAAAGGAATGAGAGCTAAAAAAAAGAAAGAAAGAAAATCAAAATATTATTAAAAATTATCAATGTCAACATCAGCAGTGTCACATAAGCTGGTTGGTGTTCATATAAGCAAAATCTAGCCAAAATTAGTTGCAAAAACTGAATTGATACCAGGTCAAAAAGGTTTAGAACTAAATTAACACTAGTTCAAAAGGTTTATGACTAAATTAACATCATTAAAAGATTCAGGATAGAATTTATACCAAATCAAAAGGTTTAGGATTAAGTTGGCATAAATGCAATGGATTTATGACTTTTCTTGACACTTTTTTGCTAATATTCTTTCTCCAATCTCACAACCTAGCATCCTTGGATTTGCGACACTTATACTTTTTAGTTTCTTTTTTTTTTTTTCTGCTCTGAAAAAGAAAAAATCACATCTTTTCCGAGAGGCACCGGAGCTTGACTGGTTGACTATCGAATTTCAATTGAGCCCGAGTATCTGCAACTCCAACATCAAATTAAGCGGAGCTCGAGCTTAAAATCGCTTAGGCTCAAACCACTCGCAAACCTATCGATCTGTTCAATTTTAATCTTAACCATATGTATACATAGGATGCTGCATCTATTGTTACTTTCATAATTAAAGATCAATCTCTTAAAGTCTCCACTAAACTGCACTCCTCTTCAATGCAGTTTGCAACCCAATTGAATTCTTAGCTTGAGGACCGCTCTGTCAATGGAGTTGGGCTCAGATTTCAAAATTCAAAAGCTGATTTGGGTGAAGAGGTCGAGCCTTCGAGCTCAGATCTCAACTACCCGGCCGAGTGAACTGGGCTGACTTTTCGAACATTAACAAAAACGGGGGCCAACTTGACTAGATTGCACAAGCCATGAGAAGTACAGTCTTCTGGTGGTGCTTTCTTCTGAGTATCAGTTCTGGCAATCGACTATATAATATCTTGACAACAACATATCTTAGCATTCATAATCACGAACGAACTCGTCCCATACACGACATCAGTGAAACCGATTGAATCCACTACATACGAAGGAGCCAGTTCTTACATCGACCCCGAAAAAGAAAAGCACTTGAAAGGGTGGATCAACCATCCCGACAAAAGCAACCGAGGAAGAACCCCATGAGATTCACTGATGAAATTTGCAGAGAGAGAGAGAGAGAGAGATGGGAATTGGGAATCAGCTAACCATTGTTCATCGGCTGAGATTTCGGGTCAGGAGGTGAAGTACAAGATGGGGCGGAGGAGGAGGTGGAGAAGCTTGATGCAGGCGCAGGAGCACGACACGAACACGACCCCGTATACGATGCGAGCACCCATTGGCGAGCTGAAGCCGAAGCGCCCGGCGCGATCTGGCCTTGATAGATGGAGAGAGAGGCCGTGCTTCTTTAGTGCGCAACTCAGATCTGGAGCACCGCCTAGAGAGAGAGAGAGAAAGAGAGAGAATGCGTGCGTGTGTGTGGGAGCGTTGCTTTTCTTTGGCCACTCTTGAAAGTTCAAATGCACGTCGCGGCACGATGCGTAACGTGTACTCGAAGGATGCTGCTTTTGGCTGACACATGTCGCACGCTTTCCAGTTGCAGCAACGAAGCCTGGATACTAGGGGTGAGCGGTTCCAGGTTCCGGTTCGGTTCCGTCTGGAACCTGGAACCTACCCTCGGGTACAGGTTCCTCAAAATGAGGAACCTGAACCTACCCGGGGAATGAACCTGAACCTCTGCACACGAGTTCCGGGTCGGTTCAGTGTTCCAACAGGTTTTTTTTTTTTTTTTTTTTTTTCAGATTTGAACTATAATATATGCGCACGTTACCCAAAAAAAAATATAACACGTTACCAAAAAAACTATAATGTACGCGCACGTTACCAAAAAAACTATAACGTACGCGCACGTTACCAAAAAAAAAAACTATAACATATGCGCACGTTACCAAAAAAAATATAACGTATGCGCACGTTACCAAAAAAAACTATAACGTGCACGCACATTACCAAAAAAAAAATATAACGTATGCGCACGTTACCAAAAAAACTATAATGTACGCGTATACTACACGGTAACTTCCCATTGACATGTTATCTTGATACATTAACTTCGCACTGCACAACAATAATAGAATATAATTAGAAATTTCAAAACAAATAGCAAACTAGAAAATAGAAATAAAACACCACTAGAACAAGAATGTCTAGAAGTACAAGCTTTGAAAACAATTTCGATTAAACCCTTAAATGAACTCAGAAAATTCTGAAATTTGGACACGTTGTATTTAAGACCTAGAGGTACAAGTTTCATGAAGAAATCGTAGTCCAATTCGTTCTGGATTAAAAGATAAAATCGATTTACTTTTCCTATTCTCTACTTGCACAGTTTTTGAAACATTTTTGGTTAAATAGGAAAATGAACTAAAAAAATTACAAAATTTAAATATGTTGTAGGGAAGACATGAATAGAGATATTTCATGCAGAACACATTTCCAAAAGAACCTCATACAAAATGATATAGTCCACGCATTGCAACTTACAAGATCCGAACACATCAGATTGCACAGTTTTAGAAACATTTCCGATTAAATACCCAAATGACCTTCAAAAATTATGAAATTCGACTATGTGATATCCAAGACCATAAGGTAGATACTTCATGAAAACATCGAAGTCAAATTCGTCCTAGATAATTAAATATGGACGGTTAAAATCCCTGTTCGTAGTACCATAATTCCAGATCTAACCATCTCCAAAGGACCACGATTTCACCTACCTATTCTTGTTTGTTTTCTCTAAATTTTTGATATGTTGTAACTCAGGATGTCCTTTACAACTTTTGTTAAGAAACCGAAGTGAAATTTCGACAAAAAGGTTGCCTTACAGTCCATGAATTCATCAAGGGTCGGTCCCAAAATCTTCAGATCTAGTCTTTCCAAAGAATAACGATTTCACCCACTTATACTTGTTTGTTTTGTCCCAAATTTGAGTATGTTATACTCCAAGAAGTCCTTTACAACTTTCATTTAGAGGCCGAATCCAAACTTCAACTAGAACATCACATACAAGTTACTAGAACATCCAAGGTCGAGCTTTTTCTGCCCTAAGTAACCGGTTCCGGTTCCGGTTCCGAGACCGGTTCGGTTCCGGTTCCGAGACCGGTTCCGGTTCTGTTCCGGTTCCGGTTCCGGTTCTGTTCCGGTTCCGGTTCCGAGACCGGTTCGGTTCCGGTTCGTTCGGTTCGGTTCCGGTTCCCAGAAAAAGGAACCGGAACCGGAACCGGTCCCCCTTGGAACCGGGAACCGAACTGGACCCTCCTCCGGTTCGGTTCCGGTTCCCAGGTAACCCGGGAACCGCGCTCAGCCCTACTGGATACCGTTTGCACAGGCCTTGCTTGGAAATTCAGAGAAATTAGGTTGATGACAAATTAGGATGGAAAATAATTAAAAAGTTTGAGATTTGGGCGAAAAGCAGGAGGAATAATATAAAAATTGATTTTCTCATCTCTCTTTCCTTCCCCCTCCCACTCTTCCAAATCGAGGTTAAGAAAGATAAGACATTTATTAAATCATATGAATTTCATGTGAGATATATCTATATCGAAAATTTAGATGTGTCGACTTCATGTACACTCAGATCACTGGAAAATCTTTTCAAGAGGGATAACAATGTTTCATTATACCCGGTGAACTACAATTTTATCTCTCGACATTAAAAGTTAGATGTTTTAACCATTCTAAAATGCTTGATTTTCAGTTTTCATCCTTCCGTTAAAGTAACAATTTTAAATATTGCATGTGGAATCTAGAGACATAATTGGACCGAAATTATACTACTCAAATATAATGTTATCTCACACAACAATTGTACCCCAGACGTGAGCAGCAAAAGAACACATCTTACTATTACAGTATGATGTAGTCTGTTCCCTCTCTTACAAGCATTTGCTAATAAGGTGATGTATATTTAATGAACATAATATCTAAATTGTTCAGGATGACGACGACGACGTCTATGATACAGAGCACAATAAGAAATACAAAAAAGTCTAATAACATCATAGTCGTCGATGATGACGACTACTTTTTTCACAAGGGAAATGCAAGATGCAAAAAAATAAAAATAAAAATAAAAACCATGAATTTAGCCAAGCAAAGGCACCAACTTACTCTCATGGACAAAAATACCCAGTTGCTAACTTTTCTGTCCCAGTAGTCTTATATGGCAACTCACATGACTAAGCGGTCGTGACATGTACAATGACATACCATGCGAGTAAAAATTTAGATGTTGACGTGTACAGAAACAATGCCGTTTTGCAGCTACAAAGCTGAATAGCAGCTTAGATTCTTGATAAAACGACGTCATTTTGTATGCATCGTTGCTCTAATTTTTGCTCCCTTTGCCTGTCACTCGTACTTGTCATCAGTATTTGCCATGCTAACTATCTAATTGGCTTTAATTGGAAGGAAATACTAATGGGTTTGGGTGTTTTTGCGCTCAAGGTATAAAATCATGCTTATTTTGGCATTTGAGCTATAAAAAAAGATAATTCTGGTCCTCCTCTTTGGCCAAGTAATTGTGGTCCGAGAACTGCGTTTTTTACGACAAAAGAAAAATCAGGAAAATTTTCCCCCGCAGTAAAGTAAAGCTGACGAGTAAATATATTATAAATGAACAGAAAAAAATAAACTTTCCTGACGTCAAATGGGTCCATAGCTCAGTGGTAGAGCATTTGACTGCAGATCAAGAGGTCACCGGTTCGAACCCGGTTGGGCCCTTTTGATTTATCTTTTTATTCCCCTCTCTCTTTTAGGCCTAACCCTTTTGGTAAACTGTGTTTTACATTTTTCAGATTGAATTAGTTAAAATAACATTAAATGCATGTCGTTAGAATTGACACCAAAAATTTTACATTTAATGGTCTTGACAATAACATTAAATGCATGTTGTTAGAATTCCCCCCAAAAATTTTTAAAATTAAATAAATACTTTTTATTCAATCAAGATTTTATTAGATACACATTTCTCATTCTCAATTTGTGTTGAAGATGAGATCCATCATTTCAGAATTTCATTATATCTTTCTATACTTTTCAAGTCTTGCCATTCTGCTACTAAGATGCTCGCTTTTTACTTCGATTTTAATGCATTGATAATGCTGGGAAAAATGTTCAACTACACAACGGATAAATAAATAATGAACATAACATGACTATTCAACATTGATCTTGAGGATATGCGCTCTCCCTCTTGGCTTGTGCAAAAATTTCCAGCCTTGCACTCACAAGTTCTTAATCAATAAGTTATAAATGTTTAGACTTAATCGATGCACGAGAACCATAGAATAGAATAAAACTTTATATAGTCAGGTTTTTGTGTGTGCTCTTAGATTATCAAATATAATAGATAATTGCCTACGGTTTGTGTGGAAAATATTAAAATAACCGACAATTCTTTTACTATAAATTTTTGGCAAGATTGTTTGAAAATCATGTTTCCTTGAGTAAATGCTGAAAATTATGCAAAAGTGAGCTTCTCCTTGTCCTTATTTTATATGCCAACGTCAACGCAGTAGCATTGCCATAGGTGAGAATAACTATTGCTTCCCTATCGTTTTCCCTTCTTTGGAAAGATTTCTTAAAATAAGTAAATGAATCTTAGTACACATGCTTGCCAAATCGGAACGTGTGGTGGTTCAAAAATCTTGCAAATAAGAAAAAAAAAAAAAACATATAGCTGTATGATTTGAAAATAGGGAATATGAACAGTCAACTCGAGAAGATGGAAAGAAAATTAAAAAATGTCAAGGGAATTAAACATTATTATTACTATTAGAGCAGCGTTATTTCCACCTCCATTATGGCTAAAACACTCCTTTTTGTCAATTAATTGACCAAAATATCCTTCTCTCTCTTCAATTTATTGTTTCTTTTTTATTTTATTTTATCAAAACTATCTTCATTTCTATAATTTCTTATTTTATTAGTTTCACAATATAAATGTCAAATTACACCCAACAAGATATTATATTATCTTATTCTACATCCTATTATTGTTTTGCTTAGAGAAGGTCGTTAATTTTAAATTATAGTCTCATACTTTTAATCGCAAAAGTTACATAAAAGGTTAGAAATTTCTAGCTATGAAGGGCTTATAAACACACAATTAATAATCCATTTTTTTTATCAAATAGTTGCGAGAAACTTTATTTCAAATTTGAAAATTAAAATTCAATCTAATTATCTAACCGATTTTGACCTTGTAGGTGTGTTTCTGAAATAAGTCTGTAGGGTTTTAAAGTCAAATACCATTGATTTATGCTTTCTTTTGAGCTTTCTACATTTTAAGAGGAATTACAAGATGGGGTAGAAAATTTATATTCACATTCGACACTTTCAAACTCACATCAATTTTTTTTTCAATTTTTTCCCCTTTATATGATTATAATATTTAAATGGGTCCATAGCTCAGTGGTAGAGCATTTGACTGCAGATCAAGAGGTCACCGGTTCGATCCCGGTTGGGCCCTTTTGATTTATCTTTTTATTCCCCTCTCTTTTAGGCCTAACCCTTTTGGTAAACTATTTTTACATTTTTCGGTTTGAATTAGTTAAAATAACATTAAATGCATGTTGTTAGAATTCCCCCCAAAAATTTTAAAAATTAAATAAATGCTTTTTATTCAATCAAGATTTTATTAGATACACATTTCTCATTCTCAATTTATGTGTTGAAGATGAGATGCATCATTTCATAATTTCATTATATCTTTCTATACTTTTCAAGTCTTGCCATTCTGCTGCTAAGATGCTCGTTTTTTACTTCGATTTAATGCATTGATAATGCTGGGAAAAATGTTCAACTACACAACGGATAAATAAATAATGCACCTAACATGACTTATTCAACATTGATCTTGAGGAAATGCGCTCTTTCTCTTGGCTTGTGCAATGATTTCCAGCCTTGCACTCACAAGTTCTTAATCAATAAGTTATAAAGGTTTAGACTTAATCGATGCACGAGAACCATAGAATAGAATAAAACTTTATATAATCAGGTTTTTGTGTGTGCTCTTAGATTATCAAATATACTAGATAATTGCCTACGTTTTGTGTGGAAAATATTAAAATAACTGACTATTCTTTTACTATAAATTTTTGGCAAGATTGTTTGAAAATCATGTTTCCTTGAGTAAATGCCGAAAATTATGCAAAAGTGAGCTTCTCCTTGTCCTTGTTTTATATGCCAACGTCAACGCGGTAGCATTGCCATAGGTGAGAATAACGATTGCTTCCCTATCGTTTTCCCTTCTTTGGAAAGATTTCTTAAAGTAAGTAAATGAATCTTAGTACACTTGCTTGCCAAATCGGAACCCGTGGTGATTCAAAAATCTTGCAAATAAGAAAAAAAAAACATATAGCTGTATGATTTGAAAATAGGGAATATGATCAATCAACTCGAGAAGATGGAAAGAAAATTAAAAAAGGTCAAGGGAATTAAACATTATTATTACTATTAGAGCAGCACTATTTCCACCCCCATTATGGCTAAAACACTCATTTTTGTCAATTAATTGACCAAAATATCCTTCTCTCTTCAATTTATTGTTTCTTTTTTATTTTAAAACTACCTTTATTTATATAATTTCTTATTTTATTAGTTTCACAATATAAATGTCAAACTTATTCTACATCCTATTATTGTTTTGCTTAGAGAAGGTCGTTAATTTTAATTTATAGTCTCATACTTTTAATTGCAAAAGTTACATAGAAGGTTAGAAATTTCTAGCTATGACGGGCTTATAAACACACAATTAATAATCCATTTTTTTTATCAAATAGTTGCGGGAAGCTTTATTTCAAATTTGAAATTTAAAATTCAATCTAATTATCTAGCTGATTTTGACCTTGTAGGTGTGTTTCTGAAATAAGTCTATAGGGTTCTAAAGTCAAATACCATTGATTTATGCTTTATTTTGAGCTTTCTACATTTTAAGAGGAATTACAAGATGGGGGTAGAAAATTTATATTCACATTTAACACTTTCAAACTCACATCAAATTTTTATAATTTTTTCCCCTTTATGTGATTATAATATTTAAATGGGTCCATAGCTTAGTGGTAGAGCATTTGACTGCAGATCAAGAGGTCACCGGTTCGATCCCAGTTGGGCCCTTTTGATTTGTTTTTTATTTTTTTTTATTCCCCTCTCTCTTTTAGGCCTAGCCCTTTTGGTAAACTGTGTTTTACATTTTTCGGTTTGAATTAGTTTTTTTTCTTTTTTGGGTCAGTCCTACTCTGTTCCTACGCTAACTTTCACTCTCAGACTTTTGCTCTACCTCCTTGCAGGGCGTGGAAGTTAAAACCCACTCTTGAAACTAAATCATCCCCACCCCAACCCCCCTGAGAAGATGGGAATTCGAACCCCCAACCTCTTCCTTTCATGTTGGGAGGGTGGCCATTGAGGCAAACCCCAGTGGTTGGTTTGAATTAGTTAAAATACCATATGGTCTTGACATAACATTAAATGCATGTTGTTAGAATTCCCCCCAAAAATTTTAAAAATTAAATAAATGCTTTTTATTCAATTGAGATTTTATTAGATACACATTTCTCATTCTCAATTTATGTGTTGAAGATGAGATGCATCATTTCAGAATTTCATTATATCTTTCTATACTTTTCAAGTCTTGCCATTCTACTACTAAGATGCTCATTTTTTACTTCGATTTTAATGCATTGATAATGCTGGGAAAGATGTTCAACTACACAACGGATAAATAAATAATGAACCTAACATGACTTATTCAACATTGATCCCAAGGAAATGTGCTCTTCCTCTTGGCTTGTGCAATAATTTCCAGCCTTGCACTCACAAGTTCTTAATCAATAAGTTATAAAGGTTTAGACTTAATCGATGCACGAGAACCATAGAATAGAATAAAACTTTATATAGTCAGGTTTTTGTGTGTGCTCTTAGATTATCAAATATACTAGATAATTGCCTACGGTTTGTGTGGAAAATATTAAAATAACCGACAATTCTTTTACTATAAATTTTTGGCAAGATTGTTTGAAGATCATGTTTCCTTTGAGTAAATGCCAAAAATTACCCAAAAGTGAGCTTCTCATTGTCCTTGTTTTATTTGCCAATGTCAACGCGATAGCAATCGCCATAGGTGACAATAACTATTGCTTCCTTATCGTTTTCCCTTATTTGGAAAGATTTCTTAAAATAAGTAAATGAATCTTAGTACACATGCTTGTCAAATCGGAACCCATGGTGATTCAAAAATCTTGCAAATAAGAGAAAAAAAAAACATATAGTTGTATGATTTGAAAATAGGGAATATGAACAGTCAACTCGAGAAGATAGAAAGAAAATTAAAAAAGGTCAAGGGAATTAAACATTATTATTACTATTAGAGCAGCGCTATTTCCACCTCCATTATGGCTAAAACACTCCTTTTTGTCAATTAATTGACCAAAATATCCTTCTCTCTCTTCAATTTATTGTTTCTTTTTTTTTTTAATTTTATCAAAACTACCTTTACTTCTATAATTTCTTATTTTATTAGTTTCACAATATAAATGCCAAATTACACCAAACAAGATATTATCTTATTCTACATCCTATTATTGTTTTGCTTAGAGAAGGTCATTAATTTTAATTTATAGTCTCATACTTTTAATCGCAAAAGTTACATAGAAGGCTAGAAATTTCTAGCTATGACGGGCTTATAAACTGTGACAGCTCAAGCGACAGTGCGCGGGAAGGAGGGATGGCGGTGCGTCCCCGAACGTGCGTAGGAAAAGGGAAGGGGTCATTCTCTAGTCCCACATCGCTTAGGGGGGAGTCTTGAGCTGGTTTATAAAGGCTTGGGTCCCTTTAATCTGTGTAATACATTTCACATACGCTTTCGTTGCGCTGAAAACAAAGCCGTGAGGGAGGGTGGGCCAGTGGGCCACACCTCCAAAGCGGACAATATAATGGCTTGGCTCTTTGCCCCTGCATAATGCATTTTAAGTTTGTGAGGACTCAATGTCCAAAGTAGACAATATTATATAGTGGGGCCTAGGTTATTACAAAATGTATGGGAAAAGCCAATTGATGGTTAGTTCAAGAGATGAGATTTGTCCAAGTATCAAATTGAAGATTGAGGAGGAAAAGATGAAGTCTAGGTTTTGCATTGCAATGCCATCTACGGCTTCCAGATTCGAAGTTGAAGTAAATGATGATACTTTTATGGTTGATCTGAATGATAAGACATGTACTTGCAGATATTGAAATATATTAGGGATATTGTGCAACCATGCTATCTCATGCATCAACTTCATGAAGTGTAACTAAAATGATTCTGTAGCTGATTGTTTCAAGAAAGCTGCGTATGAGCGCAATCAATTTGCATTGCCTAACTTGAATGAAAAGAAAATGTGGCCAGCGACTAGTGAAAAGCCTTTATTGCCTTCGCCATTCAAAAAGCTTCCAGTTTGGCCCGAGAAAGATAGGAAGAGACCCAATGATGAGAAAAGCAAAGGAATGAGGAAGCCAAGGGTCACCAACACTAATTCTATTAAAATATCAAAATTTGGTATTACCATGAAATGCTTCAATTGTCATGGTATTGGACACAACATGACAACATGCCCCCAACCTCCGGCACCTGTCCAAATTAAACTACCTGTAAGGAAATTCAAACACAAATGTGATACATTTTCCCTTAGAATACCTTATATATGTCTATTATACAGGGCAAAAGAGGTGGGCCAAAGAAGCATCCAAAGAAACTAACCATTAAAGGAGGGGCATCGAACAAAGAAAGTGAAAGTACCTCAGCTGGATCTATAACGGGACAATCAAATATTGTCAATTGTGAGAAGAGAATTGTGAGTAGTCTAGTAGTAGATTTCATATGATTTTTGATAATACCAAAGTAAAATGTTAATATGGTTTGTCTTCTTATAGGTTCTACATGGATATCGATTTTACGTATCTGAAGCCGCTAGAAACTCATATTTGAGGGTGAAAATTTTATTTTTGTTAAACATTTTTTAATCCGCTATGATTAGTATAATAAGATTATGTTTTTCCCTCAATTTTCAGATGCCTGGCGGTAACATAGTACAAGAAATTGGTCAAGGTCGTGCAAATCATACAGTGGATCTTTCAAACCAAGTTTCTGGATGCCTAAAACTGAACAATCTCAAAGTGAAGCAAGGCAATGAATCTGTAGGGAGAGTTGGATTTTAGGTGTAAAGCTTGTCCTGTAAAGGGTGTTTTGTAAAGCTTGTTCAAGTTTAGCATATATTGACTTCTTTATTATTATTATTATTATTATTATTATTATTATTATTATTATTATTATTATTATTATTTTATTTGATATAGAACATGCTTTTAGACCTCTATTGTTTGGTGTGGATTTGCATTTTTTGGCCAGTTGGCTGGTTGGTGTCTGGGATAAAGGCGCTTTGTAAAGCTTATTCAAGACTAGTGTGAAGGCTATTTTGTAAAGCTATTCCAAAGATGTATTGATTTGTGGTTTTAGTTCCGTTCTCTCCATTTTGTGTAGATGATGTTATTTGCATTTTGATGATGAATTTGGTCGATTGCATATGGCTTGTATGATGGAACTCTCTCTCTCTCTCTCTCTCACTATTATTATTATTATTATTCTGATGATAAGTATATTGCTTCTGGGTCATTATGAATAGCACTTCTTTTGTATATTTGCACATGCAATCTGTCCATCTTTTAGTTAATGGGCATCATCTGCCACACAAGAATGAAATGCACATTTGGTAGTCTTTGAATAGTCTTCTAATAACGATTCCGATAGAAAGAAAGAAAAAATCAAGTATCAATGGTATGGAGGCAATGTTAGAGTAATTCGGAAAATAAAATTTAGGAAAATTGAAGGAGGGTAAATGTCTTGCACGTGTACTAGTTTAAGGTTTTTTTATGATCTAAAAAATTAATTAAGGATAAATTTGTTATAAATATACTAGTTTGGGATAAATTTGTTGTAAATATACCAGTTTAGGATTTTTAGTAATATTAAACTTATGAATTTCCACATGGCTTGCCACGTCAGCAACCATGTCAGCAAAGTTAACAGCAAAATCTAACGGAAGTTGACGGAGGGTAGATTTATCTAGTTTGGGGTTTTTGGTAATCAAAAAAATAGTTTTTGGTAAATTTGTCACAAGTGTATCAGTTTAGGATTTTTCAGAGTATTAACCCATAAAAAAATGTGGTAAATTCCAAAAAAAAAAAATACAAATACTAATGAGTAACTCAAATACAAGTTGGAATAAAATAATATTCTTAAGTCACACAAATAAATGCTGGTAATTTCTGTAAACAAGTTTGAAAATTTAAGACACTTGAAAGAAAGATTAATAAAAGTTGGTAAACGATTGCAAAATTCTGTAAAATAAAAAAAAAATTAATAAGTGATGTAAATGAGAATTGATAGCTCAAAAGAATTGTTAAGTTAATCATGAAGAATTTGAAAAGTCCTTCGAATAAAAAATTGAAAAATTCTTATTAAAATCGGTAAATTCTAAGCGTTGATAAGAAAAACAAGTAGAAGAGTTGATATTTTCATAAATGCATCAGTAAGCTACAAACAAATAACCGAGCTATAAACTAACCATTAATTTTTTATCTATAATTTTTTTTACGCTTATCAACTCTTTCACAAATCTACTGGTACAGAAAAATTAGTTTTCTTTTTTTCCTTAAACGGAGTAAAATCGTCCCTTCAGGTGTTATTGTAGTTCTATTCATGGGTACCTTAAAGCACCCAAAGTTCCTGCAAATCAGCTATTCACTCTCAACTCTTCTTTTAAGACTGTTGTCTTGGTCATCCTCAGTCACAATCAGTAAACTATGAAACCTCCACTCAATTCTCTGTATAACAATCACATGTGAACTTTGAAACATTAACACAGAGCCTTGATTCATCCTAGGAAACTTGAATTTTATAGGAGAAAATGGTCGATCTTGATCGTCATGTCGTCACAACTTTTGACTGAACTAAGAACCAACAAAACCAGGCTACCAGTGTCCTTACGTAATTAGGCCCAAAAAGTGATTTAATGGATGCTCTCGATTATGCTATTCTACATTATACGAGACATGGATATACCCACAGCGCCTTCGGTCATGCGACTCGTGTTTCAGGGGTCGTCTTTGCCGGTGATGACCTTAGTTCAACCTGGAAACTCCTAATCCTTCCCAAATCTCTTGGAGCATTGGAGGGGGTCTCGAGATTCTCTGCATTATTTTTGTTAGGCCAGGAAAAATCTGCTAGTAGCTTATTTAGGCTGCCGATGGTGGTTTCATCCTTCGCAATGAAATGTATGCCAGAAGGCGATACCCGAAGACCATAATCACCAACGCCGTTACTTCCTTCAGACCATTGTCTATGATCATGCCATTCACGCTCGATGCTTTGTGTTTGTACTGTATCTTGATGAGAAGCTTGTAAGTGTGGTAGTTGAAAGACATATAGCGGATCCAGGACACGAACACTGGAACGTTCTGCGAAGAGACAACGTGTCACAAATCTGTTTTCACAAAAACATATGGGTGACAAGGTTCTCGGCAGCGATTCGGGATTGCTCACCTCAACAAAGAACCCCCCAGCGAGCATGAAGGTCATGACTGTCACCGAGGCCAAAGTGGTCGCCCTCTTCATGTCCATTAAAGTTGCCCCAATAGCTAGTCCAAGTCCCTGTCATCGCCCACCAAATTCCAATTAGTGATGAGACGAAGCTTGATGAAGTATATGATGGTGACCAATGAAAGAAGTTTTGAGTACCTGAGCAGCGATTATGCACAGGAAGACTGCGAGCAAGCTGAGGAAAAAAGACCCCGCATCCAGCGTGAGGCCCGCCATGAAATAAACGACCAACAGGAAAAGTACGGGCAGTATCAGGTCTAGTGGGAGGTCGCTCGTCGTCCTGGCCAAGAAATATGCGCTGAGCCTGTACATATCAGCCGCTCGCTCCTTGCTCAGCATCGCTCTCTCTTGAGGAAACGTGAAGATGGCCGTGAAGACCGGGAAAAATCCCCAGAAGACAGCAATGAAGAAAAGCAGCCCCGCCTGCAATGCGATGCAGGAATAAATATGCTTCAGATACAGTTGATTAGATGAACATGGTATTTCTGAACAATTTTCCCAGTGACTCAACCATTCAATCACTTATATTGAGTTGGTGTTAAAAACTCGTATGCTTGTACGCCTGCTATACCTGATCCTGAAGGCCCCTGGCGCTACTGCTGTCAGATTGCCACCAGAGCAGTCCCAGAATGATTGCAGTGGATAGGACTTGAGTTACCCTTAACCAGCTGAAGTACTCGTGCCGTCGCTCTTTGATCCCTCTGCAGAACAAGATACTGTATTGTTGGCACCAGCTTGCTCCCCAATTCCGCTTGGGCGAAGCCACCTTTGACTTGAGCACTTCATCCAGTGGGAGTGGAGTCATAAGCTTCTTCTTTTCGTTCTCTGCTACCCGCGTCTCATAGGCCTCCACGAGATACTGCATTGAAAGGAAAGGGCACCAGGCAATTGTATGAATATGTCGATCACAAGTTTTCACCTGTTGAGTTTCATGTCAGTTTGTTAAAGTATGACCGAAGTGTTACCTCATGAACATCGGTTTGAGATGGCTTTGCATTCCTTGTCTGAGTTTCTGCTTTCTCCATCTGCACTCTATCCTCTAGTTCTGATGGCACAGAAACCTCATTAACGTTCCCATTTGCTAGGTCTAGCAAGAATTCTGCCGGATTCATGGCAATTAAAGGAGAACATCCTATTGATGAGAAGTAAATCATCACTTCTGACGCTTTGCCAAAGTAGAGTAAACTCCCTTTCCCTAACAGGATCAGCTTGTCGAATTTGTGGAAGAGCCTGCTTGATGGCTGGTGGATCGTAGTCACCACGGTTTTCCCAGCCTGAACCAAGATGATTCCTCGTTATAAATATCGTAGTTTTCTAAGGCATGGGCCATGAAAATCAGAAAATTCCTTCCTGGTAGCTGGTAATGCTGCTATAGTGGGCTCACATATAGACAGTAAAGTGCATAGGAATATATACTCTTCATTGGAGTAGGCAGAGAAATTCAGGGCAGCTTGGGAAAAAGAAAATCATCAATAATCTTTTGTACCTCTGCTATGTCTTGTAACAGCTGAACAATCCTCAATGCAGTTGTGGAATCCAATCCGGATGTCGGTTCATCGAGAAACAGAAGGGAGGGATTGATTAAGATTTCATTGCCTATGCAGACTCTCTTCCTCTCTCCACCTGATACTCCACGGACAAAGGAACCACCTATCATTGTGTCTTGACACCTATTACCAATTTTTTGAGTCAGTCCTAAGTAACATCAATTCCAGTAATTGATTGACACTAGACATCTACATAATTAGCAGGAGAAGAAATGTACCTCTCCAAGCCTAGCTCATAGATGACGTCCATTGCCCGTTTTTCCTTTTCCTCTCTTTTCAATGATTTTGGAAGTCGTAAGAGAGCCGCATAAGTCAGAGTCTCTTTAACGGTAAGGTGAGGAAATAAGACATCGTCCTGAGTCACGAATCCTATCCTGCAGCATTTTTTGCAGAAATATTAGGACTGTACTGCACGCACTTGTTCCATCCAATGGTGTTGTGTAAACAAATCATGCACTACGTTGAATAGACAGACAATTCATTGCACCAGAAGATTATAGTATCCACGACCTATTCTGTTATCCCGTTATGTTGCTTTTCTATGGCTACTTGATATGCTGCTCAAATAAATTCTTTTTCTGTCCAAGGCATGAAAATTGCTAATATGATACCTGCTTTTCAAGGACTTGGAGTATGGCTGGTCATTATAGGTGATTGAACCACCTACAGTAGGTTTCATTATCCGGCCACCTAGAAGATTCAGCAGCGTGGTTTTCCCACTTCCTGAAGGCCCCATCAGCGCGAGAACTTCTCCTGGATTCACTGATCCCGTGATCCCATTCAATATGTCCTTCTCTCGCTTCGACTTCATTCCTTTGAGGATCACCTTGTATGTCACGTCAGTGAACTGTAACAAAGAGAACAAGAAAAAAATTTCACTTCAGTAAATGGATGCCAGGATCTAATTGACAATCATGTTGTGTCACGACACTATTACATGCATTGCCCAAAATTTTTCTCCGCTCTTTACTCCTCAGCAGCTCTAGTTGTAATGTTTGCTTAGACATTGGCCTGTGAGTTTGACTCATTTGCCGAGACCAACTCGCCAGAGTCTGGTCTCGAAACCAAAGTGAAGATGGGCTATCCGGTCTTCCTTCGGACTTGTAAACTAGATAAGCCTTATTGACTTACTACCCAATTGCATTTTCTCAATAGTTTGAGCCTTGAGTTGTGTTATGCTGCTTATTTGTAGGAAAGAAGAGAGAGTCTTGTACAAAAATGTCACATAAGATGGAACTCTGTACAAGACTGAACCTGACCATCTTAGCCAATTTGTTTCTAACAGGCCCCGTGCATCTCTCTAGCTAAAATTCTCCCATTGCTCGCCTGTTGCAAATAGATGTAATGAATCAATCGATGCCCTATAAGCAGAAGCCACATCGAACTCCTGTAGATGCGGTTGCAGAGCAGGGAGACGAGAGACGTAGAGAGAATCCATGGAGCCTCCATGGCAAGTACCATCACCTTGAGATAGATTGGCAGCGTTGGCTCCGCCTGGAATTTCGGTCTCTGCGTCCCGGCTTCCAGATCCTCGGCTGCAATAGACATCGATGATGATTACTTACTAGAGTGAGGAATTCATCAAAAAGGAGTTACATCGCAGTATGTTGCGACACCTTTTTACATTACTCAATCCAATATGCTCATTTGGCACCTTTAGACATATGAGTCATTAATTTTCTATCATAACTCAACTGAACTCGAGCTGCACTTGGGGCCTTTTTTGTTAACCATCATTACACCTAAGAACTCACATTTCCGGCTTGTTTCATACAACACTGATCACCAGAGAGTGCAGCTGATTGAAAGAAACAGGTCTTTTAGTCTAAAGCTCGAGTCCGAAAAGTTGGCTAATTATGGACTTGACCGGTACTGGGTTGATCCTAATGACAATTAAGAACATGAATATTCTTTACAGAATTTTATAATGACGAGTTCTGTTCTCACAAGCTAGATCGAACCATAAAAGGCCCACCAGCTCCTTTTGTACGACAGCATTTGACAAATTCCGAGTTCATGGCATCTAGTTAAGTTAATTTTAGTTAAATTTCTTTATGTCTTTTAGCATTCCTGGTAAATCAAGGACTGAATTCGTCAAGTGCACCGACTACAAAAGAAAGCTGGAGATGTTTCAGTTTCAGTGTACAAGGACAACTAGAGGGAGGTGGAGATGATAGAGATGGTGAACCGGCCTGACAAAAGAACTTTTGACCACTGGTTTGAGGGTTTTCAAAGTGTTACGAACCTACTTCTTGAAATTGAGTACAAAAAAGAACAGAAAAGTCATGCTTAGGTATCACGAAAATTCAAAACATCTCAGCTAAGATTCCCCGTCGGGGATATGAAATCGCCACATTTGTGGCCACATGGTCCCAAACCTAAATCACTAGCTTGTCAATTTACTATTATGTGGTGTGGACAAAAGTTGAATAACGTGTTCTATGCTCGGAGGCTTCGTATCAGAATCTTTGATCACGTGGGTCCCAACACATGACAAATTATTCAAATGATATTGGTCCATATGGCCAATAGATCATATAATAACCTCTTATATAACATAGGTCATCCCTTAAAATCATGTGAGACCACATATAATTCAGTCAATCGGATAATTGGAATCCCTAGTTTCGTCAAACATGGATGTCAACTAAGCACAGGTCACTCGATGGTTTCTCACAATTCCAGAAAAATCGCTAATTGGGATCATCCATATGGCTTTTTACTCGTCCTTCCTAATCCATAAAATTAGTGGTATATTTCATAAACATGAAACCTAATTAAATCGTGCTTTCTTATTTCTATACTACTTATGAACTTAGACATGCAGTATACCACAAAGTGATAAGCGAAATAATGAAATTTATTATAGTTAAATGTTAAATACGATCCACTTCGTGTTCATCTCCTGATGGGAGTCAAATCGCCTACCAGTCTAATGTGTGGTAACAAAGAACAAGTCTAGCGTGCAGTGACATTATCCCTTCTCCGGACCCACTTATTTATAATCTAACATGCCGTACAATATATTATTTTTGTAAACCAATGTCGATATAGTCCGGTTCGTTCATCAACTAGAAGTTGCCGCAGTACTTTAAAAACAACAAGCACAGTTCAACAATAATAATTTTGATGCCAAGGAAGCTTTATCAAATGGACATCCATGCCAAAGCTACAGAGGTTCCTGACCTAGTGGATGCAAATAATTGCCGCAGCTGCAATGGACATAGGCGCTCCAAAATGGGGTCACTGTCCCAGTCCGTTCCTGCTTTATTTTGTATGTTTCTTTCTAAAGTCACTGCTCCACGGGCGGATAGTGGCCCCTATCAGTTTGCCACTTTCTTGCCCTTTTTTATCTCGAAAAGAGTAGCGATAGGTTTTTTTATTAGAAATAATAACCCACAAACATCTTGTCGTGACACTTAGATAAGTGATTCGTGCATCCACTACTAAGTAGGGAATCCTTAACTATATTACAGGAACCAATCTTAACCTAGTTTCATTCTTTTGGGATTAGAAGGGAAAAAAAAAAAAGACATTGCGTCTTTTCAGTGATGCGCCTGATCTAGAGGGAAAAGCCCTCTGGAAAATCACTCTTTTTCAATAAATTCTATGATGGAAGCCCGTCATTTTCTGAACCGTGACTCACTCATGGGAAAGCGTTGAAGGGTTGAACCTGTACAAATAATTTAAGCTAACTTCAACGGAGCAAAGGGCCCTCCAGCTCCAAATTTAACCTGGCTTACCACATAAAATTGTCTATGTAATCCTTCTTTTGTTAGATCAATCAACTATCTCTTTGTAATTTAGTTGGTATGGACCTTGTAATTAGATGAAGACTAGACATGCACACATACATTATAACCCAAGATCCCACGCATGCATCTGCACTAGGTTAAAAATGAATGCTTTTTCGGTCACGGGGTTTTCCCGAATCAGGCAACCTCGTGCTCACGGCAATCGTCTCCGAAAGAAAATTTGAAATGAAATGAAATGTAAGAAAAACTTCCATCCACACACCTAAGATGATTTCATTTGCCCCCCATCTCCTTCGATTCATGGACCACTACTTGTATTTATGTCTTGAGAGAAACGGAAATTACGGCGAGTTCGGGTATGGAACTTACGTATGTCGTCGTCGTCGCTGAAGGGCTTGGAGTCGGCGATCTCCTCGGGGGGCATGCTGAAGCCGGTGAAGGAGAAGGAGAAGCCGAGGCTGGCGCTGGAGGCCCGGCTCAGTGCTGCCCCGCTGC
Organism: Eucalyptus virginea; assembly: GCA_014182375.1. Lineage (NCBI taxonomy): Eukaryota > Viridiplantae > Streptophyta > Magnoliopsida > Myrtales > Myrtaceae > Eucalyptus > Eucalyptus virginea. Next base: position 22,055,664 of record CM024524.1, on the reverse strand, counting down.
TGACCTCGTCGAGCTCAAGCTTGTTGAGCTGCGCACTCCGGGACTTGCGGATGTGTGCGTTCCGGCTCGTGCTCCCCCGGCCCGGTGATGCCGGGATCAGCCTCCGGCTCGACTTCCTCGACAGCGTCCCGCCCGCCTCCGCTGAACCCGCTGAACCCCCCGACGGCGGCCCACCCCCTGGGGCCTCACTCAAGGGCGTCGGCGACTTGAAGGCCGCCGCCACCGTCTCCAGCAGCTGGTCCGATATCGTCCTTGCTAGCCCAGGGGAGCTTGTCCTCTCCATCGTATTGATCAATTCCGTCACCTAGCTATCACCACAAGCAAGATTTTCCATGAACGTCTCTCAACTAATGTTTAGCGGTTTTGATGATAATAATGATGATGTTCCTAGTCAGAAGTTACACAAATTTAACGATCATTAGAAGAGAATCTTAATTGTCAGGTTCGAACCAAAGCTAAAAAAGCAAGCGAAAAGTGATTAATGAGACAGGAAACCGAGCTATGCCTTCTTTCGAAATTTGGGTCATGTTCAAAATGAACAAGAACCACCTTTGATTCCGCTTGGTCTAATAATTTTTGCCAAAAATGTCTCTAAATTCACCAGAGAAGAGTGCACAAAGATACTAAATTTTTTTAGTTTTGTACTAATTATTATCCACTTTCTAATGTCAAGGTCATTTTTCTCCTTTTATACACACAAAGAGAGAGAGAGAGAGAGAGAGAGAGAGAGGGAGAGAGAGAGAGAGGGAAGAAGTAGGGAACCAGATCGATACTTTGGGTGAATGAATCAAGGAGCAGCATTTCAAGCAGACAGAAGCCAGTGAAAAAAAAAAAGGCATTCTGGATACGAGCATGCATCAACTTCCCAAGAAAGTTATGTAGAAATATAAAAAATATTTATACTTATATCTCCATACCTGAGTGGTGATGAGCAGTGGGGAAGGAAGAGATGGAAAAGAGAGAGGGCGCGTTGCTTCCTGTAAACTACGTCTCTCTCCAAAATGAGTGGATTCCCCCTCCTCTTTATAGAGGAGCGATTAAAGAGGGCAAGGCAGCGAAGTTCCGGCACTGGCCCTTCTTCACTGATCACCAAGCACGTGTCACCTTGCTTCTTCGTGACCATAATGACCCCAGGGCCAAAAAAAGCCAAGAGCTTATCAATTGAACGGTCTATACATATAAAATGGGTCATTAACCTATTTATTAACCCATATATAAACCCATATATAATGAGTTCAGTTACATAATAATATAAGTAATAAGTAGGTCATAAATTGATTTATAATTTACTTAGACCCAACTCAATTCTCTTGCTCTCACTTAATCTCACGCCCGCTCACTTTACTTTCTCACTTTAGTTTAAATACGAGTTTTCTTAAATTGGATATAGATGTGTTTTAACAATATGGATTGAGTCTGGTATAGATTGGTTCAATAGATTTGCATTACAAATAAATGGATCACAAATGGGTTAAAAGATCAATTTGAATCGAATCATTTAATGACCCGACTTATCAGTTTGACAAGTCTAGTCAACACACCTCCAAGATGTGCATCCCATCCCACCCATCATCCATCCATTTTATCACTAATGTTGTCATAAAGATGGCTCGATAGATCGAATCAATCATATGTCAAGATGAGGCCCAGTAAAGATTTCACCATCTCTCGATGTGTGGCCGATCGAGCCTCACTAAAACTAGGCTCGAAACGACATCCTGAAGATACCTTGCAGCTGCACATTTCGCGAAGGGTCACAATTCTCTTTTCCTTGCCGCAAAATTTCCTTGGGGCTGTCGAAATTGGACGGGCGATCGTCACGTCGGCTATCAAGACGGCGAAGGGGTGGGGGAGGATGGAGTTAGTCAATTAACCTGACTTTTAACATTAAATGTGGCTTAGCCTTACCTGGCTGGCTCATGCCGCAACTAGCCAAAAAGGCGACAGAGACCATGAATTTGGTTCTTGCTTTGCCTGAGGGTTGTGAGGTCTTGGTTTGATCCTAGATTACCTCTCCAACAGGGAATCGAGCGATTCGTTTTCTTGGAACTTTGGTCCAAAACCATGTACATTTTTATCCTTCTAATAATTTGGAATAATCTCGGGGGTGACGTTGTTGTTTGGATATGGGTTACCATTTTCGACACATTTATCTTTTAAAATGAGGGATGCGGGTCAAGAATAACATAATAATTGCCGTCTCGTCATCATCTTGCGTAGCGATCTCATCATCGTGGTCGTCATCATCATCTTCTTCCTACATCTAACTTCAGTTAAATTTTCGACGAGTACCCATCTTCGATCTATACTCATTAAATGTGTCCAAATGATTACGTATATGAGGTACTAAACATAACTTGGAGAGAGCTGGGCTGTATGAAGCAATCTGAAATATCTTCGAAATAGAATAGTTTTTTTTTTTAATTATGTTAATATCACGTAAAATCTCAAATCAACACATTTGTGACAAATTTACACAAAATTAATTTTTGACTACCAAAAACTCTCAACCAGTACAATTGTGATAAATTTGCTCTCTATTAGTTTTTTTTTGGTAAATTTGCTCTCTATTAGTTTCCATCCAATTACAGTAAAAAAAAAAACCACAATATAGTATATCTTGACAAATGGAGGGCGAAACACCAAACTGGTATGCCAGTCAACTGTCACGTGTCATTCAACTTAATAATTTGATGATAAAATTTATTGAAAATTAATGGAGGATAAATTTATCACAGGTGTACCAATTTGGGTTGAGTTTATGATAAATATATTACCGGTGTATTAATTTAGGATTTTTTTTCGTGGTATTGGCCCTTTTTAATTTAAAGTAAATGACAGCTGGAGGATGTAAACATTACACGAAAAATGAAAGTATATGAACCCGTTCCTTCCAAGCATTCAAATAGTTCAATGAGTTTATTGGTTGTACCTTTTTGGTCTTGACTTAGACTTTGTTAAGTTCCATTTAGGTTCAATAGGTTGTTTAAAAATTCAGTGGTGTCATTTTCCATATTATGGGGTCAAATTTTATATTACTTACAAAAGATATTTCATACACATATGTGATGGCGCCAATGACTTCCACACTTCGTATATTTTCTTGACATCACCACTTGAAGGCAACTAGCACATTATAATCTATTTTTTGGTTACTGGGTCGGCGCAATAGAAGTCGATACTTTAACTTCAAGGAGATCATCAAAAGAGAGTCAAATCTGAACCTGTCAACATATTTAGTCAATATCCTATTCATTCACAAATTTAAGCTTATGTGTTATGAGCTAATTGGGGTATGTAAATTGCTTATCATTACACAACATCTCTGATGTCGGGCTTCTTTCGCTTAATGTCCCGACAGTGCACCCTAACACAACCTATCTTGAATGACGAAACCTGGCGAGAAAAGAAGAGAAGAACCTGACAAATAGTTCATCTTTGCTATTCAGCAGGTCATCTATGTCGGTACTAATACAACCCGCAATTAGGAGGGCTGCATGCAAAACTCTCTATATTACTCTTTAGGGTTTACCAACTAAAACCTTTGTCAAGGGATTTCGGCTAATGAAATATTAGGATTGTAACCACCCAAACATATTAGAAAAAAAAAGGGAGAAGAAGTATAGTGCACGGCCACATTTATGCAATCTTTTGTCTTTTTGGGCATAGGCTCTCGAATCGACGCAGTTTATGCTCATATGGTAACGTATGGACAAATAGTAAGAATTAGCATTCTTGTGAAAACTAGTACTCGCTTTATGAATGGATCGAACATGTAATATTTACGAAAGTACTCAATTATTGAGGAAAAGTCAGTATACATTTTCATGTCAAATCATGATCGACTAGGATAGAGCTAAAGCATTGAGTCGAGTTCTTCTTTGGTGTTAAGGTAAAAGTTGCAAATCATCATCAACTCCCAAGTGCGGAAGAATGGGACTTATTCGAGGACCTACAGACGTACAATATTTTCGTGTTTCCAGCTTTTCCCTCTGAATGAGACGTTATTGGCTATCAAAAGGAAAGATGTGGCTGAGAGTAACATTACAAATTTTTTGGCATTATGATTTTGCTGATAGCAACATTACAATTTTGGCACTATCCTCTTTCGTAAAAATTCTTTTTTGGACCATGTACGTACCTTGCTGTACCATAAAGTAGAGAACTAATTAGCCTGCCGACTTTTCCATTGTCATCACCCTCTCCAAAAAGATTATCCCATCTTTTTCTCGTTGCCATTTTCCCCTTGCTTGTCTTCATGCTCGAATTATATGTATATATTGACAATATTTGTGTATATTGACATATCGTAAGTAGACAAATTTTCATGTCGTCTCATGTCGACTTAGAAACCTGATAAATCGGTAGAAAATTTACGATGCGTCATGGACTTAAACGCTTTTCGCTTTAATAGAGGAAGTATTGTCAATGTATTAGTGATTACATTTTATATATATATATATATATATATATATAATATTATTTCACATTTTAGTTCACATTCGTGCGATATAAGCTTAGGATACACATTTCAAGATGAGAATTTCAAATCTTACATATTTTTATTTTTAGATGTATTATCAATTTTTTTCTAGATCCTCTGGTGCGGTGCAGTAATTCGTAATATTTATTAACTGGGTTTTATCCGGGCACTTATAAACTTTTCCGTTATGCGTGACTCTTTGTAAGATACCTTGGGCATAAAGTAAAGCCAACATCGTAGTTACAAAGATGTGCGACATGTTTTTATCGGGTTTATATGAATTAACTAATTATTTTTTACGTATTTAAATATCTTGTTTCATTTTGTCATATCATTTATAAATTAGTTTTGTCATTAAAATAAATCTTAACATATGTTGCAATATTCAAAAATATATTTTGAAAAGGACAATGCATTGCATTCTCTCACATGATTGTTCCATGTGACAACACTGAGAAATGCATGCCCACTAAGTTATTTTGGTCAACATTTTGGTCTTATGAGAGGAGGTCTCAGAACTAATTCTCTTAAATTAGGGGGCAGCGGTCTTATAATTGTAATTTAGCCCAAATCAAAATGGCATCATATATTAAATAGTTGTTATTGTTATTGCCATTTATCATCAAATATATGCTATAAAAAAGTTAGAGCACCAAACTAATTTTTTTATTTCACATATTAGTCACGCTAATATGATCTATATGAAAAGAAAAATAAGATTAGGGTTTCGTTTATTTCCCATTAAATGAATGATATGGAATATATTTTCCTAAGAAATGAGCCTACATTGTTTATTAAAATGAATAAACGAAAAATATTTCCATCATCCATGAAAAATACTTAGACATAAGTTGTTGTTAATAATGGAAATATTTTTTATTGATGAAAAATTTCAAGCAATATAAGCGATTATTTTTAGAAAATATATTTTAAATCATTCATTTTTCGTGAAATAAACATACCCTTTGTCAAAATCCCCTCCCCCAACAAAAAGAAGAAAAAAAGGATTCTGCAAGAATGATTTACCCATATGATTTATTGTGCATTTGGTTTAGCTTTGCAAATGGGCTTTGGGTGTAATGTAAATATTGAAAGTCAAAGTTCTTTGAGGGAATGTAAGTTATGTTTGGTAAAAACTTTTACAAATGGACTTTGGATTCAAAGAGTGTTTGGCAAAAAAATCATTTGCAATGGGCTTTGACTATAGTTTTTATATTATTTTTATTAAAAAAGAACTTAAAAACTTCAACGGAGCTAGTGAAGGGCAACAACAACTAATGAGTTAGATCTAGCATCGGTAGCTGCAATTGCTCTACCTCCAACAACCTCCGGCAAGGGTTGCACAACCTATGCGACATGCAACCTAGACGACCATCGCTTAAGTCACGAGACCCAGGTGGTGGTCACTTGAGGTCATGCTACCTTGTCGGCCCTTCACTGGCCATTGTCGCATGAAGAAGATGAACAATTACATAGAGGGGAAAAACTAAAAAAAAAAACTAATGAATTGGTGAGGATAATTTTGGAAGGAAAAAATCTAGTTTTAGCATTTAACCAAATGCTAAAAGCTCAATGTTAGTAGGAACTGATAGTGGGCTTTCAACTTTCACAATGCCAACATTTGGCCAAAAATTCCTTGGGAAAACTTGCCAAACATCTCAGCATTTCCCCAAGAGGTTTTCAAAGCCCTCGGGAAAGTTCAATCAAACGCACCCTTAATCTCACTGGTTTGGGATTCCCTATCACGCACTTCATTCACCTCATTCCAGCTGTTCACCATTCCCTTGCATGGGTTATTTGTTATGAAACACTATTGTCTATAATCTGTCTTTTTCCATGAGGAATCTCCCACCCACAAAGGAGGCTTTATCCATTTAAGCCCTTTTTCAAAAGCCTAGGGTCCTCTTGATCCTTTCGATTTGCAAATCCCATCCCAACTTACTAGGTGGACCTTCCTTGCACCCCCAAGAGAGGCATTCTCCAAAATCAATAGAAAATTTATGTTGTACTAATTTAGACAATTATGTATATTTATCGTGGTAAATAGGATAAAATATAAGTAAAGAGGACACATCAGTTCATTTTACGAATGGGTTAGGAACACCTAAGGGCGAATTTCATTGGTGAGCATTCAACTTTTATGGAAGTTGTAATTAGGTCATTGAACTTTGATTTCAATTACTAGATGCACCATACTTTCATTTCTTTGTGGTTGATGAACTTTAGCTGGAATTCAACTAATTTGTCCAGCAAGATGTTAAAAAGGTTGCATAAATTTGGTGAAATCTTGATGAAAGTGCATCAATTACAAGGAAATGAAAGTTTACTACATCGAGTGGTCGAATTTAAAAAAAAAAAAGGTGACTTTACTACAGCATCCACTAAAAAGAAAAAAATTCGATGACTTACCATCCTTACTCACTCGAGCATGAGGAGGACAGAACCGTAGCAAACACGAAAATACCTTAAATACCTTCCCAGCAAAGAGGACTTCCTTCTTCTTGAGAAAGTATTTTATACATTGATCATACGGCCGATGTGGCCTAATCGATAAATCACATCGTCCGCCGCATAAAAGCATTCAAACTAAGTTTCCATGCGAATTCTAAAATCTTTGCATCCGAATTCTAAAAGCTCACTTCTGATTGGCTAATTTCTCCAACTATGCACGAAAATACGCGAAAATCATCCAAAAAGTTCTAAACATTTTGTACGGTGGCTAATTTAGTTATAAATTTTTCAATAATACCAATTTAGTCATAAACCTTTTAACGATTTACAAATTTAGTCTTAAACTTTTTGACAATTTGTCAATATAATCATTTGGATAGCTATAGGACTAAATTGGCAAAACTTTAGATGTTCAAGACTAATTGGGGAAAATTGTCAAAAAAGTCATAAACATATTCCACTTTTATTAGTTTAGTTTAAAATTTTTAATTTTTTCTTATTGAGTTATAAAAATTTTCACATTTTACTAATTGAGTCAATTTGGTCAATTTTGGCCAAAATTCGTTGTCATAGACATCGATTGTTTTATTCGGCACGATTAGTGCTGACGTAAATAACTTTTAATGATATTTTTATATTTTCTCAATTTCTGATTTTGTTTTTTTTTCTTTTTCTCTTTGTTCCTTCTTTTTTTTTTTTTTTTTTTCAACTGTGGTTGGCGAGAGTTATAGGGCCCTCATTGGTTGCTAATAAGGGCCGCAACGCCTTTTGAGCCACAAGTGAGCATCATAATCCTTGCCTAGATTTGGGCAAAGCCACCACAACCGTGACTACAAGCGAAGCAACCTCACATGTGACCCTCGCCTAGAAGGCCATTACAGCCACAACAGCGAGTGAGGCAGCCTCACACAAAAGACCATTACAGGCTGCGAGTGAGGGCACCTTCACCTGTAGTGGCGAGGATGGCCTTGCCTATAGCCACGATGGCATACAACCCTCACCCATAGCTGATAAGGTTTCGACAACCCTCGCTGGCCTTTGTTATTAAAAAAAAAGAAAGAAAAGAGAAAAAATATATATTATTAAAAATTATCCACGTCAACAATAGTTGCGCCATAAGATAAATGATATCCACTTCAACGAATTCCAATGGCTGAATGGACATAATTAACAAAAAATGAAAAGGTTTATGACTCAGTTGACAAAATTAAAAGATTTTATAATTGAATTGATAAAAACCTTCAAGAGACCCTCGCTACAAAAGAACCAGCATCTTTGACACAGCTAACTAAATGATGAATACATCTACTAATCTACTGCTTTATAAATATGCATAGGTTTAGAGTTTTTTGGTTAAATTTTCCAACGCAATTGACATAATTGAAAGTTTAGAACTAGATAGATATATTGTCAAAAAATTTAGGAATAAATTGATAGAATTAAAAAATTTAAGACTAAGTTGATGATTGTATAATAATAAGATTTTTTGGACAATTATCCCCAAAAAGGACCATCACCTTCCGCCCTCTTATGATCCGATGTCCAGACCGTAGATAGATCTAAAACGCGAGGGCAGCAAAGGGAAAATGAGTGGAGGTGGAGGCTCCTCTGTCAAGGTGGCTTCTCCAGCGATGATGGCTGTCGGGGAAGGGAATTGATGGGGGCAAGCAGTGGCCCTAAAAGGCATCATCGTTCGTTGCTGCTTCCGTCTTGGTTTGGTTGGTGGTTCCTGATTAGGAGCTGTCCGTCTCCGCTTGGTGGATGGTTGGTCACCGTCGCACCACCGTCGCCCGCCACGTGCCCTCGTTATTTCCCTGTCCCTCCTTTTCCCGGTCGATGTCCTCATTTCTTATCTCTCTCTCTCTCTCTCTCTCTCTTTTTTTCTTTAATTTATTATTTTCTCCTTGCATTTTGGATAAGCGAATTAGTTGATGATTTTGGTGGGTTTTTTTTCTTTAGCGGAGAAGATATATTTTTTCTAAATGGATCGTGTGACCGAGGCCGCATCAGTTCTTTTAGACATTGATGCCTCCGATGATGGGGGACAAAATAAGACCCATCACTACTTCAGCTAGATATGCCATCCACAGAAATATTCAAAAAATAATTTAAAACGTATCCTTAAAAGTACTTATTGATTAATTAAATAAAATACAATATTATTTTCAATGTACTTTGACCTCCGTGATATGTACAAACACAAACGCTAGTTTGGAAATCAATTATTTACTTCCCCCAACATGTTTAACCAGCGCTTAAATTATTAGGCCTAATCCCCTAAAAACACCTCAAATTTAGGTCACATTCTAACTTTGATCCAAAAAAAAAATTTCTCTTAAAAAAAAACCAATTTTAAAGTCCAGCCCAAATATGTCCCAAACTTCTTTTTGTCTAAAAAAAGAAAACTGCTAACTTCAGGTTTGATCCCAAATATACCTGCAACTTTTTTTTTTTTTTAGAAGAATTTGCTCCCGTTAGCTCTCCATCCAAAATTAGCCTTAAGTAGTCCCAATTTCCCTAAATGCTGATATGGACATGGAATTGATGCACTTTAATTGAGATTCAGGTCTAAATATTTATGTCCATCTTTCGAACAAAATAATTATAGGTTGTCCATGCAACGTGAAAAACTTAATGTCAAACTTATTGAGTTTTCAATCTTAATAGGCAACGACATATTTAGTCATTGTTGGTCGTGACCCTCTTGACACCCATTAAACTTAGAGGTTTATAACATATGTTTTATATGTTAAAAAAGGTTTCTATTGTAAGTACTGATCTTATATATAGATATCATAAAATTAAAATTAAGTTGAAGATAAAATGTAGGGCGATGCAAACAACACATCAAAATCAAATGCCCCTCCGGTGTGTGTAGGGGCCTATAAACTTACCACTGGGAGGCATGGGGCGGACATGGACGGTCCAGGGTGGGGTATGCAATCTCCCTCACGTGAAAATAGTAACAAAATGTGAAAATAGTTCAATATAAATGCCATATGTAAAACATAAAGTAAAAGCATTTTGACTTTCCTTTTATACGAAAAAATTGAAACTTTCAACATACATGAATTTTGACATGTAGATTTATATAAATGTCAAACCTTCCTTACAAGTTAAAAATATTTCAAATCCAGGTGATGTCTCCTTGCGGTCAGTGAAGGTCACAAGCCTCACCAACGGCAGTGAGGGCTGATAGGCCCTCGCCAAGCAGCCAATGAGCCGACCCTTTGTTGAAAAGGAAAAAGAAGAACAATAGAAAAGAGAAAAAAAAAAAATAATTAAAATTAAAATTGTTTTTCACGAAAATATCATTGATGGACATGAATATTTAGTTAGCCCATGAAATCAGATTTTTATTTGAAATTTTAATATATATATATATGTATATGTATTTGAAATACTCAGCAAATTGAAAACGATCATAATAATTAGCTGCCGCGCCTCATTGTAAACGTCACGGAAAAAGAGAAAAAATCGATTTTTTCATGTCGATCTCAGAATATTATTTGCGCGAAAAGTAAAAACGAGGAATATTTTAATATTTATCCCACGCTTCCTCCATGGAGCTCGCGAAAAAGACCATTTGCTGGACCGGCGGACAGGGCGGTGCCGTCCAATCCAGGGGAAAAGGTCACGTGATGGGTATGTACGCCCCCGCCCGACGAACCGCCATCCCTCCGCCACGTGTGCGGCGGAGCCCCCCCGGAGCCTCGACACGTCAGCGCGAGGGGGCGGGGCCCGACGGCGAAACGGCGACCGCTCCTGGCCTCACATGGCTGGACACGTGCTGCTCGGATGCATGGGCAGCCGCTCCAAGTGGAAATTGAGACCGCTATAAAGGTTTCGATTGTAGGATAAGAGTGCTGCATGATTGGGAAATTATTAAAGGGGAACCTGACGCGTATGAAGAAAGTTTGCAGAGGCCCGCGTTGTGTGCTTCAATTATTATGGCGGAAAGGACAGTGTTGTTTTTATATGAGCCTATCTCAATTATGACTTTCAAAATTATATCTTAGATTTTTTTTGGCAGGGAGAATAGATCCGCAAAATGGACGGGTTGACGTGAGGTTGCATGCATTTTTATGATAACTCAGAAAATCGATTAACTAGGATATCTAGATTTTACCTAATTGCTAAATGAGAAAAGATTACTCATTTACCTCGATCATTTTCCTATTTCATCAGGTTGTTGTTTTAAGTGATGCAGATTTGGAATTCCACCCATCAAAATTCTACAAGATTCGAATTAAACATGAATTTGATTTGAAAGTCATTGAACAGGGTTAGGGATGTATGCTAGCTCTAAAGATGACCTGTTTATTAACCCATACATAACCCATATATGACCCAATATGATAGGTTTTTTTTTTTTTTTTGGGTCTAAATTATATGATAGTTTGAGTTGTACATGAGTTAGCTAAATTTTGCTAAATGGGTTTATATAGGTTTAAGTAATAAAGTCCAATACAATGTGGACTTTGAATGGGTTTAAAGCTCAACCCATCCACAATCACTCTTCACTTGTCTTCAGGTTCGGGTTAGGCGTTTTCGGGTGGGACACCTTATTTTTCTAGTTTACTTTCTACTTATGATCCTCTTCTTTATTTTTTTCAAAATTGAAAATAGTAAAAAAATTATTATCTTTCATATATTAGAACAACGTGAAAAGTAGTATACTATTTTACGTGTTAATATTTATGGACTTATTGATTCTAAGAGATATTAGATACTTCATTGTGAAACTCGAAAAATTTGCAATAGAGAAAAAGTCACAAACAAGTTAAAATTCTTAATTGAAACATTATAATATTATTAAAAATTTTAATGTTTACACACTACGCACATAGCATAAAGTTTTGTTTTTATATATCTATATGTTTTAATAATATAAGTTGGGTCCGGTCAAGCATTCATTGTATTATATCATACCAGTGTGTTTATATTGCTTATAAATGGGTCCAAACGAGTCAATAAGTTAATTTTTTCTCTCGACAAATGAGTTGATTTGGATTAGACTATTTTCGGCCCAACCCACTCATTTGATGGCCCTACCTAGCTCTCATCTCTAAACCCGGTATGCATAGAGCTTAAAGGCTTGAAAGAGAAAAGCGCATTATTGTCTGCATTGGCATCCACAAACCCTAAATGCATTAGTCTAATGGAACATACTTTTCGGTCCTTGCAAGTTCACAGTATGGGTTTCTGACCCAAAAAAAAAAAAAAAGTTCACAGTATGGGTGAGATGACAAAGAAGCTTAAAATATCGATATCTCACGAAAATAAGTTTATTATTTTTTTGTAGGATTATCCTCCCCCCCCCCAAAAAGGCTTTTCCAAAAGGAGAAATTTCAAATCCATACAATTCCCCACTCATAATTGACAAGGACTTGACTTTTGCAGATTATATAATTTCAGATTTCAGAGATTAACGCATTACTCAACTCCAAATCAACGGTTGAGGCATACAATATTTACTCCACTGTTGATTTAAATCAACGGTTGAGGACATCCGCTCCTGCCTGCGAACGCAAGTCTGCAACGGTCGATTTTTTCTGATAAACCCATCAGAAATCTGCATTCTATTATTGAATGTTCCATTTATTTGGCAAAAAATTAATGATTAAAAAATATATATTACTAAACATAGTTATTGGTACTATTGGTAAAAATAAATGAACGAATATCGGCTTCATTGGGCACGTGAAACGGACTTGCTGGGGTACTTGACGGACTTCTTGATTCATTTAGTCCAGTTGAAATATCCAAAGAAATTTAAGCGAATCTTTTCAATTGGACAGAAAAAAATTTAGACTTATATTTCAAATTGTATATACTACGCAGAATAAAACTAACATACAACAATGAAGCTTTATCCTTTCTCTCTCCATTTTTTTTTTTTTTTGGTTTCAAATTTGCCAGTTTTTCATATTTTATTGTTTATACTGTTTTTTGCCCAATTTTTTCTTGTTGATATTTGGTCCGTTTCCCTATTACTTTTTTTATTATAACAAATCTTGATGAGTCTAATAAGTTAAATTTTTTAAATTATTAGATCTTTTAGTGCTTATGCAAGCAGCAATTAATGGAATATCTATCTTTCTAGGCAGTCTTTTCTATAAGCATCAGAGAAATAATATAAAAAATCCTATCCCGAATCCGACCTTGTCCATAGCCCAACCTCCAAGATCATCCATGCATATGTTCTCATTCATCAACACGACACTCAGCCACGTCTCCACGTTGCCATGTGTCATGTGAAGTTCTAGCCCACTATGCGATCCAAGCACTTGAGCTTTCTCGCCGATTAAGCAAGCTGGTCCAAGGAGTCACCCATTTTTCACAAATAACAATATAAGGAGAAAAAATTGCTAAAAATTGACACTCGAGTTGGATCAAGTATGAGTTGGATTAGGTATGAGTCGCTAGAATTCTATTACTTAAAAATGGGTCAATATGGGTTAAATAAGCCAATTTTGATTAGATCATTTTCGACCCGACTCAACCTACTCGTTTGACTCGTCGATGACTAAGTTTTGATATTTGTGCAATTTGGTCCTCTGACTTTTATTTTCGTTCCAATCAAGTACTCTTTTTTGTTATTTGTGCAATTTGATCCGACACTGATACCGAGAGGCGAAAGGTCGGGGATTTTCTCGATTTTGTGCAATCAAAACATGGTTGGTGAGTGGCAATAAAAATACTATTTAAGAATAAAATAGAGAATGAATGTTTATATTTCATTAAAATTACAAGAAAATTTCTTTCCCTCATTAATTGAGTAGAAACAGGATATGGTCAGCTAGCAGCAGACGGAAGCAAACTAGGACTTCCATCGAAGTTACGAATCACAAGCAATTTTTTCTACATTGCCTAATACCATCCAATAAACATGAATCTCTAATCATCGATGCATTTCGATTAAAAGATCTGAAAGTACCAAAAAGTTGTCTTCAGTCCATTAGTATTGGTTTTGAGAAGAGTTTCTATTATTTTTTTCAGAAACTATTGCCACAATGCTGTCAAACACATAATTTGGATTTTCTACCTTTTCATACAAAGATCGATGCAGATAATTGGAAAAACGTTCAGAAAATCAAACGGGACATAAGGCCAACAGTTCGCGCATCTAGCTTCCTTAATCTTCTCGATACTTCAAGATGTATAAAGCGTAGGTTTTCCAAAACCTAGGATCATGATGCATACGATTTCAAAGTATAGGAGGTATGACATGTAGATTCGTTTTACTTATGATGAATTTTGTGATTTTTCTGAGAGATAATTGGTACAGGTGTATCGGTGTATTTTCACCTAATTCTACATAACTAGATGTTGTTGCTAGCTCCAATTTGTATAGTACATAGACTGGATTTACTCGAACCACTCAAGTTCATTCTTTATCAAGCCTCCATCAAAAAGGCGGGCAAGGAAAGTGAGGTATGGATCAGAAAGGGAAAAGAGATGGTGAGTGTTAGGTTGAGGATCATGCACTCGGGCCATGCGAGAAAGAAAAAGGTATACCAGGTCATTATTGTAACGAAAAGTTGATTCAAGGACGGGTCTTTGATCTTGAAGAGGCAAGATGAGATTCATCCTTTTCTACAGGATTTCGCAGATTTCTGCATGAAAATATCTGTACGGTGAACTCATTTCTTTTTTTTTCTTTTTTTGGGTCAAAATAAGATAATGAACTCATTTCTTTTGCTTCCGCAGTTTGGAAAAAACCCCAGTTCCCGTACAAATTGCTGCGTGAAAGCCCTGGCCTTGGATGTCAATGAGCAACTCTCCAACAAGAATTCGCCGAGCTATATCTTATCTGGGATCGTGTAAGGGCTTTCAGGCAATGTTCTGCCAGAGGCAGTGGGAAGAAGTTGGGGATGTTGTTTACATGCATGGTCCAAGGCGCATCATGTGCAACTTCCGGTGCCTGCGCATGCTATGCAATCTGCAAAGCTACCCCAAGAAACATGCAGTGAGGTGGGAGAGAACATGCAGAGGTTTCCTATGGGGAGACCCAGATGACAAGAAGCCTGAGCTAACTGATGGGGACATTGTCTGCAGGGAGAAGACAGATGGTGGGTTGGGAGCTTATCCGAAGTCCAGGTGTTTCGTGTCCATCTGAAGGGATCGTAGCCTGAGACCGCCACTGAAGTCATGGGGAAGTAATCTGCCAGCGGAAAGGGCCCCATCGAGACCTTCCTTTGGTTAGTGGGTCACGGCAGCCTGATGACTAAGCATCTTCAGGGAGAGTTTCAATCACCCCGGCTAACCCCACAGCATAATCAACCGGGCTCTGGAAGATACGGGAGATGCTAGCTAAGAGAAGGAACGAAGGACGGTGGGGGTGGTCTCCACCACCTAAGGATTGGCATAAGATCATTGAGGATTGGCCTTTGAATAGGATCTTTTCGTTCGTGGATCAGTCGAATCCACCTTCCAGTTCCAGCCTTGGCTGTTATGTAATCAGCAACTTTCATTGAATTCAACTCTCTGGTTATCAGGTAAAAGACATCATGTACTAAACAAATCGAAGTGGAACTGAAAAGAGAAACTCGGACTTGAACCTGCCTGGGCTTGATTTGACCACCCCAGATGCAGAAACAGAAACAGTTGACTTTTGGCCGAGGCCGTGCGGTCAAATTATTCATGGCAAACTTGATCCGAGCTCTAATAATTTTCTACGAAGCCTCTCTTGGCAACTCCTGCTTCGTTGACCAAGAGACGGTTTCTCTTTGCCCATATTTGAAGCAATGGTCTAGGATTATGGAGACTTAAAGTGCCATATTTAACAAATCGAATGCTTCTGCAACGTGCCATGACTTAGATACTGCTAATATGACGTGTTCTTTCACCAAAAGGGGAGAGTTCGAGCGGCAACGTCAACATCCATTTAAGATATTACAAGTTCAAGATCGAAATTAAACATCTAACTACTAAGTTGACCAAATAAGTAGAAGCTTGTAATATACTTGACCCCCGATCGTCATTGTTTGTGATGGTAAGATGAATATTTTCACTTGTTTGGTTGAATGTGCAATTGGATTTGTCAAGGAATGGGATTCATATCCTGACAATCTTCATGTTTGGAGAGAAATCAAAATGTGGAATGGGGTTCCACATGGAATAAGATTTCACGAAAAGTTTGGAACCTAGCAAAGTACTGAGATTCCAATTCCACATTTTTACGCCATTTGAAAACTATAAAAAACCTAACTCAATCATCATCGTCACTCCCACCACCGACTCCGGCCTCTGCTAGTTACTAGTGCCGGTTGCCAATTGAAAAGTGTATTTTTTCTTAGAATGCCAAAACTTTTTTGCAATCCACACAAGGAATGAGAGTACTCGGAATGGAAATTGTCACAAGGTTAAATCTACTTTGAACTTAGATCAGCACCACTCGACAAAGGATTAGTGACCAATTTCTAACAGGCACACAAAACAAGAAGCGCACGTTTCATCATGCGCACCAAGTGTTCGGCAAATGCCCGTGTTTGCTTGAGATTTTTTTTTTTTGGGTGGGCGGGCGAAGGGAGGGAGGGAGGGAGAGAACTCGGTCATTCCACATGTCAATGACCCTTACAAGTTTCACCTCAGTCAAAGCCTGCTCCCAATAGCCGGAACTAGCCGTTCTTATCCATCCTCACGTGCCAGGCCACTGCCTGGTTCCGAAGCAACGACATATCGTACGCTTAGCTCGCTCGCCTCCGCCTCGGCTCGGCTCGCTCCCAGAAGAATGTTGATAGCCTCTCGTGCATGTACTGGCTTAAGGCACGCACATCTTAGCGAGATTTATGGCTCGCTCGTTTATGTATAGTCACAACCATCCTTGCTCACTCACGCTCACATCCTAGTCATTCGATTGGGTCGATCTTGGACTTTGCCAGTCCACATGTATGAATCATGCACATGTAGTGGCACGGGCACCTAATCACGATTGGGTCACATGGGGCCAATACTAAGCCTTAATGGGATGGATCATCACGCCAATCTCAATCATAAATCATCTTGGTCAAGTCATCTCTCTCACAGGCCACAACCCGTACCGATGTTTTTGTTCAACCCATAAACGCATAGCCTTGTGAAGCACACCTGGCTCACCCAATGCTCGGCCATGGATTCAAGGCAAACCCAGGCCATTTCCGATGTCGGGAACCGAAGGTCTAACGGGATTCCATTCGAGGAATTCCTGGTCATGGAAACCAAACGAGGCCTAAGAAGCAAAAGGTCTACCTACCTACGGAAAAGTAAGAAACTTATTTATAGTTCAATCAGCTTACGCAAAGTTCTTTGATTCTTCAACAACCATGGAAGGTCAAAATTCCCATTTCGTAAGAGTTCGATCACGTGTCAATTGAAAAACCTCGGACTTGAATCTTCCGGCTCCGAATTTTTTACGTCAAGGCTTCGATTTCCTCGGTTATCACCTTGGATTTGCCTTAAACTTTTCCGCTGTTTTGACAAAAGCCCACGACGTTACGGTGCCAATTCAAACGTTTTAGTTCTCCTGTTATATTGAGTACAAAGAGTCAACAACAAAAGTCGAAGCCCGAATGATAATAAAATACAAAGGAAGAGCTCAGCGTTGACATTTTAAGATCGGAACTTTTGACTGAATTGGTTTGACCCTATCATGTCGCCTTTCTTTCGTCCCCTTGCGGATGGTTCAGCCGAGTCAAAACGCTCCTAGACAATTTTTTACGCATAACAATTCGTCGCCGGCAGAATTTACTCATTACGGCAAAAGAATAATGATTAAAGATTAGCTCGGACCATTTCAAAGTAGTGACCGGTTATTTGGCAGTGCCGCCTCCGCCATCGTCATTCTCCATCAACTCACGGTGTTTTGCATATATAAACAAGTGCATCAGCTGTTTCAATTCCTTTGCAGTAACACAGAGAGGAGAATAACTTGAAATCTCATCGACAAGCGAGAGAGAGAGAGAAGTGTTAACCGGGTCTTTTCCTTGATAATATTTGGTGAAAGTTAGGACAGCGCTGTGGATGGAGTACGCAGGAGGAAGCGGCGCCAGGAGGGTGCGGTTGCAAGGTCCGAAGCCGGCAGAGTTAGCGGTGAGCAAGGAGTCGACCAAGATCAAGAAGAAGGTTCGGGCGACAAGTGGTTTGGCTCCGGTCATAGTGTACTTGAAGTCACCGAAAATTATACACGTGAGGCCGGAGGAGTTCATGGATCTGGTGCAAAAGCTCACCGGGAAGAGCGACCAGACGGTGAAGGCGGGGCCATCGTTGGATGTCTCTTCGCCTTCTTCTTTTTCGTGGCTGTCCTCGCCGTCGCCGTCATCTAGCGTCGAGTACCTTTGCAGGTAGAGAGAACGCATTGCCCGCGTGCGTCCTGCCTTCCGCTTTGTAGCGTTGTCAATTTGTGTAAACATGATGTAGTAGGAGGTGGTTCAGTATTTTTTCCTCGCGTGAGTTGATGTACTCTGAAACTCATGGTCGTGAGTTTATTTTTCACCCTATTGCATGGTTATATTTCACATAACACGTGTAAAGTTACCGTCTTGATTACTGTCTTGATTACGTTGTATTATTAGTAACCTACTTGTAGCCGGCCAATGGTGATGTAGGTAGAATATTCGGCGAGGTAATGGACAACTGATATTTAAAAAGGAATTGAGTATAGGGATTTGATAGGAGATTGAGCGATTGAGATTTGTTAATTGGAGTAATTGGGTGCTTAGATTTGCAAAATGAAAGTATAGTTAGGCGTGAAAGTTGGGTTTAGAGGCCACGGCCGCCCTATCATTATAGAAGTTGAAATACTTTTGAGGGGCTATGGCCGCCCTATCATTAGCCGTTGACTTGTTTGATGGCCAGAGGCCCAAAAATTTATAGGCCCTGTGGGCACACAATTTTAAAGAGAAAGACAGTTAGGCCGGCCGGTTAGGACTGGCAGGCTTGGGCTGGCCCAAGTGACTAGAGGAGGCGGCACGGCGGGGCATGACTCCTGACCAGAAGGATTGTACCATGCTTGGGCCAGCTCCGCCTATTTGCCACCCTTAGGTCACGATCATCGATCCGAGAGTCCCAACCTGCTTGAGACTTGCGTGATGGTGGCAAAACACCACAGCAAGTGACCCAGATCATTTTGAGGGAGACGGAGAGGCGGGGAGACATATGATCAACAGTGCGATGTGCGATGGAGGAGGAGGATCGACGGCAATTGGGACCGAGCGGCGATGGAGTTATGATGCACGGGCGATGAGGTGGTGGGGCTGGGCATGGCAGAGCAAAGGAGAGAGGGGGAGAGATTAGTCTTGGGTTTAGAGGATCTAGTGATGGACGAACCAAAATATTGAAGGGTAAAAGGATTTTCTGTTGGTCAATGAATTGATTGTTGAGGGAAACCTGTAAACCCTTTGGCAGTTAACGTTTGACAACGTGTTTGATTGTACTTTGGTTTTCTAGAAGATGTGTGCCTATGCAGCTCTTCCTTTTTACATTTCCACGTAATAAACGAGGATCCGATGTGTAACAATTCGATTTATTCACTCAATCTGCTCCGCTTTCCTTGCACTAACTAGTCCCTTCAAGACAAGGACCCACCGTGTAAATTTTTGAGACATCACAACATTCGGAACTACTTTCTTCTGCCGGTATCGTTTTGTTTCTATAGATACGGGTAATCTTTGCGATACTTAGCATATTATAAATACTATGATCATTCCTACAAAGGCATACAATTGAAGTATATTTGGTTTTTACTATAAGAGTTTTCATGATATAGGCTATATTAATTGAAATTATACTTTACTATTTTACAGGATTGATCTAATAAGATAAAAATAATGTTTTTTAATAGTCGAATATGGACCCGGCTCATGTCAGCCGAGTTGGGCCCGACTAATGATGAGAGGGTCCGATTAGAAAACTTTATAAGTAGTGCTAACATCTTTCCTTTAACCCTCTTACTTCCACGAACATACTATCACCTCATATAAGGAAAGGCGTGAGGAGTGATCTCATCGAGCTAGGATCTGAGGGTAATAGAGGAGAAGAATCTAAGCTTTGGATTATCGCAATTCCGCATAAAGAACAATGGATTCCAAATCAAATATGCAAATCTTATGTTTGAGTTTCTAACTATATCGATCTTGGGATGTTGCTTTGATGGCCAACATTTGTTATTAGAGCCACGTAGCCTAGAACTTGAACAGTTGCGTTTGGCCTTGTTTCAGAAATTTCATTTGTTGAAACTTGATTTTGAACAAATATTTAGTTTCGTCTTGTCAAGCCGAGCGTTTCGGTGAGTGGCATATCTCTAATGGAGGCCAAATGCGCCACCCATGAGCATTTCGGATTCGACATAGCTTTGGATAGTTTTGCCCATTTTCGTGAATTTTGGTTTAGTAAAAGTTAATTTTGATCATGTATTTGGACTTCCCTTGTCAAGACGAGAATTTTGGTGGGTCGCCCGCCTTCGAAAGAGGCCGAACGCGCTCGCACGCGCCTACATGCGCTATGGTGGGTCCGGCAAGCAATGCCATGCGCCACCGAGCACTCTCATGCTCAGGTGTGTGACCACCATAGGCAAAGGAAGACATCATCAGTGACATCACCCTGTCGACTTGGGCACCGCCTTACCGATGATGACGTCACTGATGACATCATTCGACAGTAGATGATGTCATGAATGACGTCATTCATTGACCGAGTTGACTCAACCCGAGTTGATTGATTTTGACCCGACCCGATATGACCATTAACTAGTTGAATCATTGGCAGGTTGAACCGTTGATCGGTCGGACCAATTGAACCCGATTGAATCGGTTTTTGGACCAACTCGTGCACACCAATGCGTGTAGTTCACGCATTGCACACTTCAGTGGTGCGTTCAACGCATGGGACCTCCGTTCAACACGTGATTGGCAAGTCATGCTCGTATAGGAATTCTCTACACTGTGATATATTTATTTTACATATTTGATACTTTTAAGGATCTAAAAATACATGTGAAATACTAAATACATGGATTTTTAGGGTAATTTTTGCGTATTTTTCATGTATTTCTCTATAGTTTTAGAAATATTTTGTGAGCTCACATGTATATAGTCACATAAAGATTGTATAGAGTGTGATTCATTGATAACATGTATAAGGTTCAACATGTAATGATGAGTAGAGTTATGTAATTGGCATGACATGTGATTCTAGTGACAAATTGCCTCTGTCATCAGGCTTAAAATTACATGTATAAGGTAAATGTGAGACATAAAATTTATATATCTGATATGAGAGATTTCAATTATTCAATTGGATTGTGACCACCAAAATGGCACACTTGATTGAATTTGAAAAATACAGTTTCATATTGTGATAGGATGTCTCATGTTCTAATGTGTGGTCATACTCTCAAATGAAGTGATTATGTATTAGTTCTTGGAAGGGTACATGTACAACATATGATTGAAAAGTGACTAACCCTAGTAGTTCATACGCTCAAATGTGGTGAATTCACAAAAGGTTAGAGAATATCCTTATGGTTATTGTCATGTGGAGAGTATACAATTGCATATCGTGTATTCTACCCAAAGGTATTTATATAATGATGTATGTAACTCTTAGGATGTGTACTTACAAGATTTTCAAGTTACACAATACTCACATGATGCCAATTGTATGCATTGCTTATTCTTAAGTCATCTTATTTGTAAATGGAAACTTCATAGTAATTGAGGTTCTTATTGAGTCAAATTTTAAGTAGTGAAAAGAATATTTTTTGTTTGGGATGAAGTTGGTGGATGTTCATATTGTTTTTACTAGGGGTGTGCAACGGAAACCACCCGAACCGGGACCGGATTGGATCGGACCGGACCGGCCGGTTTTGGGCGGTTCCCACGATCGATGGTCCAGTTCCCAGTTCCTAATCTTGGAACCGACGGCCGGTTGGTCCGGTTCCCGGTTCCAAGGTGGGAACTGGACTGACCGGACCAAATTTTTTTATATATAATTTATATACATATAATATATAAACACATATAATATATGAATATTATATATGAAACTTATTGTAATGGCAATTGCAATTGAGGTAACTTCCTCTCATGTGGCCAAGAGACAACTAAAACTCTTGTTGTTACTTTTTATTTATAGAGAAAACTTACTTGTTAGTTTCATCTTCTACTCGATGTGGAATAAGGCTCTAGGAGTTCCTCATAAACTATGATTGATATTCACTGCAAGTGAAGTTTGAATATTTTGCACGTGGAAACATGTGTGAGTAATTTTATTAGATTGCTCGGGAACCGAATTAGATTGATCGGTCCGGAGCATGATCATTCTTTAGTGAATGGTCGTTCTTTAGTGAAAAAAGAAAGTGCCGATTCGGTTGGACTGGACCGGACCGGACTGGAACCGATGGTCCTAAGGATGATAGATTTGAAGTCCAAAAATCATACTTATAAGGAAATTCATGGAACTACCGATCATTATGATAATCTAGCCTCAAGATAGCACTCTTTAAGAGAAATGATATCATTTGCTACTTTTGTAGGAAGAGATGACACATAAAGAAACAATGTAATAAATCTAAAGCTTGATTATCCAAGCATAAGTCTACAGTTAATGATTCTTTGGCATTCGTTTATGAATCCAATTCCTATCAAAAGCTTCATCCGATCCTTAATGGCTAAATAGTAGTGCAATGAATTATATTGTTTACCATGAGAGGATTTATAAACCGAAAGAACCCAAATCAATATGAATCATAACTCATCGTGGGAAATAATATTGAAGTCAATGTCGAGTTCGTGGGAGATGTTATTTTGATTCTAGTTTTTAGATTCTGGTTTTTATTTGATATTGAAAAATATTTTTATGTATCTTTTTTAAGACGGAACTTATTTTCTGTATTATAATTGGAAGTGTGTAACTACTCTTTTGAAGTAAATAACATTGTTATTTCTATGTTTCTCAATTCAAAGAAAGTTGAGTTATGCACCGAGTCAAATGGATTGTACCAATTATGTTAATCTTCTAACGATACGTACGTCACTCATACATTTGAAAAAATTATTTCCAAAAGACTTATGCTTAAAGGATAGTCTTATACATTAACGTCTTGATCGTATGTCTAGAAAAAGAATAGAAAGACTGATAAAGTTGACATTTTGCTCGCTCTTAAAAATTAACTAAAGACTTGCATAAACTATTGTAGAAGTAAGATGATTAAAATAAAGAAGAAAACTATAGTCAAAAGTTTTGATGTGTTAAAGGTCATTCACATTGATATTAGTGAACTCTGTTTGGTAATGTTGTGTATAAATTTTTATTTCAATATAGTCATTAACGAATGTTTCTTTTTATACTTGATTAAAAGAAAAGTCTAAGTCTCTTGACAAGTTCAAGAACTTTTGAACTAAAGTTGAGAAATAGTTATGGAAGTTCTTAAAGATTATCACATCTGACCGCGGTGGTGAGTACTTTGATAAGTATGGTAATACTGGATAGTTTAAAAGGCTATTTGTCGAATACTTGAAAGATTATGGGATGTAACTTAGTTTGCCATACCTGAAAATCTTGAACAAATTGGTGTGGTTGAATTGCATAATTGCACAATAATAGATATGATAGTGAGTATGATTACTAGGACTAATTTATTCGGTTTCTTGTAAGGCGAAGCGTTGAAAGCAGCTTAAACCGTATTTCTACCAAAACTATTCCATTGACTCCTTTTGAGTTGTGGACTACACATAAACTTAACTTGAATCATCTTAAGGTTTAGAGTGTCCTATAGAAGTGAGGTTATATAATCAAATATTAAGTAAGTTGGATTCCAAAACCACTCGGTGTTATTTCATGTCTTACCCAAGTCATTCAAAGGGATATTAATTTTATGATCCCGATAGAGGTACAAGAATTGTGGAATCACAGATAGCAGAAGTTTTTTAGAGTTCGACATAGTGGTAGATGATAAGTACTCTCAGACTGTTAAAGATAATAGTATGATGAAGACCACTATGTATTTGTCTTTACCTATACAGATATAATTGTGGAGTCTCTTACACCACATACTAAACCTATTGAGGTTCAAAATATTGTACTGATACAATTCCTGATAAAATTTATCAAGCCTCTCAGGTGTAGGATGAAGTGATTATAGCTCCATTCAGGAGATTTGTTAGGGAGAGACATTGATCTGTTAGGGAGAGACAATTGATTATACCACAAAACTATATAGTCTATATATGAGAGCATGACTACAATATTTGTTGCATTGTCGATCTAGTGACTTATATAAATGTCGTTTCTTGTCTTCAATCAAATCTATGGTTAGATGCGATGAAACACGAGATACAACATTGCAAGCTAGAAGTTGCTCCTCTCATTAAGACTGATAGATTGAGTCTTTCACATTGTCCTTATTCAAATTTTGAGAAAACCCAAGTGATGTACCTTATGTTAGTGCACTTGGAAATATAATACATGCTTAAGTTTGCATTAAGCCAAATATTGCAATTCCGATAGGACTTCTAGTAGATATCGGTCAAATTTAGGACACAATCACTGTCAAGATGATTTTTGGATGCAAATTTTACTAGTTGTCCATTTAACAAGAAATCGACAACATAATATATCTTACATTAGTAGAAAGTGCAGTATTATGACAAAGTGAAAAACAAAGATCTATGTCATCCTTTATCGTTTAAACAAAGTTTCTAGCATACTTTTTAACTGTTACTCGGGATGTTTGACTTCAGAACCTTATTAAGGAGTTGATCATATTTGAAATAATAACTCTTCGGTGTTGTTTATTAACAACAATAGAGGTCTTGAGAGGTCTAAATATATGGAGGTCAAGTTTTTGACCATAAAGAAATTATACATAATGGTGACATTAGAGTAAAGCATATTTTCATAGATGATGTGGTTGTAAACCCACTTATTAAACACCTTCACCCTTGTGTACTTGAGTAATATGTCATAAACATGGACTGGGAGCATTATTGAATACTACAATTTAGTGAGAGTTGTTTTGGTTTTGGTCTAATAAAGCTTAAATCTATGTTATATATTCAATAAAGTATTCATAAATGTGTTGTCACCATATTGAATTGATCATATATAATAGAGATCTTAAGGTATTGGGTAAACCTTAAGTGAAGATTGGGGGCATTCGATTATCAGCTTTGAACATATGTTTTGATTACACATAAAGAGAGATTAACCATAAAGATAAAATATATGTGGGTTCATTAGAACTATAAAGATAATCTCTAATGGCATGCCTGGTTTCTTATGATATTTAAAGTAACATAGTAGTGACTAACAAAGAGGATAACATATAATGCATTACTTTTATGAGGTGTTATCCATTTGTCACATAATCATATTGAATCTATATCAGTAAAATTGAAAGCACTTGTGATCATGGAAGGCTCTGTGTGTATACATACAGCTATCGCCATGATTCGGTGTTTGAAACTTTATGGGATAATATTAACTATTAAAAATCGTCTTTGAACCAACATAAAGGTGCACACATATAGTACAATCTAAATTAATATAATCCAAGTGGGAGAATATAAGAGTTTTTCTGATGTGAGCTACATTAATTGAAATTGTAATTTACTGTTTTACGGGATTGATCTAATAAGGTAAAACATAAGATTTCTTAATAGTCGAATATGGGCCTAGACTTGTGTGGGCTGAGTTGGGCCCAGCCTATGATGTTGAAAAACTTTATAAATAGTGCTACGATCCCTCCTTTAACCCCCTTACTTCCACAAACACACTATCACCTCACTTAAAGAAAGTCGTGAGGGGCGGTCTCATCGAGCTTGGATTCGGGGACAAGGGAGGAGAAGAACCTGAGCATTGGATCGTCGCCATTTCACATAAAAAAAAATGGATTCCAAATCGAGTATGTAAATCTTCGTCTTCTCCTTCAATATGTTCGAGTTTCTAGCTATGTCGATCCTAGGATACCGCTTCGACGGCCAACATTTACCACACTAGAAAATGGAGAAGTTAATGCAACCACGTAAGAGATCGCTCATGAGCTTAATTGCACTTCAACCACCAAATTGATGTGATTTTAAAAGTCTCAATCTCAATTTGATTGTATGAAGCCTCATTTAGCGGAGTATAGTGGCATATACCAGATCTTTCCTTCAAAATGTTTTTCTATTGGGTATCCATGGACACTCGAGGTGAACAGTATGCTCTTGCTGTGCGGTGATAATTTTTTTTTTTTTTTATGCCGATGATCCGGCCTAGCTCACTTTGCGGGAGCACATCACCGATTATACCATGGTAATAATTATTTTGTTTAGCCAAAAATAGAAAAATATATATATTACGATCTTCTCTCGATTGACTGCGGTTTCAGTGTTGGAAAACAGTTGTGGGACGCCGATTTAAAATGTTAATCGAATCGTAAAGACTCCGAGACTTCCATCAAAGAGGATAGAGGCTTGTAACAGAACCATCTACTTTGTAGCATATTCTCCTTCAATTGCTTGGTTCTTCCAATATTGTAACAACGCCTCAATTTCTTTTCTGCTTGCCTTTTGCTACTTGGTACTTCCAAAACCATTGAAGTCGCTATGCTCTCAAGGTCTTTCACATTTTACAAGTCCATGCCGTTTCAAGATTATAGAGGAAATAACATATTGGAGGAAGTATATGTAACATTATTTGTTATATACAAAAAATTAATGAATCTAAGAAAGTGATAACAAAAATAAATAGGTGATGAGTACAGCTAACCAAATCTCCTTAAGGCGATTAGTGTAGTTTCACGAACTATGCCTCTCAACATACAATATCTCGAATTCATTTGAATTAGTGCAATGCAAATAGAACTCTGTCGCACATGCAAACTTCCATCAAACTAAACTTGTTTTCCTCCTACAAGGTCCTTGCGGTTCGTAGAGACATTTTTGTCTAATGTCTTGTTCATTCTCTGTAAAGTCATAGTTCTTCTGTACCATCAAAGGTCATGTCGTTAACTTTATATGCATGTGCTCTCCTGGTATGTTGACACAGAAATACACGATAAATTGTTCCTCGCATGCTAAGTTTTGACAAGGAAAGCTAAAAGTTGTTTTTTTTTTTTGCCTTCCAAAAAGCAAAAACAGTGCATTGTCCAGAGTAACTTTTACTTTTGCCTCATTAATTTTTGTAAATTGGGCAAGAATCAGCCGTTACCAGATG
This sequence comes from Eucalyptus virginea, assembly GCA_014182375.1. Classification (NCBI taxonomy): domain Eukaryota; kingdom Viridiplantae; phylum Streptophyta; class Magnoliopsida; order Myrtales; family Myrtaceae; genus Eucalyptus; species Eucalyptus virginea. The sequence goes on along the minus strand of CM024524.1, from coordinate 22,028,552 downwards.
ATGTGGCAGTCAATGTGAGAATTTGTCACCAACTTGTGATTTCTTCTATGTTCTTACTCTTCCCTCTTTCACTCACTTAAGTGAACACCTCTCGCCTGTCAGCTCCAAGCCCATCTCCATCATCCCCTTCATATGTTTTCTACTCTCTGATCTCAAAACAGAGCGAGGTAAAACAAATTTCAATTGCCATGCCTTGCACCAAGAAGGTACGCTCTTCTTTGCCGCAATTACCAAGAACTACTTAGGACAAAGACAAATTCATTTTGTGCTCTTCCACCCCAAGCATTCATCCTCATCATTTAAGAATAGGAAAAGTATCAATTCCCAACATTTCAATTAGATCAATTTAATCATAACTTTTTTTTCACATTGGTATCTAGCCAATTTGAGCTAGAAATTGCTAACATGGATGCCAACCGTCTTACGTGACATAATTGACGTTAATGTAGACATTTTTAATAACATTTTGACATTTTTATAATTCTTTGTTCTGTTTTTTGTTATTATTTTTTCGTTCTTTTTTCCCCTTTATTTTGGCCAGAAAGGCAACTCTAGCCCAAATTGATATCAATGTAAAAAAAAAAAAAAGAACTAAATTGGTTTAGATTGAAGGGTTAGTATCTCGAAAAACTTCAAACTAATATCGTCATATAAATTTACTCCAAATTAATTTTTTTTTATCACCAAAAGCCGCAAACTGATACGCATATAATAAACTTACCATCTATTAGTTTCTATTAAATTTACCACCAAATTATTGAATTTAATGACACATGGTAATTGACGAGTGTACCGATTTGGAGTTTGTCCTCCGTTTATCACATGGGTATTAATCTTTTTTAAAAGAAACTAACGGATGATAAATTTGTTACATACGTACAGGATTGGGGTAATTGGTAATCAAAAAATTAATTTTTGGTAAATTTGTCATATTTATATCAGTTTTGAATTTTTAGTAGTCACACAAGATAATTTGAAATAAATTTATTACAACTGTATCAGTTTAGATTTTTTGTGATATTAATTTTTAATTGAAAATTTTAATACTACATAGATACATATATATATATATATATTATTAAACATTCTCCTTTAAGAGCCGCTCTGCCCCTGGCATCCTAGGTCATTTTTCGAAGACCTGCTCATGAAAATGTCTAATCGGTAATGGTCAAAGCATCGGTGGAAACTGAGTCCCTGACTTTGTCGAAGGCGGCCTGAAAAGTGGAAAGGAAAATAGAAATCCGTGCAGGAGGAGACGGAGATAAAGCAGCGATATGCATCCAGTGCGTGGGTGGCTGCTAGCCTGCAACTTGGCCTGCTCTGCAGCTAATCTCGGCCATTTATAAATTGCCACTTGCAAATCTAATCATTTTTTTTTGCATGAAATGTCTAAAGCCTATTTCTAGGTACAGGGAATTGATAAGTAAAATCTTTTACGACACTTACACTGTTTTCTGTCCTTTTCACAGTTGCACATGTAAAAAGTACTCTCCACATTGATTTACAACGGTATCATTAGACATTACCAAAATAAATTTTTATAGCGGACATTCTAATGTATGTTGGGAAAATTCGGAATACCTTGACTTGTGTTGACCCATGAGGCTATTTCTCTCTGCGCAAATCTATTTGTCTCATGAAGAACACCGTGCCCCTGCAAGAGGATTATAGGATCGCCCAACCTGGCCGAGCGGAGAGCCACCTAAACGTGGTAGCGGATGCAAGCTTTGCCAACTTTCCCTCTAACGAGGATATAGTTAAAGTTTGGATAATTTAAAGAGGGCAAGATAGGAACTTTGGAAACTTCATTGACACGACTAGACGGCACTGACAAAGCTCCAACTCTAAAGCAAACGGAAACTTGCCTTGAATTTTGAGCTTTGGCAAAGCAATTTGGGGTCAAAGGGCATTAAAGACTGTGCCAAACCCAATCGCCATTACTCAAGGTATTTCCAAGTGCTAATCATTTGTGAAAAGATAGTAATCGAGTGGATAGGATATCGCACTAATCATGCGTGCTCTTGGTTCAACGCGTTGCATTCAAATGCATGTAAAGCGCACAAACTCTTGCACTGCTCGATCAAAACTATTACCTTTGCTTGGAAGAAAAGCTCTTTCAATCTACAGCATTTGAACTTCCGAGTAAGAATGGTATTTTAGGAGAAAAATCCAGATGCTATTGTTTATGTATTGTAAATTTTCTGTGCAACAGATAACATTGAAAAGTACTAAAAAATAAAAGCCCAAAGCCCTATAATTCTAAACCCAGAACTGACATTTCATTTCGAAAAGAAAATCAGCGTAAAAGAATTCCTATGGTAACTTTTAATTTTTTCGCTTGCTAATTTCAGCAAAGAATAATGATTGGCATAAAACCATCTAATGTTCGGCCCCCTCTGTAACCGGCCCTTTCTCCCACCAAATGAAATGTCAATCATCAAGCATCCAGCCTAACCAAGAAGATGACCCAATTACAGGAATTAATTCGACACGTGGTCCATGGAGTAATCAAATTTATTTGAAGGTCTTCCAAACTGAGACGGATAGTCTAGCAGGCAGATATTTGATCCTCCCAGAAATCCCAGCGAGTATCATGAGAATAGAGATCGGCTGATGCGTGTTCTGGACAAGATAAAAAATCTGCAGACTAAGATGAAGCATGAACATAAGAGGTACTCCCAGAACTGTAACAATATGCTGAAAAATAGTGCTTTACTCGATGAGTCAAGTAGAGAGAGAGAGACAGGCAAGCCGAAAGTGGCCTACCTCCACCTTGAATGTAAGAAAAATACATGGGCGCACCATTCAACCATGTTTCACTTGCCGAATGAGGCTGAATAATCACATCGAATGAAAAAATTGAAAGAGAACATACTATCTCTGAAACAGCCAATGCTGCAGCAACAAATGCATACAAAGAAGACAGATGCTTAGACTCTGTTCTCAACTGTTCTAAGTTTCTCAGCACATAAGGAGAGGCTTGCTATGGATATGGAAGTTTGACAGTTGAAGCCACCCTTTTTGCACGTGTCAGACATCTCCGCTGCTTCTGGGGTCTGTCTTCTAAAAGAATTAGCAAGCCCACACAATCAGGCGATAGCCCAAACAAGTACCTGCAAGTGATGAGTCGAAGATAAAGGATCTATAACAAAGCAGGTAAGAGATCACAGGCAGGAAAACTCAACGGTTATTAATCATTTCGAGAAAACAAAAATTTGCAGCATGCTAACATAAAACTGGAATTGTGAATATTTTCACATCACGGTGTCCTAATTGCTCAAAAAATTCCATTTAGTCATGAAGCCTGTCACAACTAGAGGTATTTGCCAAAAGCACCAACGATAATGGCCTCTAAGAGTGTACACCTCTATGCAGAGAACAACCAACTGAGAAGTTTGCTCCCTAATGGCACAATTATTTCCTCTGCAACATGTAATGCACTCAAGTGCATTCCATCAGATAAAATTTGTATTCTACAAGGTGTACAAGAAGCTTTCCGAATTTTCATGAATTAACTTCCCATCTGGCGATAGCTAGAATCATCCTTAATGCACAACACCAAGGTATTTTACAAGTTGACCAAAACATTAAATATCTACACAAGAGACGTCTGTACAATTAGTTCATACAAAAAGTCATTCGCCACTGCATGTATCCTCAACATGAAATCAAGAATTAAAGCAATTTTGCATAAAAAAGAACAGAATTTAGCATAAAAAGTCTGAATTGAGGAGATGCCCCCTCAAAGTACAGAAAAACAGGTACAGCAGTACGATTTTAGCACCAAAAATAAAAGTACTCACTTGCTTCTACGAGCCTTCTTTCTCCGAAAGGCAAAGGACCCAATCCACTGCAAATAAAGCAAAGAGAGAGTTACAAGAACTATTTTGAAAAGGGAGAAAGCAGCACCACACATGGAAAATTAAAGAAGTTCCCCTGCTGCATAATGAATTTCCAATACCAGCTCAACAAAGAAAACAAAACTACCAGCAATATCTTTAATGAACAATCTACCACAAGCGAAATGTAAGCACTAGATCAAAAAATATTCAGCCCCAACCAGGGGAACAACTTGCGGCATCAATTTTATAAACGACGGAAATAAAATGAGAGACAAAAAGGACAAGATTGTCAATTTCATTGTTGAAACAGCATTGCCAGTAGATCAACAGGCAAAGCTACTTGATTATGCAATATGACAGAACAAATCTGGTCAGATGTGGGAAAGGCAAAGGAAAATCAAACTAATGCCAGAAATTGAAGAAGCAACATCCCAACAAACTGCCTTTAGTGAGAATGAGCGAGGAAAAATCATATGGTAATTCCTCCTCTTTTTCAACAGCCTCACCATATCAATTCCCTCTATATCTTGCAGAACCAAGAAGTACAATGCAGTTAATTCCTCCTCTTCCGTACAGCCCTTTTTTTAAGGCACCACAATCAGTTAGCTAAGTGAAAACAGTAACCCAAAAAGTGGAGCAGAAAATAGAGATAATAGTGTTTGCCATAAGCAAACGACTTCGTTCAGCATCAATCATAAACCAAACTAAAGGTAACAATACATTGGGTGTTAAACACCTGTAAAACCACCACCAAAAAAAAAAAAAAGACAACTTACCTTGAAAACAGAGGAAAAAAATCCAAAAGGAGATGGCTTTCTAACAGGCATGCGTTCTTCTGGTGGTCTTTCCTTACATAGATGCTCGGCTATTTCTTTAATTAATTGCATTTGTGCTTTATCAGTTCGCATTGAAACAATTGCCTGCCTCAGTGATTCCCTGTCAGCCTCAAGTGCTTGAAGCCTCATGTAGAGCTTTGTGATATCTGGATCCTGATCCGCATTGATGCAGTTTGAAGTGTATCTTGGTGTAACTATGTCCTCTTCAGGACCGCTATGTCCAGATTTCTTGGGTGTCAAGCCTGTGTAGATTGAATCAATCGTACAGATCCTATCAGTTACATCATCATCATCAGCTTCTGGTGAGTTATTCAGCTTTTTTGCCTGATGGGGACTTTCCGTCTCCATAACACACTCCATCCTCTTGAAGCTATTTATGGGTCTCGGAGAATCAAGAGGCAAGTCTGAACCCAAACCATCATTCGAAGAACTCCTCGAATGTTGTGGTTGCCTAGGAGATTGACCTACTATAACTTTCTCTGGGATGTTCTCAAGGCCAGGAAAATCCCCATCCAACTGAGGGTGGCTGGGATCTTGCTCCATTTGGTGAATTCGGTGTTCCAAATCCTTCAGTTCATTACGGCCATGGGGAGTCTCACCATGTGCGAACTTTTCAACATCAACCACCTCATTCTCACCCTCCCATGGACCAGGTGTCTCATTGAAGTGGCATTTCAAAGGAGGATATTCATAAAATGGAAATTCAAATCGGCAATCAAGATTTTCAGTCATGCCCCCATCGGCTTCTGCCACAGTGAGCCCATAACTCATCATTCTATGTCTATAAGCCTGTACCTCGCATGTGAGTGATTGTATGGCTTGCTCTCTCTTATACAACAGGTCTTCCAGAGCCAATATCTCCTGTTGATCGTGTCCCATTCTCTCCTCCGCAAATAGTTTGAATTGCCGCGCATCCATCTGGATTTCCGCCTTGTCCCTCTGCAACCTCAAAATCATCGACATGGCCTCACTCGCCGCAGATGAAGCGGCGTTCCTCTCTTCTTCGAGCTCCACGGTCAAATCCTGTATGGCTTTCTGTTGGCTACAAACCATCTCACGCAATGCTGCGGTCTCGTTCTCGATTTCAACTCTCGCAACAGAATCATACTCAACCCCGGGCACAAAGAATCTCCTATTCCCCTGCAGTTCGTCATATTTACGCTTCACATTGCGAAACCAAGCACTACCCGCTGAAGATTGACCTGAAGATTGACAATCACTGCAGCCATGACAGCAACCTGAAGATCTCGATGGCAATGTCTCTGCCGAATCCATAGCCAAACAGCATTAGAATTCAAGCAACTCAAAGACACTTCTTGAATCCGAGGTAGATCAAAGACAAGAATACGGATTTAGATCAACCAACAACTTCCCTCTTTCGAAACTCCGAAAAAGACAAGTGTTCTTACGCAAGAAAGCCTCGCGTATTCCTGAAAAAAAAAAGAGAAAACAAAAGAAACCCATAAATTTTCTCTTCAATGTGGATTATGATAGACAGAGAGAGAGAGAGAGAGAGAGAAAGAGAGGCCATTTCGTTCACTCACATGGCAAACGGGTCAGATCAAGAACGCAGACGGGGCAGGGAGCCGCGAAACGGAGACGGACGACGATCTTCACCGGAACGTGGATCTTTCCCCCACCCCCCCAACTTTCTCGGGAATCGGCGCGCTCATTTACCCGGGAAAAGCCCCGACCGAGGCCTCCTGGAGGGAAACGAATTCGAAACGGAGCGAGAAACGGAGCCCCTCTGGTCGCCTGCTCTTCCCGGGTACATTTCCCCCTCGGGAGGGAGCGGGAAAAAAAAATTGAAACCCTAGACTGCGGGGGGTGAAGCTTTACCCCTCCGGACCCATCTCTCTCTCCTCTTCTTCTTTGTCCTTTTTCTGCGCGGAATTCACTGCGTCGTCCTTGCCTTTCCTCGATCGGCGCGATGCATTTGCTGTAGACAGAGAGAGAGAGAGAGAGAGGGGGGAGGGTGGCAAAAAATAGATTCCTCGTATTTTCCGGGGAAAAAGGAAAAAGGAAAAGGCGGAGGGAGGGGGAGGGAAGGAGGCAAATATAGGTTTATATATATTTTCCCGGAAAATTGGAAGGAAAGGAGAAAAAGAAAAAGGATGGTGGTGGGTGAAGATGGAGATGGAAAGGAAACGGAACGGACGGCCTTCCTTGCTTTTTGGCCACTTACGAAGTTTTCCATTTTCGCCTTTTTCCTTTCTTTTTTTTTTTTTCTCGATGTGTGAAATAGGAAAAATAAAATAGTAAGAGCAAGAAATGTCTCCCCCGTTTATTTTACTTTATTAGGAAAAAAAATCCACCGTAATACTAAAAAAAAATTCTAAATAATAACATAACATGTTCTCATTTTTTTAAATAAGAATTTGAAGAGGATGTTATTCAAAAAAAAAAAAAAAAAGCTAAAAATTACCATGATAATTTCAAAGAAGAACTTGATCTTATTGGCCAACTAAATATTTCGATCAATCAAAAGCATTTTCCTCCAATGATAATTTTGTTAAATTAGATAAAAAAAATAAAAAGCTGAAAATTTTTAATGTGTGTGTGTGGGTAGGTGGGTGGTTTGATTAGTTGTTGTCACTCCATTACTAATGGAACGATGGCCTATTATTGGTCAGTAATGGTCCCTTACTAACGCCACCTGGATGATGGGGGCGTTAGCGATGGCCGGTGGCCACAAGCAAAGGGCTTGGACTTTTTCTTTTTTTTTTAAGTTTCTTTTTTTTTCCCTTTTGGAGATTGTCTTTTTTATGAAAAAATTTGGATTTGTTAATATAATTTAATTAAGATTCTTTTTAAAAATTATTGTTCGAATCAAAATGACGTCATTTTAATGCTTTAATTAACCTTAACACCACGTGGGAGAGATAAAATATTAAAAAACTAAGTTAGCATTTTTGTCAATCAAATTAGACGGAATTGGCAAAAAGACTCAATTTTTATAGAAAATTGAAATCTAGGTGAGGGCTTGCAAGCACTCTTTTCTATATACTTTCCCTGGTTCATGTGCTACCGCGGGCTTTACGCAATCAATTGGCTCATATAGATATCCATTCAACACAACATAGGTCATCGAAAGGATCTCAGAGATCCACCAAAGCACGAAAGCTAGGATCTTTCAGAAAATGAATTCATATTCAAAGAGTGCATAACCGCATGGATAAGCTCGTACTAATCCATCAATTTGGAATCCAATTCGGGATTTTTCCTTAGGAGGTATCGGGAAGGAATTGGAATGGAATAATATCGATTCATACAGATACAGAAGAAAAGGTTCGCTATTGATTCAAAGGCTGTACCTATGGGATAGGGATAGAGAAAGAGGAAAAAAATGGAAGATTTCACTCACATAGTATTTTTGATCGAAAAATCAATCTTTTGTACCTTTCACTCAATGAGAAAATGGGTCACAGATTCTACAAGATCAAACCTATGGGACTTAAGGAATAATGGAAGGGAATAAAAAAATAAATCAAAAAATTAAAAAAAAAAAAGGGAATAATAATAATAATAAATAAGTAAATAAAAATGAAGTAGAAGAACCCAGATTCCAAATGAACAAATTCAAACTTGAAAATGATCTTTCTAATTCTCAAAGAATGAGGGGCAAGGAGATTGATCGAGAAAGATCTCTTGTTCTTATTATAAGATTGTGATTGGATCCGTAGATGTTTGGTAAAAAGAAGAATCTTCTCCTTTGAGAATAATCCAAAATGGAAAGTGTTCAATTGGAACATGAAAACGTAACTAAATTTGTTCTAGTTACTCTTCGGGATGAAGTGGAAGAAGGGAGGAGATTCTCAAATGAGGAAAAGGACCCAATGACTTCGAAAGAATTGAATGAGGAGTCGTATGAGGTGAAAATCTCATGTATGGTTCTCTAGAGTGGCAGTAAGGGTGACTTATCTGTCAACTTTTCCACTATCACCCCCAAAAAACCAAATTCTGCCTTACATAAAGTTGCCAGAGTACGGGTCACCAAAAAAAAAAAGTTGCCAGAGTACGATTAACCTCTGGATTTGAAATCAGTGCTTATATACCTAGTATTGGTCATAATTCACAAGAACATTCTGTAGTCTTAGGGTGCGATTGGTAATGTTTCTGTTCAAAAATTGTTCCTGGAACAAAAATAGAAAAAATTATTTCTATTCTAGGGAACAATTTTTGAACAAAAGAACATGTTTGGTAATCTGCACAAAATTTCCGTTCTTGGAATAGAAAAAGAATAGAAACACTTTTAGTAAACTTGTATAATTTTTTTGTTTCTTTTAATTTTTAAATATTTTTATTATATTTTTCCTTTTTCCTTTTTCTTTTTCCTTTTCTCTTTGGCCGACGACCGGCTGGGCAACGTCCGGCAAGCTTGCCGGAGCCTTGCTAGGCTAGGGTGAGCCTCGGTGAGCCTCGCCAGGCCACTAGCAAGGCTTGGCCTCGCCTAGGTGGTGCGAGGTCGGTCTCGCCTTGGCCTGGTGAGGCTCAGCCTCGCGCCGGCTAGGGAGGTCGAGCCTCGCCGTGGCCGCACGAGGCTCAACCTCGCCGGTGGCTATGTGAGCTCGGCCTCACCGGATCTGGGGGAGCTCGACCAAGGCGAGGCCGAGCCTCACTAGGGGCCGATGACGCTCCGGCAAGGCCACCGGCCCTCAACGGCCATGGCCAAGGCTGACGACTGGCCAAAGAAAAAAGAAGAAGAAAAAAAAGAAGAAAAAGGAGAAAAAAAAAGTTTTATGTTTTTGTTCTTTTGTTTCTTCAAAAAGTGTTCTTGGGAACAAGAAACAAGTTTTTCTTGTTTCTTGTTCTTGTTCCAAATTTATTCCTAGGAACAAAAGTATAAACAAACACGTTTATGTTCTTTTTTTATTCCCCAACAAAAGAACAAAAATTGTGTTCCAATGAACAGAAACAAAAGCCAAACAAATAGCCCCTTAGTAAGAGGGGGAAGGGTTAATGATTTTCTCAGTGTGAGATATCACATTGTTCGAGGAACCCTAGATGCTGTCAGGGTAAAGGATCGTCAACAAGGGCATTCTAGTGCGTTGTAGATTCTTATCTAAGACTTGTATCATTTGATGATATCATGGGAATTGCTAGAAACATGTGAAGTGTATGGCTAACCTAATAACGAAAGTTTGGTAAGGGGACTGGAGCAAGCTACCATGAGACAAAAGATCTTCTTTCTAAAGAGATTCGATTCAGAACTATTATATGTCCAAGGTCCAATATTGAAATAATTTAAGAGGTTTCCCTTGACTTTATCTGTGTCAACAAACAATTTGAAATGCCTCGACTTTTTTAGAACAAGTCCGAGTCAAATAGCAATAATTCGAAGCACTTCTTTTTTTTTTTTTTTTTACACTATTTCGGAAACCCAAGGACTCAATCGTATGGATATGTAAAATACAGAATTTCCAATCCTAGCAGGAAAGGGAGGGAAACAAATACTCAATTTTAAGTGAGTAAACAAAATTCCATACTTGATCTCATGGATACATATCGAATTCTATGGAAAGCCGTATTCGATGAAAGTCATATGTACGGCTTGGAGGGAGATCTTTCTTTCATATCTTTCGAGATCCACCCTACAATATGGGATCAAAAAGCCAAAATAAATTATTTTAGCCCTTATAAAAAGAAAACTAATTCTTGAATCCCTTTCACGCTCATGTCACGTCGAGGTACTGCAGAAGAAAAAACTGCAAAAGTTGGTTAACTGTATTTTGAAACACAGAAAAAAAATCATTGGCTTATCAAAATATCTATCAAGCCATGAAAAAGATTCAACAAAAGACACAAACATATCCACTATCCGTTTTACGTCAAGTAATACGTGGAGTAACTCCCAATATAGCAGTAAAAGCAAGACATGTAGGTGGATCGACTCATCAAGTTCCCATTGGAACAGGATCCACACAAGAAAAAGCACTTGCCATTCGTTGGTTATTAGGAGCATCTTGAAAACGTTTAGGTCGAAATATGGCTTTCAAATTAAGTTCCGAATTAGTGGATGTTGCCAAAGGGAGTGGTGATGCCGTACGCAAAAAGGAAGAGACTCATAGAATGGCAAAGGAAAATAGAGCTTTTGCGCATTTTCATTAATCCATGAACAAAGGATCTATATAGACACATAGATCTGTGGATCCATATATCTCGATCAGAAAAGAATCAATAGAAAAAGAAAGAATCGGAATTGATCGATATATTTCTCGAAACAAACAAAAAAAAAACGAAAGATGAAACATAAATCATGGATCAACTAAGCCCTCTCAGGGGCTTGCTTAAGAATAAGAAAGAGGAATCTCATGAAAATACCATGGAAAAAAACGTTTGATCCTATTCATGGGGATTCCATAAATATTTCATTCCAAAAATAGAAAGTTCGAAACAATTGGATTTTCTTGGAGATTGGATGTGGTTACTAATTCATGATCTGGCATGTATAGAATGAAAACCTCATTCTCGATTCTACGAGAATTTTTATGAAAGCCTTTCATTTGCTTCTCTTCGATGGAAGTTTTATTTTCCCAGAATGTATCCTAATTTTTGGCCTAATTCTTATTCTTATGATCGATTCAACCTCTGATAAAAAAGATATACCTTAGTTCTATTTCATATCTTCAACGAGTTTAGTAATGAGCATAACAGCCCTATTGTTCCGATGGAGAGAAGAACCTATGATTATCTTTTCAGGAAATTTCCAAACGAACAATTTCAATGAAATCTTTCAATTTCTTATTTTACTATGTTCAACTCTATGTATTCCTCTATCCGTAGAGTACATTGAATGTACAGAAATGACTATCACAGAGTTTCTCTTATTTATATTAACAGCTACTCTAGGAGGAATGTTTTTATGTGGTGCTAACGATTTAATAACTATCTTTGTAGCTCCGGAATGTTTCAGTTTATGCTCCTACCTATAATCTGGATATACCAAGAAGGATGTACGGTCTAACGAGGCTACTATGAAATATTTACTCATGGATACCTAGATCTATTGAAGGTCGACCTTGCCTATGGCCGACAAGGCTCGCCCAAGCGAGGCCAACCATCTTCACTGGCGAAAATCAAAGAAAAAAAAAGAAAAAAAAAAGAGAGAAGTAAATGATGAAAATGCCTTTAACTAATCGGTGATATCAAACCATTCTTTGAGATTAACATGGCCACCTTAGATCCTTATTTAAAACATAATCCATCTCAGGCTTTTATTTAAGAAAATGATAGCACCTTATTTGAAATGTGATCTATTCTATGTTCTTATTTAAGAAAATGAAAGTACTTCAGGCTTTTATTTAAAATTTTCCCAAGCAAATATTCTTTATGCTAAAAAAAAAAAAAAAGAAGAGAAATTCGACAATGACGATGTGGTTTTACTTATGCTTTTCATTCATCGAAGGTCAAGGGCTTTTTGGTAATTATGAAATAAAGAGTTATGAATTCGAAAGATCTAGAGTTAGGAAAAATAAAATTAAGAAGAGACATGAGCTAAATTTAGCATAAGTTGATTATTCATCTATCTTGCTCATTTTTCAATTGCGAGTTGTAGAGTGAGTAGCTCAAGAAGTGGCTTCATCAATTGACATCAACAATGATCATGGTGGGTCACTCATTCCGTCTATTTGAATAACGCATTCAGGGAAATATAACTTGCAATAAATCAAAACCTAGCATATAATTGAATCGTTTAGGCCACTTCTCAAATTGATTCGGACTTAGCACTCACCCATAAAGAAGATCACCTGTAGATCTGTCAAATAAGTGAATTGGATCGGGTCATAAATGATATGACCCAGACCGACACATTTAACCTATTTATGACTCATTTATTATAATGCAAAATTCTTGACTTATACTCAACTCATTTAACTAAACTTAAGAAAGCTTAGTTTTTATGATTTTTTAAAAATGGCATTACTAAAATACTTTCATGCAATACAAATCTAGTGGATAATTTTTATAATTTTTATAAATTACAGTATTTTCTAATTTTTACCTAAAATATGAAATAAATTAGAAACTATTTTCATAATTTGGTATGAAAAATATGATTGATTTTTCCTTCATGCACTCCTTTTAATATTTTTCACTTTTCTATTTAAAAATCGAATTTATTTTTATTTTTATTTTTTGAAAATCGAATTTTAATTATTATTATTATTTTTAAAATAGATTAAATTATTTTTATTTTTAAAATTTTGATTTTGATTTTGATTTTTGATTTTTGATTTTTCCTTCTTCTTCGGCTGATTGCCAACCACGACGATGGCCGGTGATTGGCCATAGGTGAGCTTGAGCTTGCTCGAGGCCAGCAAGCTTGTCCCTCGCCTGGCCAATCGTCAGTCATCGCCATGCCGACCGCTAGCTAAAGATGGAAGAAGAAAGAATAAAAAAGGAAAGAAAATAAAATATAAAAGGAAATATAAAAAATAATTATAATGTTAATTAAAAAAACATTTTTATAAGGCGAAACAGGGAAAGAGACTATGTGAGCTTTGGGTTGGAAATGGGTTCTAAGTTCAACCTATTTAGACCCATTTATTCTAGGTTTTCAATTTTTAAACTCATTTAAGTAGTCTCTTTAATATTTAAATGACTCATTTATACCAATTTATGTTTTAAATAGGATTTAAGACCTATTTTGACAAGTCTGGTCGCATATCGAGTTGAATATCTATGATTTTTTTTAGACAAGTTTAGTCTACCACCTAGCGATTTCTATCAAACCTTGCTTAAAGGTTCATTGACGTGTAGTGTTTGTAAAATTCTAGACATAAGTGAATTATCGAATAAGTAATATAATGATGAGAAAAGAATATGATCCCATAGATATTGACGAATAACAAACCAATTAAATATTAAAAACGGATTAATTGTAAAATTTATCTAACATATCAATATAGAATTGAGAATAAATTAAAATTAAAATTCTGAAAAGCAAAATTTGGAAATTAAATGTAGTAAATCAATTAAATAAATACGTTAGAGCATCCAATTTCACCATAACCACTATATATGAATTTCAGATCATTACACGTACAAAAACAATATAAAACATGTGATAACGGAATTTTCTAATCTATTATTATCATATCTCTAAGTATAGCAAACTTACTCAATTTATCAATACACTATATCTCTTTATGAATTTAAAAAAACATAAACATAAATGCTTTAAAATCTATGAATATTTTAGGCTTATAATGAGTCTTTTGAACACCTTATCATCGAAACCTATACAAATAATGTGGTATATCTCTATCTAGATTTAATTTATGATTAGATATTATAATGAGCAATTGCATATTATCACTTCTCAATGTCAAACATGCATATCGGATTATTCAAGTGATGGCCAGTTACTTAAAAGCATTAAGCACAATAATATATAATTCACATAAATGAAATCATTTGTTTGCATAAAATCATGAAATTCATATCATTATGATCAGATTATATCGTAGCCCTAACAAAAGAAAATTAGAATATAGTATAAGAATAAACGGAAATATAAATTAGACCAAACATCTTGAATCGAAGAAGGAGAATTCTATCACCACTTTGTCTTCTCTTCAAAAATACTTGAATAACTCCTAGAACAATGAAAAACCATTTGAAAAAAAAAAAAAAACTCATTGTCCTTTCAAACTCTCAACGTTATCCTATTTATAGGATACATTTAAGAATCCTAACACAAGGGAATTGCTTATTTTCCGCATAAAATTAGGGAATAAATCGTAGAATACTTGATTTGGTACCCATATTTCTATGCCTTTTGATTTGAATTCCTAAATCATAGAATTTTCCTTTCCTTCTTTTTGCCATTTTTTCCTTATTTTCTTCATATCTCATTATTCTGCTTAAATAAGGAAGATTTGGATACATAGAAGGAAATCTACATATTTTCTAATGAATATTGCATTATAAAATACCATATTTGTTGACTAAAATAAGTGAAATAACTCTATTATTATAGAGTTATCAAACCCCCAAACTTAACATTTTGCCAGTTCTCAAGCAAAAGCAAGATATAACACATACTCAAGTTAACAACCTCCTCCATGACATCTTTCCATAATTGCTCAAATTTACAATTCAAACAAAAACACAAATTTCATCTAAACGTTGAAATTGATTTATAAGTGAAGACCAATTATAACTATGTAATCCAAGTGTGTGTGTGTGTGTGTGTGTGTGTGTGTGAGTCCTCATCTTTTCATATTATATGTAATCTAGATAAATTCACATTGGTATGCAACCTCTAAAAAATTCTCTATAATAATGACCAAATCTCATAAGTTTGTTTTTCATTCATCTATCCACTAATGTAAGCTAATTATCTAACCAAAAATCAATAGGACTTTTCTTGGTTAGTAATGTAAGGCTGGGCTAAAAGTAAGAGAATGGTAATTTTAAGCTCAAATCACCCATCAACATGTTGATTTCTAATATCTAATTAAAGCCAATGTCATTGTCTCCAATTTCACTCATTATCTTTCCATCATTGCATATCATCATTCCCTTTTTTTCTTCTTCTTCTTCTTCGTTATTCGTTACTCTTTTTTTTTCCTTAATTGCTTTATAGTGGAGTTCCTCCTAAAGTCCCTCTTGATATAACATGAAAATTCCCAACCCATTGAGTATCCAAAAGGCTCACTCAATTGAAAGTTGGATAATGAACCATAAAAGCAATTTTTTTTTTCTTTTTTTATGATACACCCTAAAGAACCATAGCAATCAATTTTTTTTCTTATGCTCTATCCTTCCTCCCAAATTGCTATAGGCTCAAATAAACTTTTATCCAAGAAAAATCATCATGTTCATGGGGGCATAAGACAATGATATAATTTGATAAAAGCTAGGCTAAACATATATTGGTGTCAATGAAAAATTGGATAATAATTAAGGCTCAAAGGGGTGACTTGGAATAAATAAACAAGGTTGGCTTGAAAGGCTTAATTGATCCAAAAATTGCCTAAATTATTTTCTCAGTTAGATAAAACCTAGGATTTCACAATTTTAAGATTTGGATGAGATCTAAGAAAATCACATACTTCACATAAATGTTCTCTAGGTTCACACACAATTAAAAAATGAAGGACTTTCAATGCTCAGTAAGTGGATCAACATAATCAGAATCAAAATTAATTCACATATTAGTTGCAAGTTCAAACAAAATTTAAATTTTCCTAATAATTGCAAAAATTCTGAACAATGAATGCAATCATGATAAAAAAAAAAAAAATAGATTTAGCAAAAATTGTCTCCCCCCAAACTTGAATAAGCATTGTCCTCAATATGAAAAAGAAAAATAGGGACAAGAAAACCCCCTTGTTGTAAAATGTGTCCATGGATGGCCTTAATGACTAAGCTCTAGGAATGTGGTCTCTCAATAAAGAAATTAACCCGGATAAAACAGAGAAAAATTAATCTTTTTTTTTTTTTTTGCGAAATGTAAACTTAAAAATAAATGAAGAAACATAATGAAAATCCTTGGGTTGCTCTCAAGAAGCACTTATTTTATAGTTTTCAGTCAAACTATCTTAGATACTGCTATTTGGAGGATGAAGTTCAATGGTAATCCTCTGCTTATTGTAACTACCTTCAAAGCAAGGCTTCAAATACCTCTAAGGTTGGATAGTGGGCTTATATTGTTGTTTCATCAAAATTTTGTACATGTAAAGTGAATGACTAATTCTCTTGATATCAGTTATTTTTCATCCAATTGCACCCTTATGCTCTCTCGATACTTTGAGCAATTTCTCATCCATCAAATCTATTAAAGAAGATATAATTACTGGAAAAGAAGAAACTCCATTTAAATAAGCATACTTCAAATGAGAAGGTAATGGTTTGAGTTCAAGAATTGGAGGCTCTTCAACTGATGGTTTAGGCTTTGTTGTGTGTTGTCTCAACTCCACAATTTCTTTGTCCCTTGGTCAAACCAAACATGCTTCAAGTGAGTCGTTAAAAATATTTTTTTTTGAAAAACCTTGTTCACCAACTTGTCAATTTTTTGAACTTTAAAATAAGAATTATCATCAAATGTAAAATATATTCTTGAAAAATCTTGTTCACCAACTTGTCAACTGTCTCAACTCTAAAACAAGAATTATTATTAGATATCATTGCTTTAAAAACATTAAAGGAAACAAGATTATCTTGAACTCTAAGAGTCAACTTCTCTTGTTGTACATCAATAAAAGTTCTTCCTGTTGCTAGAAAAAGTTGACCTAAGATAAGTGGTACCTCAAAATCTTCCTCCATATCAAGAACTATGAAATCTAGGGGAAATATAAACTTGTCAATCTTTACCAATACATCTTCCACAATACCTCTTAGATATTTAATTGATCGATCGGGTAGTTGAAACGACACCGTGTTGCTTTTACCTCGCCCAGTCCTAATTTCTTGAAAACTGAAAAAGACATCAAATTAATGCTCGCACCTAAATCACACGATGCCTTTTCATAGTAAGAATTCCTAATAGTG
Organism: Eucalyptus virginea; assembly: GCA_014182375.1. Taxonomy (NCBI): domain Eukaryota; kingdom Viridiplantae; phylum Streptophyta; class Magnoliopsida; order Myrtales; family Myrtaceae; genus Eucalyptus; species Eucalyptus virginea. The sequence continues at coordinate 22,011,376 of CM024524.1, read as the reverse complement.
CAAAGGATAGTAAAACTTCCTGGATCTTTTAACTTTAGAGGTAATTTGTTTTATAGGATGGATGAACACTCCTCATTCAACTTCATAGTTTCATAATCCTTCAGTTTTCTTTTTTTCTTTTTTTCTTTTTTTTTGTGCTGGAGGAACCGGCTTGCAGCCGACAGCCGCGCCGTAAACCCCCAGGTGACACTTAAGCAGGAGGACCCACCACCCCTGAGTCACACTTAATACACCTAGCGCCTCCCCTGGGTTTTGAACCCTTCACCTCTTCGTTGAGGATCAGCAGAGTCTTATCCAGTGGAGCCACCGCGGCCGGTGGTTCCTTCAGTTTTCTTTTGTTTGGCAAAATCTCCTTAAAATTTTTTGCATGACTAGGGATCTATGTTAAGACATTTGCAGAAGGAATGATAATGTGCAATTTTTTAAATATATCAAGAAATTTAGAGAATTGCTTATCTATTTTGTACCGTTGAAGTCGCTAAGGGAATGGAACTGGCGGCACATATGGGTTTGGATTATCTGGAAAAAAAGTTTGATCTTGCTTGTCTCCTTTTACTATTTATTGATCTCCTCTTCCTTGTCTCTAAAAATATCTTGTTTGGCATCTTATTCTCTCACTTGTTTACCACTTTTAAGAATGATTACCTTTATGTTTTCAATTGGATTTTTCTCTATGTTGTTAGGCAAAGAACCTTGTTGTCTCCTTAACATCATGTTTGCTAACCGACCCACTTCATCTCTAGATTTTTGACTGAAGCCTCCTGGTTTTGAAATTTCACATTCGTGCTCTTAATGAAGTCATAAGTAGTGTTAGCAAGTTTGGTGACTATATCTTTCAAATTTGACTTTGTCACTTTTATTGTTTGAATCCCGGCAATAGTCTCATCACATTCTAATTATTTCATGAAAAATTTGGATGATTGTGCCATCCCGAATTGTACATGTTGGAGTATGAATTATTCTGTGGCTCATTAAAATTCCCAACAAAGTTAGCATTTGCACTAGGTTGTGAAAAATGGTTACCTACCCAATATTCTACGCTAACATGTCCTCTACCACAAAAATCACATGTCAAATTCTAAATGGCCAAAACATTCATGTTATCTATATTTTTGTCGAGTGCTTCAAATTGTGCAATAATTGCAGTGAAAGCATCCGTTTCATGAACTCTGCTAGCTTTTCTCATTGGTAGCCTCTTAATAGGTCACCGATGTCTATTGGATGCCATATCCTCTAATAGATTGTAGGTCTTCTGATTTTTTTTTTTTTTATAGTTCTCCTTACAGCTGCATCAATCATAGATTGGAGATTTGTATTAAACCCATTATAAAAAGTTCCTGCATCCATACGGGTAATCCATGATGTAAGCATCTCCTAAGAAACTCCTTGAATCTTTCTCATGCTTCATACAATGATTCATTATCCATTTGCATAATAATAGTAATATCGTTACACATCTTTGCAGACTTCGCAAGTGAAAAGAACTTACTAAGAAATTTTCTGAGCCATATCATTCCATGTAGTGATCGATTTTATAAGAAAAGAAGAGAGCCAACTCTTAGCTTTGTATATAAGAAAGAATAGAAATAATCTCAATCTAATCGCATAATCTATAACTCCATTATCTTTAATCATACCAAAAATTTCAAGAAAAGCATCGACGTGAGCGTTTGGATTATCACTTGATAGCCCACTAAATTGCACTGATTGTTGAAGCATCTAAATAAGTGATGACTTAATCTCAAAGTTGTTTGCTTGAATTATAGGTCTCCTTATGCTTGATGTGGTGCCCTGAACTCTCGATGCAATATAATCTCTTAAGAGTCTACATGGATTTTCATCCTCATCATCTTCCACCATTTTCTTAGCATGATTTTTGTGTGCTCTTAGTCGCCTTCTAAATGCGTGTTCAATTTTTGGATCGAATTAAAAAACCTCTAAAGCATTGAGCACCTCCTATGTGACTGATCACAATTACATATCCAACCCCTCCCCCCCAAAAAAAAAAAAAAAAACAAAACAAAAGCCTTCAATAAGTTATAACGAAAGAACCCAATTCAGATACCAACATATTCTAACTAATATTATGCAAAAAGAGTTAAAAGAATTACTTTTCCAACTGAAAAAGAGCAGACCTAACAATTTTTTTTTTTTTTTACTTATAACATAAATACTTCGAATGTGAATTGTGTGTTCAAGTAACCCAATTCTAGAGTTCACCAAAGATATAAGATTGCACATTTGATACACAACTAGATTGGATACTTCTTTACTAGCGACGCAATTGAGAAACGGAAGATGCAAAAAGAGAAAGAGAGTACCTACATAATCAAGCTTAGTCTAGATTCAATTCAACATTTGATTGCACGCTTTGAAAAACTTCAAAGAGCACTTTGTTAACTCTATGATAACTTTTTTCGACAAAAAAAAAAAAAAAAACTTTATGATAATAGATATGGGAAAAGAAAAAAAAATTATATATTCAATTCCTTAATAATTTAGACCAAAATAAGAAAGAATATCCTTAATAATGACTTCTACTTTTTTGTTTTTTGATTTATTTAATATTACTATCCGTGAAATAATTTTTATTTAACATGAGCTTCCTGATATTTTTTTAAAAATAACATTAAATTACATAAATAGAAACAGAAGATCATTTTTAAATCAAAGAAATTGATAAGAACACATAATAAAAAGTTGAACTTTTACACATATATAGAAACAGAAGATCATTTTTTTTTTTTTTCAGAATGCTTTTATAACTAAGAATTTGTTAAAAAGTTATTCATGGTAGTGATAGCATAATACAATAAATTCACGCTTTTGTCCCTAAATATAATATTTATAAAATAAGTGAAATGAGGATATTTGAGAGAAAAATGACTGATGTGCCGTCAAAATAGGAAGTATTTTTTGTTTTCTATAATAGTATCCATTATATAAATTACATAGATTACATAGCACAGTAAAAATTAAATAAGGCATTTTATCTGAAAAGAGGGAATTCAAACCCATTTGCATCATTAAATGAAAAAGTTCAATAATTCGTTGACTATATTGTGTAAGGTTTGACCTAAAAGAAAAAAAACAACAATTAGCTTGAGCAAAAATATTATTTTTGCTCGAGAAAATTAACCAATTTATGAAGGCCATGCGGATTCTTAAGTACTCCATCTGGTTTAAAATAAGCTACTGAAAGGTTGATCACAAATGTGGGAAAAGTTGAATCTTCGTACCCTTCAATGACTACAAATATTACCAAAAACTACCAATAACTATTCCTTGTAAAACCTAGTATGTATAATCTTTATAATCTTTTATCACATTTGATATTTCTCGGAAAATTTGGTGATGAAATAAGTTTTGACTGTGTAGTATTTTTATGAACAGTCACCGGTAGTTTTCGATAATATTTGTATTCATTTAAGAGATATGAAGATTCAATGTTTTCCACTTTTATGATAAACCTTTCAGTAGCCTTTTTTAAATCGGATGGACTACTTAAGAATCCACATGGCCTTCGTAGGCGGTTGGATTGGTTAATTTTCTTGAGCAAAAGTAAGAATGGGAAGTCTTTTCTTTCTTCAAATTTGGCTTTTTGAATAAGTGTTTACTTGCATCTCTTAAAGACTAGGTCTAAATGTAACCTTTATCAGCACGGTGTGATAGTGGCTTAATGCTTGAGCTTTTTTTTTTCCTTTCTCTCTTTTCACAAAATTTATGTGCTTAATAAGTTTAATAAATCCCAACAGTGGGCAGCTGAGTTGGTTGGGCTTTGGGCACTTCACCGCAGAGGTCCCAAGGTTGAACTCCGCAGCTACTAACACGTCTTAAGTGGAGGGCCATGATAGTGGGGTCCTATGCTAGCTTCCCCCCAGGTATTGACGCTTGGTCCAACGTGCATATGCTTAGTCCAAGGTGCACCACATACTGTACGGGCCGTGGGTTGGCGATTAATGTAAGCGAAAGTCGAGCTCGGTGGATCCTGGGTCACCAAAAAAAAAAATAATAAGTCTAATATAATAATTTAATCATTTCAGGAAAGAACCAATAAGATTATGAATGTTTGCGTTGTTTATCGAGAAGATTATTACTCTAATACTTGGTCCAATTATATCAATGAGTAAAATAAATTTTACTTATTAGCAATAAAAAGGAGAAAAACCTAGCTAATCTATATTAAATAGGTCAATATAAGTAATGTCATTTGTCAAGACATCACGATCCATTTTATTAAATGAGTCATATAAGTTCAACTCGAACTTGAAGCGATTATTAATGGAGGTCAAGAGACTAAGTGAAATCGTCTGGTTTTGACAATGAAGACAACTACAAGCGCATTTCTAGCATAAAACATGAAGTTGATCTCATTGATTATGAGCTCAACTCGAACTCCACGTGTTTATTAATCATGTCAAAAGGGGTTGACACGACTACATCAAGAACACAATTAGCATAGAGATGAGGCTTTACTTAAGGGCGCGTATTACAATATTTTTGTTTCTCTATTTCTCTGTTTTTCTGTTATCCGGAATAGGTTTGGAACATAAATTCGTTTAGTAACGCAAATTCATTTTTCTATTTTTGGAACAAATTTCTTTTCCAAAAATAGATTTAGAGTATAAATTAGAAGCTAAAATTTTTAACTTTTCTATTTCTAGAACAGAAACAAGAAATCAAAACTTTCCTCATTGTTCACTTTCGTCATCGCCCGTTGCCCACCCGCCGTCGGCTGCCGGTTGCCGATTGCCGGTTGTCAAACGCTAGACCCCCACCGATTGTTGGCCGTTCATCGCCCATCACTGGACGTCAGAGGCCCACTGTCGCCTGCCGAACGTCCGTTATCGACTACCCGCCGCTAGCCACAAGCCACCCGTAGCCCGCCGCCGGTTGTTGGCCATCTATTGCCGGTCGCCAGCTGTCGAACTCTGGACATTGGACGCCAATTGCCGAACACTGGTCACCGAACGTCAACGCCGAATGTATGTATATAATTTTGAGTAAGAATTATTATCTTGGAAAAAAATCTTAATTTCGAGTTTGTGATATCCCTATTCATAAGAAGATATAATTTTCAATTATTTTATTAAAATAAATATTACAATCACATATAAATCACAAATATTCATATGTTCACTTCTTATTGCATAATCAAGTGCAAAGTTTATTCTTAATTATTCTGTAAATATTGTTGATACCTGATTTTTAATAGGCGCATCAATAAAGGTAGAAAACTTGACATAAGGATTTTTGATCGTGACAAAACCTGTTTCTTGAATAAAAAGTATTGTCTTTTGTTTCTTTCTTTTGTTCAATCATTATTAAACAATTTTCCATTCATTTTTATCAAAAACTCAAAAAGTCAAACTGTTGACTTTTTTTCAACATTTTGACCAAAATATAAACTCAAGTCAAAAGCCAAAAAGATTCTAAACGATCCTAATTTCACTTTAGCTAGGTTTATTTTCAAAAATTTCAAAGATGTGACTCAAAAATCAACATAAAGTGAAATTAGTTAACTAAATAATTGACTTTTGATCAAACATTTGACAAAAATATTTTAAAAAATAAAAAAAAATCTACAAATTACTTCATTTTAGCTTTGATTTGACTTTAGCCTTGAAAATTTTGCAAAAATCAATTAAGAGCCTTATTTTCTAAATTTTTCGATTTTAGGTTCAAAACGGCCAAAAATAAAATTATTTTCATTCTAGTCATAATTAGGCTTATTTCCTTTTACAATATTTGATTTGGGGACCATTACCCATTTGCTCTTTTTTTAGTTGCGAGAACGGTCATCAAAATATGAATTGTCACTTTTAACCCTAATTAGGGGGTCCAAATCAAATTCTTCATGATTTGCAAACGGGCACTTCCATTCCACTCATTTTTGTAAGTCTAAATCTGGGATCTATTTTGGGAAATTCATTGTGAAACTTTTCAATTTGAGAAATTTAGCCTTCTTAAACATAAGAAAACCAAGCTAATAAATCTCAATTGAATAGATTCAAGTTGACTCGTTTGAGACTAAGGTTTAATTTCAAGAATTAAAGTTCAATTTCAACATTAAATTTCAATTCAATTTTAGCATAAAAGTCATGCCATCAATTCAAAGTCAATTTGGATACAATGAGTTACCCTAGTTATAGGCAATTAACCCAATAGATCCTACGATATTAATTGAATTCAATTATGATTTGCAATTTTGAGCATGAAATTGCATGAAATTGTCCAACTTAGCCTAAAAGGAATCATATGTACCCATGGTGTAGGTCCAATAAATTTCGTGTTAATCAAGTAATTAAGCCAATAGAAAATTGCTAGATTACATTTATATGGTTTAATCGGCCTAATTTCTTTAAAATTGGACTGTTTTCCTCAAATTGGACAGGATTCCCTTCCGATTTAATCCTTGAGGAACTAAGTTACATAGAATTCAGAACCCAAAGGACCAAACCACCCAAAAATAACCGAACTGGTCGAATCGGCTTAGATCGGTTCGACCGGTCTGACTGGCCACTCACGAAAGAGATCGATTTGGTCCTCCGTCAGCTAGCTCTCAATTGATCGGCCACTACTTGTGGTTGTCCTATTGTGTGTAATTCATTTCCATACCCTTCAACTTTCCATATTTTACTAAATGCTCTTGGAATTTGTAAAATTAGAAAATTGCTCATAATTAGGCTTTAATCGTAAATTCAGTTTAAACTCACATCAACACCATCCTCATGTGACATATTTTCACTTTGATTAATCCATAATGGAATTAATTAGGCCATCCAATCAAGTTTTAGTTGTCGGATCGAATCGAGGGCTAATGGGGTTAGGCCCCAAAATGCTTTACTCCTGGGGGCCGTGCTATTAGCCAGGTGAGTGTCGGGTTGGCACTCACATCGCCCTATCTATATCAAAGAAATCTCCCCCGCCATATTCCGCGGCTTGTTCACCTTGTTTCTCGAGGTAGTTGTTTTCTAATTATGTGTTACATTTTTTCATTTATTTATTAGTCAGTAGTTTCTCTTTTTCATGTTTAATGAGCATATTCTTATTACTTATTTCGGATGTTCAAGTCTCCATCGACCTTGGCACCCTCCTGAGTCTTGTGTGTAATTATGCTATCCCTATGCTCATGCTCAAATGCAGGTGGCTTTTCATGCTTGGCCTAGGAACACTCTTGACAGTCCTACTCACCACGAGGTCTGCATCATGCCGAAATCCCCCCGGTGGCTTGTCATGTAGGGTTGCATGAATAGTGCAAAGCAGGTCCTTGCCCAGACCCTTAACTTTGATGCAAAGGCCAACTACTGACTCGTCGAAATCATGAAGATTGTTGACAACTATAAGGGGTTTATGCTCCAGGAACTTAGCAACCCAACTTTTGTATTTTTCCATATGTCATTGTGTGCGCTTGGGATTAATGTAATCTAACAAGCATATGGTGTTGAGACCATTCTACTATATAGCTCGCGAATTTATGAAAAGATGGACGTGACCTTTGCTAATTGGATTATGCTCTTGCCCATCATAGTCTAAATGGCGAAGGCCTTGCCAATTCTCATCCCCATCTTCCACCTAGACGTGGATGGCCGGCGGAATTTGCTATTAATCAACCTTGGGGGATGAGTTTGTCACTCATGGTCCTCGGTGCATGCCTCATCAGCATCAACCACATCATGAAGTCCTCATGGGTAGTAGTAATTTGTATTCCCTTGTTTGTGTTTTACGTAGCATCCTACGCATTCAGATAGGCCCAATAATGTCAATTTACAGCTCCAAGGTGTTCACATTGAGGTTGCGTGCCCAAGTGCACGAATTGATGCATGAGTGTAATCTTGACGTTAATTTATATGCCGCTATACAAGGTGATCACCCTTGGTAGGGTCACCTTCATATTCATGAATATGTCAATCTTAGGGGGCATGGGAGTCTACCTTGATATGCCGGAGACAAGGGGCAATATCCTAGATGAGCTATAGAAATCCTTCGGAAAAATCTGTCCATGGATGCTGGGCACAACTGGCACAATTGAAATGGGGACGGGCACGGGTATTGAAATGACACAGGCTCAAGGAGGGTAGATAGCGAGGCTTCATCTTAATGCATATGCATTTAATACTACTATTTTTTTTTTTTAAAGTAGCTAAGTCGTCATGAGTTGGCAGAAGTTAGTTTTCATCGTGCTTTCAAATTTGTTTTTACATGCTTAGCTAGGATTGGTACTTGGCACTAGAACTTAAAGGCTACTTATATGATCTTCATTTAATCTAGTTGACATTCTTCCCTATGGATGAAGTTAATCTTGATACTAGACTAGTGCCATGCATATCGTGATTTATTGCTATTCGAATGGATCTATGTGTCTTCATCTTTTCCTAAAGCTTGTTTATTTTAGCATAATTACTATTCCTAGAGAAGTCCAAAGAGACTAGCTAACACAGTGCAAGTTTCCATCTATAATACCTAAACATAAGATTACGAGAAAGACTCCAAGCGAAAAGGTTAGACTCCTAGGGTACCTCATTACATACCTCTACCATTGAATGTATGAAATGTCAATTCAAGACCAACTAGGATACTAACACAATATGGAATTAATTTCTTCCTAGCTATGTGCAGTGATGTCCATAGCATTGGTTGGACAATTATCCGCACAATGATTTAGCTCTTGCCACAAGTTCGGAAGCTCAACATAATATTGATATATAGTCATCTCTTTCTCAGTGGTGTCATGAACCCTTTTTCCAAGTCTATACACTTGTGCATCATTCCCAATTGACCATAAGTTTCTCTTGCAGCCGACCAAATCTGTGTTGCAATGTCAAGAAGCACATATCTTTTTGCAATATGCGGCTGCATCAATTAAGCAAAAAAGACATTACCAAAGGGTCATTCAAGATCCACTTTTCCTGAGCATTACTTGATGCATCTAGCTTTACAAAAGTACCATTTATATGTCCTTTAAGCCCATGGCCTACAATGGTCAAGCATATAGATCGAGACCATATCAAATAATAAATGCCTTCAAGCTTCATAGAGATCGTAGGAAACGTAATATAACCTGTAGGTGAAGTGCTCTCAACTAAACCAACTAAATTGTCAGACATTGTGTCTCAAATTTTACCTCAAAAAAGTGTGAAGGGAGCAATCTAGCCACCAAAAATTGTCAAAAAAGGCCAACATAGTCCTTATGTATAGATGAATTGGAAAATGTAGCATTTTGTGCTCAGAAACAAAATAGAGAATTGCAACAACTGAAAAAAGCTCATGAATGCAAAAGAGAGGTACTTCTTTTGCTCTAATTTAGAAAGATCCATAACATTTTGAGGTAATTGATAAATGGCATATCGCAAAATGCATTCAAGCTCAATGTACAAAAAATCACACCACCACTCCTATACGGGCCAAAAAATTTCCAAATATTATGGACTCAATCAAGTTGGAGATAAAAACATAAGTGGACTATGGGTTAATTGAAGCCTGAGGATGTAAGTAAGTTTCATAGGAAACAAAAGGCTATTCAAGTATTATAAGGAACTAACAATTGTGTCCTTTCCTTTAAAAATTTGCAAAAAAATTAATGTCGACATTTGTTTTGAAAAAAAAATGAATTTAAAAAAAATCAGTTGCGCGAGGTGCTAAATTTCAAAAAAAAACTGTAAAAAGTTTTCCCCGACCCCAAAAAAGACAAAAACGTTATTCCAAACCCAAAAATGCAACTGAGAAAACAAAAAGACTGCATCCATTAACTTGCAAGTTAGTCAAATAGGGTCTTAGATTAACATCAAATGGCAAACCACTGAATTAGAACCCTCTGATTTCAAACTAAAATTGATTATTGTTCCTACAAGTCAAAATTGTAAAGCAATTTAGGAGGCCAAAGGAATTAGAACCCTATTCTAGGCTTCTATTCTCAATTAATCAACAAGCTAAGTTGCCCTCCTCTCACGCTGAAGAAAAATCAACTCTTAACATGAATCAAAACACTAATCCAATAATTTGAAACCAAAGAAGAAAATATATAAAAACACATGCAAGAAAACCAGCTGACGGTTCTTTTGGAGCTCTTTCACAGACACTCCAAAGCATGAAAGATCAAATTAGAATCAGTACAAAGAAAGAAAACTCACAGTTTCTTCCACATTTTCAGTAATGCCTGTTGGACACCCTCTCCGAAACATGTCGACCAGTATTTACATACTCAGCTTGCACGTTAGTCTTGCTTAGATAAGTATGATCTCTAGATACCCTATATCATGATTCGTTGCAGTTTGCGATGGATTGTTCAACCTTTTATGATTTTTTTTTTTGGATCTTTTTGTTCGAGATTATTTTTGCCTTATCACTGACCTACAATTATCTCGTGTGTGAAGACCAAAGTACTACAATTCACCGACCACCATATTCATTTTTTTTAAAGATTTTTGGGGAAAATCAAAATTATTGATTTTTTTAGGTTTCCTATACCTTAAAAAAATCAACTTTTTGCTTTCCCTTGATCTGATTTAGCTGATTTTTGGAGGACAACTTTAGCTTACTATAAAAGGACTTCGATCCAATTGTTTGCCTTTTCTAGCAAGTTTTGGCGGCTGGATTGCACCCTTCACACTTTTCGGGGCAAAATTTAAGACACGATGTCTGACGATACAATTCGTTCAATTGAGAACCCTTCACCTATAGGTTATACTACATTTGCTAGGATCTCTTAAGCTTGACGACACAAATTATTTGATATAGTCTCGATCTACATTCTCAAACATTGTAGGCGGTTGGCTTAAAGGACACATCAATGACACTTCTGCAAAGTTGGATACATCAAGTAATGGTCAGGACAAGTGGATCTCAAATGACTTCTTGGTAATGTCTTTTATGCTTAATTCGATGTAGCCACATATTGCAAAAGGATATTTGCTTCTTGACACTGCGGCACAAAATTGGTCAGCTGCAAGGGAAACTTATGGTCAACTTGGAATGATGCACAAGTGTATGAACTTTGAAAAAAAGTTCATGACACCACTCAAAAAGAGATGACTATATCTCAATATTATGCTAAGCTTCGAAGCTTGTGGCAAGAGCTAGATCATTATGCAAATTATCGTCCAACCATTGCTATGGACATTGCTGCACATAGCCAGGAAGAAATTAATTCCATGTTGTGTAAGTATCCTAATTCATCTTGAACCAACATTTGATACATTCAATGGTAAAGGTATATAATGAGGTACCCTAGGAATCTAACATGTTCACTTGGAGTCTTTCTAGTAATCTTATGTTTAAGTATCATAGATGGAAACTTGCACTGTATTAGTTAATCTCTCTTAGAATTCTCTAGGAATAGATATTATGCTAACATAAACAAGCTTTAGGAATATATGAAGACACTAAGTAGAAGATAAACAACAAATAGATCCATTTGAACAGCAATTAATCATGATACACATGGCACTAGTCAAGTATCAAGATTAACTCCATCCATGGGGAAGAATGCTAACTAGATTAAATGAATACCATACAAACAGCCTTTAAGTTCTAATGCCAAGTACTAATTCTAGTTAAGCATATAAAAACAAATGTTAAAGCACGACAAAAACTAACTTCCACTAACTCATGACGACTTAGCTACTTGAAAAAAAGAAAAAAAATAGTATTAATTACACACGCATTAAGATGAAGACTCACTGTCTACCCTCCTCGAGCCTATGTCATTTCAATACTCGTGCTCATCCCTATTTTAGTTATGCAAGTTGTGCCCAACATCCATGGGAAAATTTTCCCAAAGGATCACTACAACTCCTTTAAGGTCTTGCCCCTTGTCTTAGGCATAACAATGTAGACCCCCACGCCCCTTAAGGTTGACATAGTCATGAATAGGAAGATGACCCCACCAAGGGTGATCACCTTATATAGCAATATAAAAATTATCGTCAAGATTACACTCACCCATTGATTTACGGCGATCACGGTTGCGTGCCCCTAGGCACACAACCTCAATGTGAATACCTTAGAGCTATAAATGGTTGTTATTGGGCCTATATTGAATGTGTAGGATGCTATGTAAAACACAAACAAGGGAATACAAGCTGTGACTACCCATGAAGACTTCATGTTGTCATCAATGTTGACGAGGAACATATCGAGAACCGCAGGCAGCAAACTCATTCCCCCAAGGCTGATAAACAGCAAATTTTGCTGTCCATCCACGTTTAGGTGGAAGATGGGGATAAGAATTGGCAAGATCTTCACCAATTGAACTATGATGGGCAACAACATAATCCAATTAGTAGAGGCCATGTCCACCTCTTCATAAATTTATGAGCTATATAACAGCATGGCCTCAACACCACATGCTTGTTGGGTTACATTAATCCCCAGCACACACAATGACATATGGAAAAATATGAGAGTTGGGTTGCTGAGTTCTAACGCACGGACCCTTTACGGTTGTCAACAACCTTCGTGATTTCGATAAGCTAGCAGTTAGCCTCCGCATCGGAGTTAGAGGTTTGGGTTAGGACCTACTTTGGTCACTCATGCGGCCCCACATGACAAGCCATAAGGGGGATTCCGACATGATGCGGACCCTAATGGTGAGCAAGACCGTCAAGAGTATTCTCAAGCCAAGCATAAAAAGCCGCATGCGTTTGAGCACAAGCATGGGGATAGCATAGTTGTATACAAGGCCAAGGAGGGTGTTAAGATTGATGGAAACTTGAACAACCAAAGCAAGCAACAAGAAGATGCTCATTAAACATGAAAAAGAGAAACTATTGACTAATAAATAAATGACAAAACGTAATACATAATTTGAAAACATTTACCTCGGGAAACAAGGTGAGCAAGCCACAGAATATGATGGCGGGAAAAATTTCTACAATATAGACAGGGCAATGGTGAGTGCCAACCCAACACCGACCTAGCTAATAGCACGGCTCCCCAAGAGTAAAGCATTTTGGGGGCCTAACCCTATGACAACCGTTCCCACAAAAAAGAAAGCCCCCGCCAACTTGATCGCATTTCGGCAGCCAATCTAGTTAGCGATGCTCCCAACCATCGTTACCCCCAAAACTGAGAACGAATTCTTGATCCCCGTCTGGAAGTCAAAGTGCTCCTCAATTATTCCTTTTATCTTTTTCTTAAATATGCTGAGGCCTCGCTCATCACCCTTATTACTTGTCAATAAAAATTAACATGAAAATATTATGTATCATAACAAAGTTCCATGTCAATCGTAGCCATATAAATAAATTTGAAAAATTAGAATTGAAAAAAAAAAATCATTTTTTGGTTGGATAACTAACCAAGACCAAATAACATGAAGGCGATGGATGGCCCCATGACACATGAAATGGCGTAACTATTTAGGGTCATTGGGGCATCGGAATTTTCAATGGATTCTCATGGGATTGTGTTGATGATTGCATCTGTTGATACTTGCAAAGTCAATTGGTGTCAGATATAGTATCTAAAATTTTAACAAGTTGATACTAAAGAAAGACAACGTTTCTGAAAATTATGCCTCTTGCATACTACCAAGAAAATGATGCTCCGACTCTACCAATCATCGTCTTCTAGAAGATGAAGACGACGCTATCGAATCGAAGCCTCAATGGCACCAACCTAGAGGAGTCACGCGAAGAGGCCATTGAAAAATCTTCTATTAGACAATTAATTCATAGAGAGATCTTCGGATATCTCTCCCTTAACAAATGTAGCCCGAGTCTTTAGTTGACTTAACAAATGGAGCTGTGCGACTCTTTTGGATAACTATCTTAAAAAATTATAAAAACCGTTGCAAAATGATTTTTTGATAAAATTTACTTCATCTTTTGAAAATTTGGTATATTCCTTGGCCTATACATGATCGTTTTTGCATATATTCAAGACACAATTTACCACGTCATTTCATGGAGGGGCTACATATCAGACTGCATATTGCAGGACTTATCATCAACACTCAACTTGTAAAAATCGAAATCTGTCAAGGATATCAGTGGAACATATACCAAAAGAGTTGGCTGGCTTTGTGTATTATCACATTCCCAAATTTTTCCCTTCATCTCATATGCCAAACGGGACCTAACTAGAATGCTAGTATCTAGTATCAGCATTATAACTGTTGTTGCAACAATGGCTGCCTATAACATAATATCAGCATTATAACATCAGAAAATTCTTGTACAAACTGTCGTTACTGTAGAAATTACTCAAATAGACTTGTGACCACTTGACCAAATCCATCACCATTAGCTTTGCATGTAATATCTCCAATGTAAAAACCCGTTTCACCAATTTCGAATCCCACAACGAAATATCTCTTACCAAGTGTTATGTTTTGATATTTATTTAAGGGGACTTAGGTTTTGTGCTAATAGATTACAAAGAGGGTCAAATGCTAATAGATATATGTAGATACATACATACATATATATATATATATATATATATATATATATTATGATGTGGTAAATTGTATAGGCCAACAAGAATACCAAATTTTCAAAAGATGGAGTTAATCTTATCGAAAAATCATTTTGCAATAGTTTTTATAATTTTCAAAGATAGTTATCCAAAAGAATTGCACGGCTCCATTTGTTAGGTCAACCAAAGACTTGGCCTACGTTTGTTAAGGGAGAAATATCTAAAGATCTCTCTATGAATTAGCGGTCTATCAAAAGATTTTAAGTCAAAATCTTTTATACGTCCCATGTTTCCATCAATAAATGAAACACCAAAAATGAAAGTTTAAAGCCCAAAATTTTTAATGGCCTCTTCGCGTGACTCCACCTCTAAGTTGATGCCATTGTCTCTTAAGAGACGAGGCTCCAGTTTGATGGCGCCGTCTTCATCTTCTAGGAAACGACGCTCAGGAGACTCTACCCAGCATTGCTTAGTAGAGTCCGAGCATCATCTTCTTGGTAGTATTCAAGAGGTATAATTTTTAGAAACGTTATCTTTTGTAAGTATCATCTTGTTAAAATTTTAGTTACTATATATGCCGCCACTTGACTTTGCAAGTACCAACAGACGAAATCATCAACACCACCCCATAGGAGTCCATTGAAAATTCAGTTCCCTCGATTACCCTAAATAGTTATGCCGTTTCATGTGCCATGGGGACATCTATCACCTCCATATTATTTGGTCTTGGTTAGTCATCCAACCAAAAAATAGGATAAATTTTTTTCAATTCTAATTTTTCAATTTTATTTGTATGGCTACGATTGACATGGAACTTTGTTATAATATATAATATTTTTATGTTTTTTTTAATTGATAGTCATAGGGGTGATAAGTGAGGCATTGACATATTTAAAAAAAGACATAAAAGAATAATTGAGGAGCACATTGACTTCTAGGTAGGGATCATGAATTTGTTCTCAGTTTTAAGGGCAGCGATGGCAAGGGGCATCGTTGACCGAATTGATCGCCGCAATGTGATCAAGTTGATAGGGGCTTTCTTTTTTAGTGGGAACAGACGACATAGAGTTAGCCCCCAAAATGCTTTACTCCTGAGGGCCGTGCTATTATCCAGGTCGGTGTTGGGTTGGCACTCACCATCGCCCCCGTATATATTGCGGAAATCTCTCCCGCCATATTTCATGACTTGCTCATCTCGTTTTTCAAGGTAGTTGCTTTCAAATTTTGTATCACGTTTATTCATTTATTTATTAGTCAATAGTTTCTCTTTTTCATGTTTAATGAGCATCTTCTTCTAACTTGCTTCCTACCCGGTGGAGCCACCACGGCCGGTGGTATGTTTATTCATTTATTTATTAGTTATTAGTTTCTCTTTTTCATGTTCTCTATCAACCTTGGCACCCTCCTTAGCCTCATATGCAATTATGCTATCCCAATGCCCGTGCTCAAATGCGGGTAGCTTTTCATGCTTGGCCTGGGAACACTCTCGAGAGTCCTACTCGCCATCAGGGTCCGCATCATGCCGAATTCCCCGATAGCTTGTCATGCAAGCGGCACAATGAACGCAAAGCAAGTCCTAGCCCAAAACTCTAACTCCGATGTGGAGGCTGACTGTCACCTTGCCAAAATCATAAAAGGTTGTTGACAACCTTGAGAGGTCCGTGCGCCAAGAACATAGCAATCAAACTTTGGTATTTTTCCATATGTCATTGTGCACACTGAGGATCAACATAATCCAACAAGCATATAGCATTGAGACTATGCTGTTGTATAACTTGTGAATTTACAAAAGGCAAACGTGACCTCCACTAATTGGATTATGCTCTTGCCCATCATAGTCCAAGTGGCGAGGACCTTGCCAATTCCCATCCCCATCTTCCACCTAGATGTGGATGGGCGACGGAATTTGCTATTAATCAGCTTTGGGGGATGAGTTTGTCGCTCGTGGTCCTCGATACGTGCCTTGTTAGCATTGACTGCAAGATGAAGTCCTCATGGACAATAGCTACTTGTATTTCCTCATTTGTGTTTTACATAGCATTCAACGCATTTGGCATAGGCCCAATAACGTCCATATATAGCTCCAAGGTGTTCACATTGAGGTTGCGTGCCCAAGGGTACACAACCGCGATTGCTGCGAATCAATCGATGAGTGATCTTGACATTAATTTTCATATTGCTATATGAGGTGATCACCCTCGGTGGGGCCACCTTCGTATTCATGACTATATCAATCTTAGGGGTGTAAGGTATGCCTTGTTATGCCGGAGACAAGGAGCAAAACCTTAAAGGAGCTTTGGTGGTCCTTTGGGAAAATCTTTCACATGGATGTCGGGCACAACTGGCACAACTGAAATAGGGACATGCACAAGTATTGAAATGACAAAGGCTCGAAGAGGGTAGACAGCGAGGCTTCATCATAATGCGTGTGTAGTTAATGCTGCTATTTTTCTTTCTTTTTTTCCTGAAGTAACAGTTGTCATGAGTTGGGAGAAGTTAGTTTTTGTCATCTTTCAGATTTGCTTTTACATACTTAACTAGGATTGGTACTTGCCATTAGAATTTAAATGCTGTTTGTATGGTCTTCATTTAATCTAGTCGATGTTCTTCCCTGTGAATGGAGTTAATACCGATACTAACCAGTGCCATGCATATTGTGATTTGTTGTTATTCGGATTGATCTATTTGTTGTTTATCTTCTAATTAGTGTTTTTATTTTTTCCTAAAGCTTGTTTATTTTAGCATAATATCTATTCCTAGAGAAGTCCAGAGAGATGACAAAGTGCAAGTTCCATCTACTAGTTTGACTCCTACGATACCTCATTACACACCTTTATCATTGAATGTATCAAATATTGATTCAAGATCAACTAGGATACTAATACAGCATGGAATTAATTTCTTCTTTGGCTATACCATGTAGCCAATACAAAATTTGAAAAGCTGCAGGGATGGAAAAAAGAGGGCACTTCCCTGTGTTCCACTCAAAAAGATAAATGACCTAAGAAAATACAATACATGCTTTTCTTAGTTTTCTTCATCCTGCACCTGTCACCTTTGGCCCTCTCTTAGAGGGGAAGATCAGCAAAGTGAGGAAGGATAGAGGAGTGGGAGGAGTATCATATTATCTCAGAACCCAGAATATACGTGGTGAAAACCTATGAAACGGCTAGAAAGAGAGTAACTGTGGTTGAACCCCCAAAGTTGGAAAAGGCCAACCGAAGATATATTCCTTCAATTTGACATCAGGGAACAACATCCACTACACTAGTATTTAGCCAATTCGGGAGTAGATGGACATTGTGCAATTAATTTTACATATGTAGATTCGAATGAGCTCCTAAAGTCCAAAGTTCATCATCCTCTCTTAACATACAGTATTCCCTTGGCCTTGTCAAGCTGACGAATGCCTCCTTTCTCTTCTTCAAATTCCAGAGCAAACAAAAGGGAGAAGCAAGAAATATAGAAATCCCACTTTACTTTACTAACTAGGGCTAGAATTTAGGTGGAAGAATGAACTTTTGAGCATCACGGTTTCACACTTGCACAATCCCTTTCAAGGGTTAAGATCTTGATATATGTTACGCTGTTGTCATAGAGTTAAGTAAGACATATAAAATCCATCTATGACTGAGTATTAAGACTCCTACCCAATCCCGAAAGCCAAAAAAAAAAAACAGACTGCTTATGAATGACTTTACCGCTCCCTCTCTTTTTAATTGGTCTTTGTTCTCTCTATCATCATTCTTTCTCTTTTACAGAAACTATATCCATCTGAACCAAAATCCATTGTAATAGTGACATCACTGTAGAAAACATAATACACGTGATTTGGAGGTTTTTCAAAATATGTTTTGATTGGCAATGATCAAGAGGGTAAACGTACAAGGACCCCTTAATGAGAAGTCGTAAGTTTCTGGAGGTTCTAAAAGACCATAATAAGGACAATGTTTCAACTGTCAGAACCCATGTCCACAGTTGGGTTTCTGAAATAGAGTTAGGAATGGCAATTTCTAAAGCGATACAATAAAACAATGCAAATTAGTATGTCAAGTTCATGCTAGTCGTGCTTATGTCAAAAACATGAGGAACTGCCTAACACAGTCATCAAACAAGTTATGTCCTAATTAGACTCGAATACCAAAAATGGACCCATGTAGCCAGCCCTCTCATGTCCATTATAGATGAGCCAGAAAACTCAGAGGCAACAAAGTCATGACCCATCAATGACTCATCCTATATTAGCCAAGTTCGAGCTTGCTGATGCATGACTTATGTAAGTTGCAAACCTAATCAAGTATTCCAGTACTCCTTTTTTTTTTTTTTTTTTTTATGCATCTTGAGTATATGTAATACAAGTACAATGAGTATCACCATGCATTTTAATCTGACCTCTCTAACAATTTAAAGTGCTGCCATCATCATCAATATTTCCACAAAAATCTAGCTAACCATCCTTACCTCAAAGCGGTCAAGAAAGAATCCGAGCCAGTCTGTGAGCAACAATCTGTTCAACAAGATCACTTTCAGGCTGCACTCCTAGTTTCCCCAGGGCCAGGTGAGGCCTAAGTCTGGCAGCAACTCCACTGTACCCTGCTTCAGATGCAAAAAAGACCACGTTTTGCATCAACAAATCCAGCTAAAACAAGAGATACAAGTTGAGGTGCAGCAAAGACCAATTGAATCCAGATAAAAACACCGGTCTCCATGGCATCCGCAGTTGAGATATAGGCAGGACACCGGCAGAGAAAGCACAAGAGTTGAGAAAAACCGTCTATGCTTGATTTTGAGTGAAGATCCTGTAGACAAAAATGAAACAATTAAAGCTATCTCATTACTTCTTCTCCTCGTCTCTGAAGTCACTGATTCTCTTCTCTTAAATATTATTAGCAGAAGTAGGTTACGCAAAAATCAAGATAAAAATAAGGAGTATATCTATATCAAAACCAGTCCCTCCGCAAAAAACTCGTCTCCTCCCCCTTTGCGAATCTTTTTCGTTACGCGTCCTTATCACTAACGCCAGCCAGCCCTCCCTCTGCCCCAGCTTTTCTCGCGTCACTCTTGTGGCGGTTTTTTCCTCACAGATGCTGGTTCGTGCAAACAAGGGGAAGAAGTGATATTAGGCCGGGCCCCTTTTAGGCTTTTATGGGCTCAAAACACAAATAAATAAATAAATAAGTATGGGCTCAAAACAAAAGTAATGAACATGGACCTAAAAAAGAAAGAAACGAAGATAGGAGGGGCGAACGGGCTTAGAGGACTGAATCATCATTTTTTATAATTTTTTTATTTTATATTTTTTTTGCTTTTTACCTTTTTTTATAAACTTTTATATTTTTGCAAAATAAATAGATGTTTTAAAACATTTTGTCAAATGAATCATTCTCGGCCGACATCTACTGAGTAAACACTCTGACTTCAATCTCTGAAAATAAATGCCCAATCTAAAACCTTGAGCTATCTTGCCTGTTTGAAATCCACCAATGCAGTCAAATAAATTTCTCATGTCGATGATTTCCCCCCTGCTGCAACAGCTGCCATGACTGAAGGCATGTTTGCAGTTCGCACGCTAGTCCCATAGTCATCTATTCCAGTTGCAATCCTTATCTCGAATAAAAGAGATACAACATCAGTTGCAAGTCCTGATCTCAACCACGTATTTGCTTCACAAAGCTTCTCCTAGAGTGGATGCAAAAATAAAAGAAAAGGTTTAATAAAGACCGGACCAAAAAAAAAATCAAGATATGCAACTAAATATTTTAATGAGTGCCTAGGATAATGAAAGGAAATAAAACTCAAAACAGTGGAACCAAATCCACGAGATCAAAAAAGGGACAACCATGACTGCTGCAATGGTAGTGTCCCAAAATGAGCATCTGTAATGATTCAATTGCTTTTCATTATGGTCACGATGCCACCATCTGCCCCAGACCCTCCTCCACCCAACCTAACTTGGCCAATTTAGCCAACTCTTTTGGTCACTATCCCTCAGGGTGTCGTCTCCTCCAAGCCAGCCGTCCATCGTCGCCCACATAGGGACAGCCAAAGAAGAACGGCGACGAGTAGCTATGTAGCAACTCGTCTTTGGCTATCCCCAGTCACCGCACCGGTGCCGCTGCCACCTCATTGGACCACCACCATCCGCCCAAGACTTATGCTCGCAGTCACATTGCAATATCCAGAAAACATTCACAGAGACATACCGACAAGAACAAGGCAAAAGGCAACAGAAGGCAACCAAAAAACTTGGGGAGATATGGGCTTGTTAAGAATGAAACCTAACCAAAAATGAACATATAATGGAAACATTATACCATACAAAACACCTTCATGTAACCTAGGGAAAAAAATAAATTCCAGACTAACTCGAACGGATTTAATTCAGGCATTTCCTCGAACATATGGCGAGCACGGATTGAGGAGAGGACGGTAACCCATTCGGTGTTAGTGCACTATTGGCTGTGCTGAGGAAGAGCTGCCGCTGGCCACAAGTCAATGAGAACAATGAGCGGGGAGAACTCTAGAGCGAATTCTCCTCTCTTCCATAGATATTCCCTTCCAGAGGATGCATGACCCCCTCCATCGGACCTTCACCGCCACCACCATATCAACGGCCACCGCACCTTCACTGGCCAAAGATTCCTCAATATGACTCATGCTCAGTTCCTCATCAATAACCCGGCCATCCTTGAAGACACCATGCATCAAACAAAGAGGACATGAAGTCAGTGAAACTCTTGGTATTCTCAGTATGGGTTTAACAGCTAGTACATCAACTTATGTCATGTAAATCGTATTAAAACGCGTCTTCAGATTGAACAACAGTAAAGAGCATTGCGCAGCCAAACCTCAGACCCATTTTATCGAACCAGTTTCGTGCCTAGTCTGCAAAACAAAACTGATCATCAACCATCTCAGGGATATGTCTAACTGCTAACATAGACTCGGAAGAAGTTGATTGGATCCTAATCTAAAACATGCTATGCCAGCTCTTCCCCTTCACCCAAAAAAAAAGGAAAAAAGAGTACAACAGGGTAAGAGTGTTCCGTTGTTGATGGACCGAACCGAAGCCGCGACTAGCAGCTGGAACTGGAACAACAACAGAAGCTTCAATTGTCATTAAGGATCGGAGTCACGGCCAATGAACAGATTTTGAGCGAGACCTAGTCGCTTCAGGACCTTAAGCCATGATGCCGAGCAGGAAGGGGGGAGTTCCGTGTTTATGTCGAAGGTCAGAACTGGTGAAAGAGGATGGGCAGGAGCCGAGCTCTTCGAGTAATCTGGTCAAAAAACAGGGGTGAGCACATTTCGACAGCTCGGCACATTTCGTCCTCCTATGCCAATGCCCTCGGCCGAAAGAGTGACGCGCAGGGAAGATGACAAGGGGAGGAAGGGAGAGAGAGAGAGTTTGGGGTTAGCAACGGCTAATGAGAGAGGTCCAAATGGACTCCTTTCACGTTGAATTGGTCAATTGTAAAGTTACAGCTATTAGCTACAGCAATCCTCTAGAGAATTGAAGCTTGGGCAGCTAAATTAGGGAAATTTGATGGAATGGTCGATCTTCGTACCCAATTTCTTGCTTACATAGTGAAATGCGATGACATGTTCAATTTTTTTGAATCCGATTTTCTTTCATCATACTAATCTTTTCGTAAGCCACTGACCCTTTCAATGTATATCATGGGTTTATAAATGATCGGGCTCAAAGGAAAAGTTGAATTGCCGTATCAAGATAGCTTCCTTTACCAGAAAGAAGAGATCCCAACAAGAATAGATGATTTTCCTTTCAAATGCTCAGGTATGCAGAGCCATTGATAATACATTCACTATCTGTCCTTATCCTGTTGCTCAAATTTCTATCTATTCTTTGTTTTCCTTTCTTCTCTTACCTCTATTTTGCTATGGAATTAGAGCTTGTCTTTAGAGTATGAGAATTTTGGAAAAATTATACACTCTCGTAGCAACACTCCCCATGAACAACATCCGCATCTTGGCTTGACCCTCTTTACGATCCAAATATCAAAATCTCATTGGGGAGAACACTCAAGCGCATTGAATTACACGACACCTCGACCTCCCTCTGATTTGAAGTTTGAGCCGCCCTTCCTAGCAAAGAAGCCTCGGATAACTTTCTCCCTTTGAGTCTTGATGCTTTTGGATTCTTATCTCCAATATTAGAAAATGTTTGTATGGACATGTTTTTTTTTTTTTTTGGTGACCCGGAACCCCGTACAGTGGCCGGCGGCTACTGAGAGACTCAAAAAAGACCTTGCGATTTCAACAAGTCAGTTGCAAACACTAAAAAGACCTTGAGATTTCAACAAGAAGGTGAAGTGTAGATGGCCCAAATCAACATAGTAGATGGCCCAAATCAACATAGTTTTTATGAAATTGGTAGTACTTGAACAAATAGCTTCTGATTCTTGAGTTAGAAATTTCTCGACATCCCAATCATTTGTGAACTCTAAGTTAATTCTTTCTTTTATTCATGAACCCCAAGTTCAGCTAGGTTAGGCCTGGTAGGGACCTAGTGCTTCCTAGCGATCGAGATCAGGTCACCCAAGGCTAGGATTGGGTCCACTGAGGCTAGTCTCATGATCTCGACAACCAAGCTCCCATCACTAATAGTCAAGCTTGATCTCATGCACCCAAGCCCCAATGCCCACACTCGAATTATAGACATAAGATTGTATTATAGATGTTTTCTCCAATGCATATTTGATAATTTTCTTGTAACATATATCAAAAAACTACTTTCATATCATTCACAAAATACAATCATATTTAAAAGAATTCTTGAAAAAATCATTTTGACTGGTGCCATTTTCACTTGCTAAAGGACTATAAATCCACTTCATTAACACAAGGACAAATCTATCCTTTATCTTTCAATTGAAATTTAAAGTAATAAATTCTTCTTCTTTTTTATGGTCGGTATAATAAATTCACTCTTTTTTTCTTTTATCGTTTCTTTTTCAATGTAGAATCTAGTCACCATATCTTGCCATCTCCATCTATGTTATTCTTACTGCACGTCATTGAAGAGTTTCACTCTCACGAGGTCAAATCTTGGATTAAAGATTTGGACTTTCTTGACCAACAAACGAAGACTTTCCATAGATTTAAAAAAAAAACTCTTATAACATTAATATTCCCTTCAAGATAAACTCCAATTCAAATAAGAAAGTTGATTTTGGAAATTCATCACACAGATTTAAACTCTAGATATAATTTAACAAGTAGTCGGCAAAAGAAAAGAAAATAGATGAAAAAAAAAACTCAAGCTAATCCCATGTCTCAAAAAATTGTTGGATCACTCGTTATGTATAGAATTGAATTGGGTTATAAATCTTTTAACTAATTTGATCAAATTTTGTACTTTTATCAAAATATAAAGTTTATTTAAATTTAAATAAATAGGAGATATTTGATATTTAAGAATGCCTTATCATGCTACATCGATTATAGATGGAGTGGACCAATATTCGTACACTATAATCATTTGACAAAAGTTAATGTTCTATAAGCTGAGGAGGACTATAATTGAGTTTTGAAATATGACCCATCCATTTAAATACTTGAACAATCAAATACCCAAAAAAACAACGCAGAAACTGGCTCGGGAAACATGTGACACTGATCGAAAGGCATATCACAAAAAAAAACATACCTTATTTGCCACAGATTAAGTATTTATTGCAGTCTCAAAAAAATTGATCAAAGCCCTGAAATTCTATTCTTCAAGAGGGAGTATACTATTATCTCAAAAAGTGAAAAAGAACTTATTATATTATACATATTTTCAACATTCCTCATTTCTCATTTATATATTGTAGTTATTTTCACTTAAAAAATAACTACCATCTTCCTCTCATGGACCTTTCTCTTATGGACTGGGTTTGGCCCAACATGGGTAGACAGCCTAGCTTGGCCCATCAAATAAAAAACTCTTCAGTCACCATGTAAGAGACCAAACTAGATTACGGCTGCATTATAAGGATGCATTGTGATGATTACAGAAATAGCCTATGTGCATGACCGATGCTAATGTTTAGTACATGTGAGCAGAATGATGTATATTTTAGTTCATGATTGTCTAACTGGATATTCTTTCTACTGTGATAATTAACTTTAAGTCTCTGCTAAATTTGGGCTTAACAAATGAAGATTGTCACAATCTTGTGTCATGGGTCTCACGGATCAATTAATTTAACGTTCTTTTATCCATGTGGTCTTAAGAATTTCTTCCCAAGCCAACCTTATCTGTGTGGCCTTAAAAATTTGTTCCCAAGTCAACCTTACTCACTCACACTTACATGGATTGTAAAGAGAGAAATTCTAGAAGTATTATATATAAATGACGGAATGAGAACCCATATATAAGTACAGGCCTTACCATAGCTACAGATTTTTCTCAATCTAACAGTGGAAATCACATCTCCTCATTTACTAACTATCCTAATTCATAATAGGAATACTATAAAATATTATAGATTTACAACAATGCCTACCTCTTGGATTATTCTAGAATACTTCAGAAAATTCTAGGACATAAAAACCTCATTCTTCTCTTTCGTATAGAAAACCTCTGGGTCATGTCATTTCTCTAAGATGTGACTAGTGTAAGCTAGCAACGTGCAACCTATGGGGCTTGTTAGGCTGCGTCAATTTGACTACAATAAGCATTGAGATTATGCCTACTCTCGAATCAACATTGAAGTGCTACGTGGCGCTTTGAGTTTTTTTTTTTTTTTAAGGCTTATTTTATTTTGCAGAAAATAAATAATTTCAAAAACATTTTCCTTAAAATGACTGCTTATATTACTTAAAATAAATAAATAAATAATTAAAAATATTTTCATTATTAATAGCAATTTATATTTAAATATTTTAATGGATAACATTTTTGGTTAATTCATTTTTATAACTATTACAAGCGATTATCTTTGGAAAAAATTTTAAAATTATTTATTATCCGCAAAATGAACACACCTTAAGAAAAATTTGGCAACATTTTGTATACAACGTTTTCGTTTTGCGCCATCATGAAACTATAACAAAATATTTCCAAAGATACGGTCCAACCAAGAAAAAATGTGGGGTCGTAGATATTTGAGAGATGGGTCGGCCATGTGGAGGTTTTGAGTCCAGCGATGTGTGTCAAACCTTGAATTATCCGTATTTACGAATCTTATTTTCCTGTTTGCACTTCACTTAATTAATTTACGCTTATTTTAAAAAAGTGTCTATTTAATCACTAATGAAATGTAGTAAATTAAGTTTAAGTTCCTAATTTTCATTGCGGCATCCGGACCATCCTAATCAGCTAATAACTATGTTAACTAAAAAATAACTGTAGGTGCATTTGTTTTAGTTAAAAATTAATGATTTGGATTATATTTTGTTAAAAATAACCATTTACATCGCTTACATAGAATTAACAAAAAATGTTTTCATTGTAGAAAGAAATTTTTAGGGCCTGATTGGTAACACCCCAATTCTTCCCTATTTCTATTCTTTTGTTCCCCAAAATATAGAAAGAATAAAAATTTGTTTGATTATGTTAACTAACTTTTCAAATCCCTAGAATAGATCAACAACTAGATAATAGATTTATAACAGAAATAAAAAGTAGAAAAAAAGTTATTTCTTTACTCCTAAGAATAATTTTTCTAAGTCATTTTCTTTTTTCTTTTTTCTTTTTTTTTTCCTTCCTCCTTTAGTCAATTGCCAGGTCTTGGTGATGGCCTATGATAGGCCAGAGATGAGGTCCAATAAGCCAGCCATTGTCCAGGCTCAACGACCTTGCTAAAGCCTTGCATAATTGAGAGAGGTTGAGCCTCGCCCAGCCATCAGCCTCGATGATGGCTCGGCGAAGCTCCCTCAAGGCTATTGAGTTGTTGGCTCTCGTCTCTGGTCGATTATTGGTCATTATTGAGGTTCGTGACAAAAAAATTCTATGTGATAAAGAAAATTTGAAAGTTACATTAGACACATTTCTAACCTTTTCTGACTTCGAGAATAGAAATTCTGTGCAAATATCATACGCGTTTGAATGCTTAGAAATTCGTCCCAAAAGTAAAGTCAAAATAAACTATTTTTGAGTAGGAACGGAGGGTTACTCTGTTCAGCCGGGCCCGCCCCACCGCCGTACCCAGCAACACAGCAAGCGACACCGCGATTTGTTTTCTTCTTTCTTTGTTTTTTTCCTTTTTGTCTTCTGGATCTTTAATGTTGTCAATCTTCCTATCATAAATGCCAGCGAACCACATAGTAAATAATGTCCCCAATCATATGTCACGGGGTGATTCGGATGGCAGATTCCATATCCATGTCTGGTGCCTAGCTCCACGACCAGCCAACCTCGACCCTACCTGTCTCTCCGCCAAAGTGGACACAAAAAGGAACCAAACCAAACCAAACAGCGTCCACGTGGCCGGCTAGAGTCCCGTCACTCTGCTGTCTTCGCCAAACCGAGATATCAAATCATATAGCAGAGAAGGCGCTGTCTTCGTCCCGACTCGTCCTAGATCGATTTCGATAGAAGCTCCTGGTTCTTACGGTTCGGTGGGTGGGTTGCTCCAAGAAGGCAGCGAGGGCTTGGAGCAATCCCTGTCGAATATGGTGGGAGATGGGGGAAGGAAAGGGTCGTCGAGCCCGCTGCTCGAATCGTCGTCTTCGTCTTCGTCGTCGTCGTCGTCGTCGTCGCTGGATCTGCTTCGTCGATTCAGACCATAGGGAACATCATCGTCTCCATCGTCGGGACCGGGGTCCTGGGCTTGCCCTTCGCTTTCAAGGTCGCCGGTTGGCTTGCGGGTGCAGTTGGGGTTGTTGTCACCGGCGTTGCTACCTACTACTGCATGCTCATTCTTGTGAGTGGTTCCCCGCGTTTTGTTTTTCTCAATTCCGGTCCTTCCTCCGTCAAAGTTGATTCTTTTTGTTTTTCTGTTATCTGGGTATTGAATTTATGGTCTATTCTTGGTTGGGGGAAATGGGACGTCTTGTTAAAGCTCTGTCATTTCGAAAATGGCGACAGGAGTTGCTTTCGTCTTTGAGTGTTTGACCTGACAATAGTGCTGATAACTCATAGGCGAAGGTATAATTATTCTTCTTTTGAGGGTCCTCTTTATACGTTATATATGATTCGAATCTCTTCGTTTCATCCAGTGTTTTATTCCTGAATAATTCAGTTAAAGGTGCCAACTTTGGGTGGGTGTTCGGAGATCGAGTGTGCCTGAGCTGCTAGATGCGTGGCTCCCACTGGGTTCAATCCCTCATTCAAAGCTAGTCTGTAGAGCTTGCTTTGTAGTTGGGTTCATATTTGGACCCACCAAAATTTACTCCAGCTCCTGGTCTGGCGGAGGTAGGCCACCACATCAGACTGGGAATCTGCGAGGAATGAATTCCTTGTAATTTGGCCCAATAGGTTGCATCGAGTATGAGTTGAACTTGAGACCTCATGCCCCTTGAGCAGTACCGACTGTATAACCCTCAGTGGTGTTGCCTTGCAAGTCTACAGCACCGTAATCAGTTTTGTCTTGGTAATATTGTTTAGTGTATTCTAGTATGGTTTGATCATATATTTGCTGTGTCTTGGTAATATTGTTTAGTGTATTCTTGTATGGTTTGATCGTATAATTGCCTGGTTTAATTTGTTGCTTTCTGTAATTTTTAGTTTTGATCAAGAAGATAATTTTTGAAATGTTAGCTGAGGCTTAATATATACAGGTTCAATGCAGAGACAAACTGGCATCTCAAGAAGAGTCAGCTGATGTAAAAACTTATGGGGACTTGGGTAGTAAGTGCATGGGAAAAGCTGGTCGCTACCTCACTGAGTTCCTCATTACAATTTCTCAGTGTGGAGGAGCTGTGGCATACCTTGTATTCATTGGACAGAATCTTTCTTCCATATTTGAAGGCCATGGACTCACATTCGCATCTTTCATATTTCTGTTAGTGCCGCTCCAGATTGCTCTGTCATGGATAAACACTCTATCAGCATTGGCCCCCTTTAGCATCTTTGCCGACGTATGCAATGTCGTAGCAATGGGGTTTGTGGTGAAAGAAGACATACAGCAAGCTTTAGGTGGTCAATTTTCGTTTGGTGATAGGAAAGCTATCTCCCCAGATATTCGGGGTCTGCCGTTTGCAGGAGGAATGGCTGTGTTCTGTTTTGAGGGGTTTGGAATGACATTGGCATTGGAGGCATCAATGAAGGAGAGGAGGACGTTCCGAAAGGTGCTGGCTCAGGTTTTTTCAGGCATAATACTTGTTTATGTTATGTTCGGATTCTTTGGCTACATGGCTTATGGTGATGAGACGGCAGATATTGTCACGCTTAATCTTCCTCGAGCTTGGACAACAGTTGCTGTCCAGGTAAGGTATTTTGATAATAAGCTTTATATGAATGCATAATTGGTGGAGGTACTGCTATATCCTTGCCGTACCCATTCCAGAATCTAGATTTGTGCATTTTATATAGCAGTGTGGTACTCTCTGAAATTCTTTGTTTGTTAAACAAGGAAATCCTGGTGTAATGCTCTAATTAATCTAACAGAGAAGCTGAGTGAGTTCATCACATTTGATTCCAAAAATGCTGGTCCTTGATACATGAGTCTCCATGAAGTATACATGCAATTAATATGTCACCTTATGGCAAGTCACAGAGAGAGAGAGAGAGAGAGATTAAAGTCAACCTTCATCTTCTCTGTAGTCCCATTGTGGAGTTCTCTTTGTGAATATAGTGGGTTTGCAAATAGGATAGGCTAAGAGAAGTAGGCAAAGAGGGGGATTCGAGTTGCACTTTAGTCCAGTTTGGATTTAATTTGGCTTATCAGGATTCTGAGTAGTGCTTTTCATACTAAGGTCCATTATCTGCAGAATTAATTTGACTGGTTTGTTAGTTATCTTTTGTGTTGCCTATCAAACTTGAACCATTAAACTTTACTAGTTTATGCTAAATTGGTAACAGATTGGATTGTGCTTGGGGCTGGCATTCACATTTCCTATCATGTTGCATCCGATTAACGAGATTCTTGAAGATAAGATGAAAAGCACAGAATGGTTTCAGAAACTGCTCGGCAATGAGCTCAGTTGCTCAGAAAGAAAGAAGGGGAAGTGTGTGGTTTATGCCCTCCGTTCTGCAGTGGTGTTAGGATTGGGTGCTTTGGCGTCTTGTGTACCAGGATTCGGGGTCTTCGCCTCCCTTGTGGGGAGCACTGTTTGCGCGCTTCTCTCGTTTGTTTTGCCGGCCTCATTTCATTTGTTACTGTTAGGTCCTTCCCTGAGACTCTGGCAAAAGGCTCTGGATGTTTGCATTTTGATATGCGGGCTACTCTTTGCTGTGTATGGTACTTACAACACTGTGGCCGGAGTATGAAGACATGTTGATGGGAAGTTGTCTGGTTGAGAATAGGACATCAGAATCTAATGGAATGGCTCGTTACAAGTGGAAGATGGACGTGTAACTTTTGGAGCAGAAAGAACATGCCTCACTGACCAATTTCAGCCGATACCGATGCCTTGGTGCAACGATGTGTACTACATGCATTTTGGTCATAAGCTGTTGTAACATTATTGAACATTCCGCATTCCGCCCTGGCTTCCTCCTTCACTGTTGTTGAAGATTGTTTTTTGGTAAACTGATCTCATCTTTTCAATGAAGAATTAGCGGTTAAGGGATTCACATTAAAGTTTCTACTCTAATTCGAAAGCGGTTACTGCTGTAGCTAACAGTTTCTTGTTTTTTCCTTTTCTTTTATGATGCTCCTAGACAGATTAGGAACTCAATTCATGCTGCAGATCGGATGGTAACAACCATAGGGACGTAGTATGTAATCCTCTCGCGCTCTATTTTTACCTGTGGAAAGAGAGTGACCATCTTCCTAGGAAAAACTTGAGCAAGTTGGGAATCAGTGCTCTGGACGCAGTTCTCTGCTCTTCCTCATCGGCACTAGAATTTAAAGGATGGCCTTGTGCGGTAGGCAGGAATCATGCCAAACTCCATCGGCACACGGCTTTCTCTGTGTTTGCGCCTTCGCTTCCCGAGTCGTGGCCGTTGTTCTTTCGGACATATGATTTCAAGTGAATCCATGGAGAGTAGGTGAACTCTCCATGACTAGCATGAGTACCTGGAGAGAGGGAAGTGCAGGTCATTGTGAATGTTCATGCACAACTGGTTTTTGGATTTAGTCACATAGTGGAGGATGCATCCTGAGAAAATGCCCACTCGTGGCGAGAGTGGCCCTGGCACAGATGCCCCTGTCAGAACAAAGACAAAATGGAGAAGGCACCGATTCTTTCCTGCGAGATAAATAGTAATTTCCGCGCAATTCCATACATGACAACCGTCCTGGGGAACTAACCAGTTGAAATTTAAAAGATCCACTGTTGTTTTCTCCTTTTTCTTTTTCTGTGAAGGAATATTGTCACCCTTGATTCCTTTACTTTTATGTGAAAATCAAATTTGTCCCTCTATTTTATTTTATTTTTCACAAAGGGGTTCACTATACTTTTAAAAAATGTCACTGTTGGTCTATCCATTTTTTTGCTTTTATTGCTAGTTGATTTTTGTTGACATAGATATTTGAAATGCTAACATTGGATGCTGGAATACACGGTCATGCTAAAATTCTCGCAAAATTATTATGGTGCAAAATAAGTATCACATGGAGTGAAATAGAAAGGGAAAATTGTGTGTATGGGAGAGAGAGGGTCCATTACAACTGCTATAGAGGTGAGCTGAGCTCAAGCTCCAAGCTTGCAGTGACCATGGCTACAGACACCATGATAACTTGAGCTTGTGGCCATGGTTGGTCGGTATGAGCCCGCCACAAAGCTATGGTCCCTCGATTAGTGTTCATGAGGGGGTAGAAATCATACTTTTACAGATTATAACGGTTTTTACGGAGCCGTTTCAGCCATTTTTTAGGTGCCCTGATTTTAGAATGTGCATTATTAATCACGTAGATTACGGCATTTCAAAACATAGCCCCAATTTAGACAGCTACAAGACAGCCGTTCAAGTTTGGATCGAATGGGATCCTTCCAAAATGGGCCGACACCAACTCGGCCATGCTATTCAAACAGTTCCCATGAAGGGAAAAGATATTCATCTTAAATCAGGAAAAAAAAATCCTTATATAGCCAAGCGAGTAGTGTAGAAAGAATAGGCTCCATGTTCGAGTCTCAGTTGGCGAAAAAAGAAGAAGCGTTCTTCTTCAGCTGTACTAATCCGAGAAGGTTAACTAGCAATTTATCGAGTGTACGATCGGATCAAGTGGGATAATTGATCACGCAAGTGTAAAGTATTTTCCCGATTTTCTAATCACATCTTCGGTCGACAAAACAAAACACGCACCGGCATAGCAAATGTTTATGATTTTGCTAACTGTTAAATCCGACCAACAGCTATAGCAATTCCAATCCTAAAGAACCTAGTCCCTATCTGGTTTTTATTGTGGCCTTGTCCCTCCATCAAGGACGGGCTCCTTAGATTCCTTATTTACCATCGGGCCCTTACCAACCCTTGTCTCCCCTAATTCCCGGAAATACCTGAGAGACTTACTAAGTAAGCCTTTGCTTTTAATTAAGCATTTTAAGAATGTGCCTAGGTCCACATGATGTTTTTTATATGACTACACTTGGGATCGAATGCTCTTCATTAATCATAGACTTGCCAATCAGGTGGATCAAAAGTTGTGTTTATCTTAATTGGGTTGGATCGAAGACATGTCATTTTTATAAATATATTTAAGGTTGGAATTGTCGTAGCCATTGGTTAGATTTAACAGCTAGCAAAATCGTAAACAATTGATTTGTTAATGTGAGTTTTGTTTCATCGACTAAAGACGCAATCTCAATCCACCCATTTGGCGAGTCTATGATTAATGAAGAGCATTTGATCTGAAGGAGGCTGGAATTGTAGTCATACAAAGAACACCAAGGGCTCTTTCCTCGGGAAATTACTTTTATCTATGATTTTGTTTTCACCCTTTTCAAGCGCTATATTGATGCTCCCCCACAAACAAAGCACCACCAATCATTTCACATTATTCCGTTTGTAAAAACATTCAGAAATTGTGAAATAATTGCTTTTATAGATATGTGGACCCCACACAATATTCTCCACGTAAATAGAGATTTATTCCATTATTTATTTCTATAAAATCATAAACATTCCACTAACTAAATATTATGTTTTTGGACCTTCATAGGACCTTCATAGGTCCGGAGGACTTCGCAATATCACATTTTGTATTCTCTCTCGAGAAAAAAAATATTGAGAGAAAGTTAGGGAGGGGTTTAGACGTGCGAGATACTAACATGTAAAACAAGGAACGCAATCCTAGTAGCCCACCTAGGTTATAAGCAAGCGGGGCGGCCTTGACTCGGGAGGTACTCTTCGCAATTTGATGAGGTTATCCTGTAACCATTATCTATTATGTCCTATAAAATCATTGAAAGAAACGTTTCACTAACTAATTTTTTGCTTTTTAATTGAAGTCTAGCTGTCTGATATTAAATCTGGCAAAAAAATTCAATGAAGGCAACCATTGAGTGCGAGACATAAATACCACTTAAAAAAGTTATAAAATTTATGTACTCGGGTGTTGACCTGAGAAATTGCCGTGGGCATGATTAGACAGATGACTCATGTTTATAGAATAGATTTTGATTAGAAAAATTTAAAAGTGGAGATGGTTGATTAGAATGATTCCCATGATTTTGTTCTCTATCCTTGGTGGCGAAAGCGAATGTGGACACTACCAACTTCCCCCCGCTTTTCCTTTCGTAAGATATGCTCGATTGTAAAGTGCAGACAAGGTGGTGGTGGTGATGGAGGTCGGGGCCCAGCTGCTAGCCAAAGCCCTTTTGAGAACGATAGTTTTGAGACCCCCGATAGCTACGTCTGATTCCAATCTAGAGTCCCACGAGACTCACCGTGATGGCCGGCAACCATTTAAAACGAAAATCCTGAGAATCAGGTTCGCGGAACGGATTCGATTTCAGGTTTTAAGATATATCGATTTCATGTTCTAAATAAAATCAAGAATCATCTGGAACTTATAATAAGTTTTTTTTACGTGTTTTAGTCGTTTTATTATTTTCGTGCAATACTGAGATATTCCATTAATATGTAATATGAAATCATTAATCCAAACTTTCATTTTCAACGATATTTATGATTGAAATTTTTATTTTTTTAATATTTCATAATTTCCATATGTTTAAATATGAGTTATAATCAGTAAATTGTAGTAAATGATAGTCATTGGAGGTAATAATTCATTGTAATTGTGAAAATAATCCTAAAACCCGTGACAATGTAGATTCTACATTCTTGAGTATGCATGGTAAATTTGAGGTTCTAAAAAATCAGAGAACCTATTATAATGGGTAGACTTAAGGTTCCAAATGAAATCCGGATGAAATTTGAAACCATCCATTCTTAGTTTGAGGCATGACCGTAGCAATTCCTTGGTTCACTAATGAGTATTCTATCCCAGTAATGTTATCAAACCATTAAAATCCATATAAACCATTGAGTGATGTAGGGTTGTGTCCCTTTGCCACAAACAAGTTTGAGCTCGTGACATCGTGAACGGGAATATAATCTCATCTTACTTGGCTAGATGGTGTAAGTGGAAATTGTGTAATTATTCCGCCTGAATTTAAGGGGAAAAATATTAACAAGAATATAACATACGCAGCTATTCTCTTTATATCAAAATCAAATTTGAATATATCACGAAAAAATTGAAACTAATATACTTATAATAATTTTACTTTAAACTAATTTTTTACCATAAAAATCCTCAAATCAATATATTTGTGATAAATTACCATTTGTTAACTTAAAAATCACATTGATACTCCTGTAATAAATTAATACATTCATCAATTGTCACGTATAATTGACTGTAAAATTTAATGAAAATTAAAAGATGATGAATTTATCATAGATATATTAATTTGAGATTTTTTATAATAAAAAAATTAGTTAAGTATACTAATTTAGAATTTTTTATGGTAATAATCCATAATTTTATTAGACAAAAGAATGCTATGCTCACTCACATGAATAAATGTGCCCATTCCAGAAAAAAAAAAAAAAAAGTGCCCCCTGTCCAAAAAATCGGACAAGACTAGTGGTACTGTACACTAGTGGTACTGTACACCACCTTCTGCTGCTGGGCTGCTGCGGGTTGCTGCAGCTTGCTTCTTCTTCTTCTTCTTCGTCAGCACCATCGTCTTCTTCTTCTTCTTCATTCTCTCTCTAAAACCCTACTCTCTCTCTCACTCTCTCTCTCTCTCTCTAACTCTTGAAGATAAGATGAAAAGCACAGAATGGTTTCAGAAACTGCTCGGCGATGAGCTCAGTTGCTCAGAAAGAAAGATGGGGAAGTGTGTGGTTTATGCCCTCCGTTCTGCAGTGGCGTTAGGATTGGGTGCTTTGGCGTCTTACGTACCGGGATTCGGAGTCTTCGCCTCCCTTGTGGGGAGCACCGTTTGCGCGCTTCTCTCGTTTGTTTTGCCGGCCTCGTTTCAATTGTTACTGTTGGGTCCTTCCCTGAGACTCTGGCAAAAGGCTCTGGATTTTTGCATTTTGATATGCGGGCTACTCTTTGCTGTGCATGGTACCTACAACACTGTGGCCGGAGTATGAAGACTTGATGATGGGAAGTTGTCTAGTTGAGAATAGGAAATCAGAATCTAATGGAATGGCTCCTTACAAGTAGAACATGGACATGTAACCTTCGGAGCAGAAAGAACATGCACCAATTTCGCCCGATACCGATGCCCTGGTACGACGATGCGTACTACATGCATTTTGGTCATAAGCTGTTGTAACATTATTGAACATTCCGCATTCCGCCGTGGCTTCCTCCTCCTCCATGTTGAAGATTGTTTTTTGGTAAATCGATCTCGTCTTTTCGATGAAGAATTAGTGCGGTTAAGGGATTCACGTTAAAGTTGCTACTCTAATTCGAAAGCGGTTACTGCAGTAACTAACAGTTTCTTGTTTTTTTCTTTTTCTTTTATGACGCTCCTAGACAGATTAGGAACTCAATTCATGCTGCAAATCGGACGGTAACAACCACAGGGACGTAGTATGTAATCCTCTCGCGCTCTATTTTTACCTGTGGGAAGAGAGTGATCATCTTCCTAAGGAAAAACTTGAGCAAGTTGGGAATCAGTGCTCTCGACACAGTTTTTGCTCTCTCTCATCGGCGCTAGAATTTAAAGGATGGGCTTGGGCGGTAGGCAGGAATCATGCCGAACTCCATCGACACATGGCTTTCCCTGTGTTTGCGCCTCCGCTTCCAGAGTCGTAGCCGCTGTTCTTTCGGACACATGATTTCATGTGAATCCATGGAGAGTGGGTGAACTCTCCATGACTAGCATGAGCACCTGGAGAGAGGGAAGTGCAGGTCATTGTGAATGTTCATGCACAACTGGTTTTTGGATTTAGTCACATAGTGGAGGATGCATCCTGAGAAAATGCCCACTTGTGGCGAGAGTGGCCCTGGCACAGATACCCTTGTCAGAACAAAGACAAAAATGGAGAAGGCACCGATTCTTTCCTACGAGGTAAAATAGTAAATGCATTTCCATATCTGACGTCCGTCCTTGGAACTAAATAATTGAAATTTAAAAGATCCGTTGTTGTTTTCTTCTTTTTCTTTCTCCGTGAAGGAATATTGTCACCCTCGATTTCTCTACTTTTATGTGAAATTCGAAATTGTCCCTCTGTATTTTTTTTCACAAAGGAGTCGCTATACTTGTTAGAAAATGTCACTGTCGTTCTATCAATCTTTTTGCTTTCATTGCTAGTTGATTTTTGCTGACATAGATATTTGAATTGCTAACATGGATGTTGATATACACGGCCATGTTAAAATTATCGTAACAATATTTTGGCGCAAAATAGGTGTCGCATTGAGTAAAATAAAAAGAGAAAATTGTGTATGGGAGAGAGAGGGGGGTCCATTGCAACTGCTATAGATGTGAGTTGAGCTCAAGCTCTAAGCTCGCTATGACCATGTCAAGGTCGGTTGGTATGAGCTCGCCTCAAAGCTCGCAGCCATACCCACTAGAGTCTCGAGCTTGCAGCCATGGTCGCTCAATTAGTGTTCATGAGGAGGTGCACATCATACTCTTACAGATTATAATGGCTTCCAGGGAGTCGTCTCAGCCATTTTTTAGGTGCCCTGATTTTGGAAGGTGCATTACTAATTACAGGGATCACGACATTTCAAATCATAGCCCTAATGGAAAACAACTACAAGAAAGCTGTTGAAGTTTGGAACAGGTGGGATCCATCCACAGTGGACCGACACAAACTCAACCCATGTTATTCAAATAGTTCCCACAATGGGAAGAGATATTCATCTTAAATCAGGAAAAAAAAATTAGCGTATAGCCAGGCGAGTACCATAGAAAGAATGGGCTCCCATGATCGAGTCTCGAGTGGCGAAAAAGAAGAAGCGTTCTTCTTCAGGTGTACTAATTTGAGAAGGGTAAAATGGCAAACATGTCTCCGTAAATTAACCTCTGCGGGCTAAAAATTTACCGAGTGTATCGTCGGATCAAGTGGGATAATTGATCGTGAGAGCATAAGGTGTATTCCCGATTTCCTGATCGCATCTTCGGTCGATGAAACAAAATGCGCATTGGTGAAGCAATTGTTTACGGTTTTACTAGCTGTTAAACCAACAGCTATAGCAGTTTTGACCCTAAAGAACTTAGTCTTGATCTATGTTTTACAGCGGCTTGTCCCTCCATTGAGGGCGAGCTCCATAGATTCCTCATTTACCATCAAGCCTTCACCGATCCTAGTCCCCCCTAATTCTCCGCCGTAAACTTTTCTCCCTCGGAGAGGTGACGATGCCCGTGAGACTTTCAAAGTGAGCTTTTGCTCTCAATTAAGACTTTTAAGGATGTGTACAGGTCCATACAATGTTCTTCATATGACTACAGTTCAGCTAACTTCAGACCGTATGCTCTTCATTAATCATAGACTTGCAATTCAGGTAGATTAAGGATTGCGTTTACCTTAATCGGGTTGGATCGAAGAAATGTATTTTTTATGAGTGTATTTAGGGTTGGCACTACTATAACCGTTGGTCGGATTTGATAGCTAACAAAATCGTAAATAATTGCTTTGCCAATGCTCATTTGTTTTGATGATCGAAGAAGAGATCTCGATCCTCTTGACTTGCGAGTCTATGATTAATGAAAAGCATTCGATCCAAGGTTGGCCGAGCGCTTTTTCTCAGGAAATTGCTATAATGTGTGATTTCGTTTTCACCCTTTTTAGGGGCTATATCAATCCTCTTGACTTGCGAGTCTATGATTAATGAAAAGCATTCGATCCAAGGTTGGCCAAGCGCTTTTTCTCGGAAAATTGCTATTATGTGTGATATCATTTTCACCCTTTTTTGGGGCTCTATCAATCCTCCCCCACAAACAAAGCAATGCCAATCATTTTGCATTATTCCGTTTGTAAAAACATTCAGGGATGGGAAATAATTGCTTTTATAGATTATGTGGACCCCACACAATATTCTCCACGTAACTAGAGATATATTCCACTATTTATTATGTTCTATAAAATCATTCAAAGAAAGGTTCCACTAACTAAATATTAAGTTTTTAGACCTTAACAAGTTCTTCAAAGGAAAGAAGAAACAAGTAAGAGATTCATCTTAGGGTGGGGGACCTTGCAATATCACCTTATGTATTCTCTCTCTCGAAAATAAGAGGAAGTTTGGGGAAGGGGTCAGGTGCGTGGGATACCGGCACATAAAACAAGAAATGCAGTTTTGTTAGTCCACTTGGATTATCAGGCAAGTGGGGCGACCCTGTTTGAGAGGCTACTTCCTGTAGCTCGGTAAAGATTACCCTATAAGTATTATGCATTATGTCCTATAAAATCATTCAAAGACATGTTACACTAACTAAATTTTTTGTTTTTTAATTGAAGTCTGGCCATCTGATATTAAATCCGGCAAAAAAATTCAACTAAAGACGGTCGTTGAGAAATGCTCAAGCGTGACATGAATATCATCTAAAAAATTATAAAATTTATGCAATCGGGTTTTGACCTGGGAAACGCCATCTGCATCACACCGCACCCGTTAGATCTGGTCTCGGAGGGGCCATGATTCGACAGATGACTAAAGTTTATAGAATAGATTTTGCTTAGGAAAATGTAAAAGTGGAGATAGTTGATTAGAATGATTCCCAATTTCCCATGATTTTGTTCTCTATCCTGGGTGATGACAGCGAACGTGGACACTTACCCACATCCCCTCCTTCGCCTTCCGTGAGATATGCTCGATTTTAAAAGTACAGACAAAGGTGGTGGTGGTGGTGATGGACGTCGGGGCCCACCGGCAAGCCAAACCTCATTTGAAAACGATAGTTTCAGACTCCCGATGGCTACGTCTGATTCCAATCTTTAGTTCCCACGAGACTTATCATGATGGCCGGCAACCGTTTAAGGAAGGGATGAGCAAGATAAAAATTGAAATGGTGAAAAATGGATTCAATTTCAGATTTTAGGATATCTCGATTTCAGATTTTTAGATTGAACCGAGAATTATCTAGAAACTGAAACAAGTTTTTTTATTTGTTTTAGTTGTTTTAATGTCTGCACGTGATTATGCAATATTCAGTATGTAATAAGAAATTATTAGTCCGAGCTTTTATTTTTGAAGACATTTATAATAGAGATTTTCACTTGATTAATATTTCATAGTTTCTGTATGTCTAAATATGAAATATGATTTGTGGATTGTAATAAATAATGATCATTAAGAGTGATGATTCATTGTAATCATTTAATTAAGAGTACTAATGAAACCAACCTTAGAATTCATGATAGAATAAACTCCAGATTCTTGAGTAGGTGGAGTAGGTTTGAGGTTAAAAAAAAAAAATTTAAGAACCTTTTATGATAGATAGATTTTAGGTTTTAAATAGAGTTTAAACGAAACTTGAAATCCCTCACTTTTAGTTTGAGTTACAATCGTCGTGATTCCTTGGCTCACCAATGAGTATTCCGCCCTGTCATCATAACGTCATCGGACTATTAAGAATCCAAGTAACCCATTGAGTGGTGCGAGGGTTGTGTGCCTTCGTGATGAACGAGTGTAAATAGAAATTGTGTAATTATTCCACCTGATTTTAAGGGGAAAAAGTATTGACAAGAATATAGGATGATATATAGTCAATCTCTTAGGTGCTGTTCTTTGTGTCTGTTCATGAACACAATTTCTGTTCTTTTGTTTCGCGAAACAAAAAAAAAGAACAGAATTTTTGTTCTAAATCTATTTTTTTGTTTCGAGAAACAAATTTGGAGAATAGAAACAAAAAAAAAAAAAACTTATTTCTCGTTCTTAACACTTTCGAGAAATAAATTTTATCTCTTTTCTTTCTTTTCTTCTTCTTTCTTCTTTGGCCGGTCGCCAACCTCGCGTCGGCCGGCAAGCCTCGCCGTGGTTGGGCCAGGCCACCGACCCTCGTCGGCCGGTCGCCGGCCATGGTCAAGGCCGGCACCGGCCAAAATGAAGAAAAATAAAAATAAAATAAAAATATTAAAAAATTAAAAGAAACAAAAAATTATACACGTTTATCAAACGTGTTTCTATTTTTTTTTATTCCAAGAACAAAAATTATACAAGTTTACCAAATGCGTTCTTCTATTCAAAAATTGTTTTAGGGAGCAAAATAGAAAAAATTATTTATGTTCCGGAAAACAACTTTTAAAACGAAACATTACTAAACGCACCATTAATATGTCAAAATTGTTTTTGATATATCGATTAGATAAAAGATAGATACAAAATCATTAAGTTGATATCATGAAATCTTAAAACTGATATATTCTTAATAAATTAATTATAAATTAATTTTTTAATCATAAAAAAATTAAATCAAAATATTTATGACAAATCATAAAAAAAATCGCCCTAGTACAATAAATAAAATGTAAAATCTCAAATTAATATATTCATTAATTGTCGCGTATCATTTGGTGATAAATTTAACAAAAACTAATACACGGTAAATTTATCACGAATTTAAGATTTTTAATAGTCAATATCGTATGAATTTATTACGAATATACTAATTTTTTTATTATATTTATGACAAATCATAAAAAAAATCGCCATAGTACAATAAATAAAAGGTAAAATCTCAAATTGATATATTCATTAATTGTCGCGTATATTTAGTGATAAATTTAACGAAAACTAATATACGGTAAATTTATCACGAATTTAAGATTTTTAATAGTCAATATCGTATGAATTTATTACGAATATACTAATTTTTTTATTATATTAACCCATCATTTTATCGGGCAAAAGGATGCTATGCTCGCCCACATGAATAAATGTGCCCTGTCCAAGAAAATAACAAAAAGTTACCTGTCTTGGAAAATACAGCGTTAGTGCACACCACCTTCTGCTGCTGCTTCTTCTTCTTCGTCAGCACCATCGTCGTCGTCGTGTTCTTCTTCTTCTTCCTCTTCATTCTCTCTCTAAAACCCTACTCTCTCTCTCTCTCTCTCTTCCTTCTGACCGGAGCAAGGAAGATGAAACCCAGTTCCCTCTTCCCCTCAAAACCCACCCCGGCCTGCACCGCGCTCTCCGTCCTCCCCCTCCTCCTCCTCGCCTTCTACGCCTTCCGCCACCACGGCCAGCACCACGTGAGCTCCCGAAATGCCGACCACTTCCACCGCGCCTTCCTCTCCTCCGCCGCCAACGCCACCCTCGCCGCCTACCTCCGCGCCCTCACCCTCCGCCCCCACGTCGCCGGCACGGCGCCCTCCCTCGACGCGGCCCGCCTCGTCCGGGAACACTTCGAGTCCCTCGGCCTCGAGACCCACGTCGCCCGCTTCGCCCCGCTCCTCTCCTACCCCGCCCGCGCCTCCCTCGCCGCCCGCTTCCCCAACGGCACCTCCGTCGACCTCCCGTTGACCGAGCCCGGCCTCGCCCCGGACGCCGTCGTCCCCTACCACGCCTACTCGCCGTCCGGGTCGGCCGCGGGCGCGCGGGCCGTGTTCGTGAACTACGGCCGCGAGGAGGACTACGCCGCGCTCGCCGCGGCCGGGGCGGAGGTCGAGGGGTCCGTCGCGGTGGCGAGAAGGGGGGACCTGTCGAGGGGCGACGTGGTGCGCGCCGCGGCGTCGAAGGGCGTGGCGGCGGTGCTGATGTACACGGAGGGGGACGCGGCGGGGGCGGGCCGCCGCGACGGGGTCGAGAGGGGGACGGTGATGAGGGGCGTCGGGGACCCGCTGAGCCCCGGCTGGGCAGCGGTCGAGGGCGGGGAGGCTTTGGGATTGGACGACGAGGAGGTCTCGGCGAGGTTCCCGAAGGTACCGTCCCTGCCGGTGTCCGCGGAATGCGCGGAGATGATATTGGCGTCGCTGGGGGGCCCTCCGGCGCCGCCGGAGTGGACGGAGACGATGGGGTTTAAGGTCCGGGGGGTGGGGCCCGGCCCGACGGCGTTGAACTTCACTTACCAGGTGGGTTGGGTGGTTGGTTGCGTGGATGGTGATGGTTTCATTAGTGTTTTTGTTTCATGTGGGTGTACGGAGTTATATGTGATGTTGCTGGGTTTGACTTTTGCGGCGCGAACAGTGATTGTTGCTTGGGGTTTTGGCTGGCACGGTTCTTGTCGTCTTCCATTTTTTTCCTTTTAACACGCCTCATGTAGAGATCCTATTTCACAAGTTTTGGGCGGTCAACGCTGTTTGAGGTACAGGGCTTTATACAGAAAGTTCTTGTTTTAGTTTGTTTGCTGGTGGATCCCTTCTTTGCATCCATGGTTTGGCCTAGGTGCTTGGACTTGGGTTTGAAACTAGATGTTGCTTTTAGCATCAGGCTTCCTGATTGCTTTCCATTTGTGAAGCTTTCGATGTCAACGATCATGTTGTTTTGACGAATTTTGGAGGATAACATTGCTTTCCATTTATTACTGCAAAGGTTTGCCAAAGAGTGCTTATACATGATCTTTGGAGGATTTATTTACCGAGGTGCTGAGCAATCGGATAGGTGAGTACTTGGTTGTGCTCGGCTCTAGATAATCTCTAACTCAAATAGGAAAAATACCTTTCCATTAGTTATGGCCACTGAACATCGACTTCATCTCTTCTTCCCTTGTTAAAATGCTCAAGCTGACCATAAGCGGCTGTTGATTGAAGGATTTTGGGCTGTTGACCTTGCTGAAAGATGGCATCTTGCGATCATCGTCTTCATTCAATCATGATGACTTAATACTGTGGCAGTCTAGCGACAATTGAGCTGGTTGTTGTGAATTAACCTTTTGTATTACTAAAAATTACCTAAACCAGAAGGCAGTATCAAACACTTT
Source organism: Eucalyptus virginea (assembly GCA_014182375.1). Taxonomy (NCBI): domain Eukaryota; kingdom Viridiplantae; phylum Streptophyta; class Magnoliopsida; order Myrtales; family Myrtaceae; genus Eucalyptus; species Eucalyptus virginea. The sequence goes on along the minus strand of CM024524.1, from coordinate 21,968,569 downwards.
TAGGCAGTTTACCTGCTGTTGCTGTAATGAGTGCATGTATTTCTATAAATTTTCTGGATGCAAACTCTTTTTCCTCGCATTGCATTTATCACCACATGTACTTTCATCAATAGGCGTGAAAGAGATATGGGGAAAAAAGAATTCAGATTCATCTTCTTCTTATTCCGTTTCTCTTCAGGGGGAGAAAAAAGTGGCAACAATCCATAATGTTTTTGCTGTCATAAGGGGATTAGAAGAGCCTGATCGATACATTCTGTTAGGCAACCACCGGGATGCATGGACATATGGAGCCGTCGACCCAAACAGTGGCACTGCAGCCCTACTTGACATTGCTCGTAGGTATGCTCTTATGATGCAAAGGGGCTGGAATCCTCGGAGAAGTATCATACTCTGTAGCTGGGACGCTGAAGAGTTTGGTATGGTAAGTCGAAACTCTTCCCTGGCAGACATGACGTGCATTTTAGATAAATAAAATGCCTTGTGCCCTTTATTGTTAGCTGGCATTACTGCTGCGTTGCACACTTTTTCAAAAAGTAATTGAACTTGAACGGTGCATTACTTGGTACATTTCCTTGTGGTTTTCCATTTCTTGCAGACTTTCACTTATTTTTTTTTTTTTTCTGATGGCATGATCTTAGATAGGGTCTACTGAGTGGGTTGAGCAGAATCTCATGACCCTGGGTTCAAAAGCCGTGGCCTACCTTAACGTAGATTGTGCTGTTCAAGGGCCAGGATTTTTTACCCGTGCAACTCCACAGCTAGATGAGCTCCTCATTGAGATCACAAAGAAGGTGCAACAAAGTGAAAATGGCTTAGATCTTATCTTCTGAAACTAAGCCTTTTTAACTTTTCTGAGCATGTGTGCACTCTATTGATTATTGATGTATTGGCATCAGGTTGAGGATCCTGACAATAAGGAAGCGACTGTTTATGAGATGTGGACAAAAGCTAATGGCGGCATCAATGTAAGGTTAACTGGTATTTTTGCTCAAAATGGCTGCACATTTTTGCATGACTTTGCGCTTGTAAGGCCTGTGGTCTTGTTTTTTCTTCTTCTTGTTTTGGATTGAGCAGGGTTTTTCGTCACATGTCCAAGATATCTTTCCTCTCATGTACAACAAAGTTGAAACTGAATGTTTTTTTGTCTTTTCTATAGTGTAAATTGCCTTGTGCCAACTTAAACTCTTAGGATGGATATGTTCTTACATTCCATTACATCTACGGAAATGCTAGTTCTTGTTTAAATCTATCCAGGATTACTTGTGTTCTCAACCCCCTTTCAAATATGTATAGTGTTAGGAAGTCCAATGTGAACGCTTGACCTATCTGGTAAAGGAACACTAATAGCACAAACACCTATGTAAGGATATGTGATGAAGAAAACAACATGAAGTTGAAGAACAAAGAATGAGATGAACAAGAATCTGCCTGTGAAATGAAGTATTATATATGGGGGAAAATTGAAATTTGGCACTGATCTTGTTCTGGAAAGTCCAAACCCCAATGGTGAAGGCATTAACCGGAGGGAGACTACATGAATATTAGGCAATGGTAACATATGGAATAGCTAGAAGTCTATGTGTGGAAAACTCTGACATTTATTTCAAAGCCTGTAATTTGTTTTTCTTAAAGATTGATGTTGAAATTCATGAAATTTTTACTCATTGTGTTGGTTGTTTTATTGAGGATGTTGAGAATTAAGTTGTGCATTGCAGACTGGGTTTTTGACTAAATTAGACTCTTATTGCTTAGAAATTGATAAGATTGGCCATTTGGCTGTAGATCCAAAGACTCAGTGGGATAGATTCAGATTATGCTCCCTTTTTGCAATACGCAGGAATTCCTTCTGTTGATATGTACTATGGAAAAGGTACCTACAACCTTTCACATCGTCATTTATCATTATTTATGAATCACTGGGGGGTATTAGAAGAGATCTGGCTCATTGTAATTTGATGCTTCAGATTTTCCTGTCTACCACACTGCCTATGACACGTATGATTGGATGGTGAATCACGGAGATCCTTTTTTTCAGCGTCATGTGGCCGGTAAGTTTCTTTTAGCTTTTTGGAAGGCATGTGGAAAGAATCTAACTTATCATTTCCATGCTCTCAGCTGCAGGAGTATGGGGGCTCTTAGCACTTCGTCTTGCGGATGATCTAATTTTACCTTTCAATTACCTCAATTATACGAGCCAGTTGCGGGTATGCAGTACTTTTTACATGCTTATGAGGGATCATCTTATAATTATTCTGGCGGTTTTTCTGGATTAGTGCAATATTCTACTAGAAGCACAGAGGTATCAGATTCAAATGTGGACAATTGCTTATAGGAAAGTGAGATAAGATCCATTCTTAATTAGGTAGATAGCTTATTGATACAGAGTATCAATAAAGTGGCATGTTGCAAAGACAACTGTTAGCCTACATGGTATTTTCTTATCATGACAGCAATGACCAGTGTCAAGATGCATGTATCTTTGGAGAAGACTCTGATGGTTGCTCTGGCTCCTAGAATAATCCCATACTCTGCCTCTCATGAACATATTTTCTGCTTTTGGTCAGGGCTATGTAGATATCTTGAATAACTTACTAGATGGAAATATTTCTGTGCACCCTTTGACCTTGTCAATCCAAGCACTTGCATCGGTGGCCAAAGAGGTTGAATTGGAAGCAGAGGTAAAGTTAGCGTTTAATAGTTAAATACTTAATTGGCAATCTTAATTCAAGGAAAATACACTTTAACTCAGGTGAAGTTGTGCGGTTGTATTGCAGAAATTGAGGGCAGAGCAGACGACTGGCGAGCCCGGAGTGTTGAGGAGGCGAGCATTAAATGATCGGCTGATGCTTGCTGAAAGAGGCTTCTTGGATGCCGATGGTCTTCCCTATGGACAGTGGTTCAAACATCTTGTGAGTAAAAATTTAAAAAAAAGAAAAAAAAGAATAATCTTCTCTTTTGGGGACAAGCATAGCATTGTACTATGTACGGATTGAGCTCTGCGCTGTGGTTTCGGTTTTCGAAGCGCGCCTGGCAAGTCCTGATTGGTGGAAGCATTACTTGCAGGTTTATGGACCGAGCGACTACAGAAGCAGGACATCCTTCTTTCCTGGAATAGCAGAAGCCATTTGGAGATCAGCGGGAATGAGAAGCGGGGAAGGGCAAGCCTCGATTCAACATGAGATATGGAGAGTGGCTAGAGCCATTCAGAGGGTTGCCGATGTTCTGGGAGGTCGACCCTTGTAAAGAAAATTTATATCACACGCAGAGCACAAGATCGTGCCTGTACACATGCAGTTAGGATCGTGCCTGTACACTCGAAGGAAAAGGGCAGTCTCTGTCTCACGTAATATGTGTTCCTATGTAGAAATTTTCTGATCTCTGACATATACAATAGCTGCCATTACTCATGAATGAAAGTACATTTTGCGTCCTTGTAGTGTTTAGGTGTTACAGTTTTGATCCTTGCTTGTTCTGCACAAATTGACTTGTTGTATTATATATGCAGCTCACAGATTAAGTCGTTGTCTTACCATATTTCTGTTCGAAATCTAATGGGAATTCCCAAGTGCCTATGTGCACAAGTTCAGGAATTTATATTTCAGCCTTCCTGCTTTATATTTTGTTTCGTGATGGTCCGTTTTTAATACACAACGCCAATGCGTACATTTTCTGATTCATAATCTCGTTGAGGAGATTAATCTCTTTTTAAATTCTTGTAGCAGCCACAAAACTATGAAAAGAGGCAGATCCAATTTCTGTTTAAATTGTTCGGTGCACTACTTGAAAGATGCACAATCTTCAAAGTTGTCCCATAACTTTGAGGTAAACCACCTTAAAAACATTACTATCGAATCATAAGCTATAATGAGAGTACATTTATTACAGATGTAGTTTAAATTAGTTTTAGGAAAATTTATTACAAGTATATCAATTTAAATTTTTCGTGGTATTAACCTTTTATTTTAAATGTACAATTACTATATGTCATTGTCACGTTTTGTATTTATTTTGTGTCTGACTAGATGTTTCATTCATAATAAATAAATAAGTCTTCTGTCATCGGAATTTACTTTAATTTTTTAACTTTGCTTGTCTTCAATTACATGTGCATATACTTTCCCACAATGTAGATTCAATGTAGTTAAAACCATACTTCTTGCTCGAGATTTCTCACCATCGATTCCAAGGGCTTGAAATAGAGTTTTGGAACTGTTCTAGACCTCGACTTCAGAACCCGAGATCAAGTTCACAATTCCACTCTTGATCGTTCGTCGTTTGTCTAATTCATGGGGACCGGTTCCACCAAAGCTTTCAAGTAATTGAAATTAACCAACAATCAATGCTGGCATGCCCGGCATTTCTCCGACCGGTGAAACTTCGTGATCCGGGGCAGGTTGATTTCAGCTAGCGGAAGCAGTACATCCCATCCCTGCTAGAAGATCGACATGCATATGCATTATGGAGATCTTTTTTTTTTTTTTTTAAATGAAATAGTCGAAAAGGCAATCGACCAACTATCACGATTTGGTATTTTTCACTACACGACATAGCAAAATCGACGTTTTCAATTATCCTGATTTAAGATTCCTTCTTTTATCACTTTCTAAAGCAACTTTTATTTGATATTTCTGGTTTGGTTGTCAATTTTTGTTTGCATTTGGTAAGACATGGAGAGATAATTAATGCTGTTAGTGTCCATCATTAACAAATTTTTATAGCGGACAAGAAGCGGATATCATGTAATACCAGTTTATTTTTACATTTTATTTTTATATCTTTCAATTTTCAATGCATTTACTCTCCAGCTATAAATACAAATGAGGTCATAATCAAACTTCTTGCTCGAGATCTCCATCACTTTCGAGAGCTCATAGTCTGAGTGGTCGATCTGTTCTAGACCTCGACTTTGGGACTCAAGACAGAGTTCATTGCCTTTTTATCGATAGTCGGTCCTGTCCTTGTGCTTACGTGGAATTAGGGGACCTCAAGGGGAAAAAAAAAAAAAAAGAGACAGAAACAAGAATAAATAATAGAAAAGAGGGTCAGAAAAAGAAATGGCGCGTCAGGTAGGGGTCGAACCTACGACTTTCTGCTTAGGAAACAGACGCTCTATCCACTGAGCTACAGGCGCTTCTCCGGGATTTTGGGCTATATATATTTATATAAACTAAATTATGCATGCATACTTCTCCTTCTTTAACATGTATTCTCGAGCAAAAGATTGGTTTCAAAAAATTAAAACTATAAACCATCCGTTTATTTTATAAATCCAATTAGAAACTAGACTGCTATTCTGATCCAGTTCTTGAGTAGATCCACAGAACCGTTCCTAATACCTACAAAATTGCATTCATCAATTAATATCATGATGGATCTAATTTCTATGTAGAGCACTAAAACTTATTCAGCTTAATTGCAAGCTATTAATTTTGATTAAGAACTGAAAATTATAAGGTAGAATGAATTGACAATACTCGCTAGCTAGAAACTTAATTTCTTTAAAAGTATGATATGGCCTTCTTAGAGTTTCCCGACACCAAGAACATGCGGAGAATTAAACTTTACATTAATAGCCCTAGCCTCTATAGAAGTCAAAACATTAATTGCTTGAATTATATTTCTTGAATGTCAACTTAATTTGATAATGAGGAAGGCTAATGAGAGACCCAATTATGCTTATAAAATGAGCCACTGGCCCTTAATTTCGTATTACACTACAACATTTATGGACATCCTCAATTGATCTCCCCCATCCTCTTCATTTGTTTATTAAATTGAAACCAAGAACCTGATTGGTTCCATGAAAAATGCCGGTTTGGTTTGATTCTGGATGGTTTCCGGATCTTTTGCTCACCCTCACTTCCAACTTACATTTAGTCAACGAATGACTAGGTAAGTTTGGCCCCTAGGGCCCCCTTTTCTAATCCTCCGGAGGGTTCGAGAATCAAGAAATCCGTAGCCCAGATGGCCCACAGTCTCCCCATGCGAGTCTCTGTACCACACTGCTGGATCTCATAGAAATACCACGCCGCTAATTCGACCCTATATTCCATCACATTCCGAGCATGATCCAACAACTGTTTCTGCTTTTGGGCAGACTACAAGACCTAGAGAATGAAGACCGTCAACTAATAATGCTTGAGGAAAGGCCATGAGATTGAGCCTATGACTCGATATGGCTAATCTCTGCAGATGCATGCTCCATTTATACAGAATGAAACAACATAAGCGTGAGCTCCGTTTATTTGCAAAAAATAAATAATTTAAAAAATACCTTCCTAGATATGATCCCAACAGAAATAAATAAACAAAAGATATTTTATCGCTTATGAAAACATCTACACATAAAATGTTGTCAATAATGAAAAATGATTTTCATTGACTACATAAATGATCTACTTCCATTTACTTTGGTTACTAACGCAAATGCATGGTTCATTTGCTCATTAACCTGTACATAAATGCAAAGGCATGGCTCGTAGGATTTCTTCAATTTTCCCAACAAGAGTTACTGGATACAACGAGAGACACGACGACCCTTTCTTAAGCTATACTCCAGATAACCCCAATGTTTATGGACTAAAAAAGGCAATGAACGAAAAACTTTTTCTTGACCCGAAGACTTTCCAACATTTTCACAGTGGCGAAAGCCAGATGGAAAAAGACCATGCTGTCCGAACGAAAAGCCTCGGAACAAAAAATGTCACCTAAGCCATTCGGTTTGATGGGGGGCTAGTTTTCAGACAAGTATCAGATCAGACATCTGGAAAAAAAGAAAAAAAAGACAGAAACGAAAAACATGAAAGATCAGAAGCATCAATGAACCAAAGGTACTTTACATTGGTAGAGGTACGAATTACAGGTGACACTCCTTTTATCTTTTACAGCTACATATACTTTCATGGCCCGTGATGAGAGCAACAACATAACACGATTTTCATCCGCTCCTGACGTCTTTTTACTGTGGGTTGAAACGGCAAATCCTATTGTACTGGTGAAAATCCAGAAGCCAAGGAGCCCTAAAGAAAAAAAGAATCCGACCTAAACAGAAGGAAACAGATAGCTCCGAAAAGCACACTTTTATAAAACCTGCATAAGACATCCTTAAACGAAACAAACGATCACTATAATCATGACGTGGAAGAACAGAGCAATCAGGACTGCTCATGCAGTACGGCTCTTTCTACAACACCCTACATCGGGTACAACCAGCCACTTGAAATTTTGAGGTCGTCCCCTGCTAAACTTAAAAACCCAAACTACAAAAAAGATCAAATAAGGGGAAAAAATAGTAAAATGGAACGATTCCCGCTATAAACACCCTCATCCAAAATCTTCTTATGCACTACTAAATTACAGAGGTAGGACGACAGACTGGGAAACAAGAAAATCCCTTGGAAAGAGGAAGAGCTCAAGCAGGGCATATGAAGAAGAGATTCCATTAACGAGCGGACACCCACCTTCCTCACCCGCGCTAAAGAATAATTTAGCCTACATGTACAATGGTCACCCAGGCCATCATCACTTAGATGCAACAAGCGTTCTCAACCTCCACATCATTATCATCAAGTAGTCCCTTAAACGGAAGGTCCTGTTAAATCCTCAGCTCTTCTTAGTTGTATATTTTAACAGGCTTCTCATGAGTGTGACGGTTCTGCAAATCGGAAATAAATCATGACGCACAACATGGAAAGACAAGCAACCCACGAGAATTTTAACCAGGCATACATTGACTTACACAGCAATGTCACCTCATCCACACAGAATTTTTAAAGCAAATGCATTAAGTAAATTCACCTGATTCACCACATAAGACCTCTTGGGAGCATCAGAGTGCTCCAATCCAAGATACTGTTCCCCATAAACATCTCTTCTCTGTCGAAACATCTGAGTCAGGTACTGACAACATGACTTATCTATCATTTGTCATGGGTGCTGTCTTTGTGTAAAGGCTGGGGTGTGTGTGCGCGCGGGCGTGCGCGTGTGTGTGCGTGAGAGAGAGAGAGAGAGAGAGAGAGAGAGAGATGCACCTGAAAACGGTTTGATAAAATTTCAGAATCCTCAAGATACTCTGGGCGACCCAACGAAAGAAATGCAAACTTCCACTGTTTAAGCATTTCACATTTTGTTTCAGCATTTGGTATGCATAAACACTATATACCCTATAGGAACCTCTACCACAATAATGGTAATAAATAAGGCACAATGACAAAGTGAAGACCTTGGAGAATGCATCATCTGGAACTTGCAGTTTCTTTTGTATGCGCATTTTCACTTCAGCTAACGTTTCACCTTCATGGATGACCAGCAAAAAGGGTTCCCCAAAGTTCTGCACTTGCTGATCAAAGCACACATTAAGAAGGGGAAAGAAAACATAAAGACACCTGCTTAACATTCTTACCAAATTAGAAGAGAAAAAATAATGGGAAGAAAACTTAAACTTGATCAAAAACAATTGTAGAACAATTGAATGTTCAATACCAGCTGACTTTGAGCAGTTTCCTTCGTGAAGTGGTAAACATGAATCAAGCGATCATGTGGCCCAAGGTCCTTCTCTTCTTCAGGAATCTGAACAGATAATAAATTTAAGTTTCAATAGCTACAACAACAAATATACATGAAAAAAAATTAAAGAACAGTTAAGAAAAAGGATAAAGAAGAAGACCCAAAGAAAAACAACAAGGATGCTATCTTCAAAAGAAAGAGAGATGGTCAGAAGTGCAACCACAAAACCCACCATAGATAAAGAAAACAAGAGCTCAGACCAAGTAGTTCAGCGAAATATGTTATTGGCAGTACCCTGTAACATGCTCTCTCAAGATGTCATTTTAGTTTGAAGTTCAAACCTACTTTCCTATTTTTTATTTTTTTTTGGTCAAAAAAACTTACTTTCCTAATTCACTTATTATTTTTTCTGCCAATGAAACCTGCTGGAAGAAAAACATTTTATGATTGTTGAGGACCCGTGGAATCTGGAAACAATCATTTCCATCAGGTTGGGATTTTGAGTTTACTCTATGCAAAGCCCTCATCAGCTGTCATATGCTTCTTCAAAGTCACGTAGCAATGGATTACGGAACATTCACTTATCAAAAAAAAATTGTTCTTAGACCAGCTCTTGATATGAGAATATTAGGCTACAATCTAATTACTTTACATGAGGGCTGGTACACAGTTTCCTACAATTGAAATGACAAGAAATATTGGTGAAAATATAATCTTCCTTATTAAGAGATCGGTTCTCTCTGAATGACACATTTCCTCGGTCAAGTACCACTAGAAGCGAAGGAAGAAAAATGTTCTCCATCATGGATCTTCCATACTATGAGGTATTCACATTATCAAGTAATCAGGCTTAAATGTTTTTGAAATGATAAAAACTTTGCCAGCCCAAAAGGGATGCACGGAACAAACCACCATGTTTACATTCCTCAAGCAATTCAACCAAAATTAAGATGATGAAAAGATTGGAAGGAGCAACAGAGAGTCCTATGGCATGCTTACCTCCTCAGCGCGCAATGTCCAGTATTGGTCATTTATATTCTCAATTTTCTCACTGGAAGGAAAGATCTGCACAGATATTTGGCATGCTAAGTGAATAATTTAAGTAGAATTTGACGTCTAAATCATCATCACAATCAAACAATGGTTTAACATTTAAACATTTCTAATACAATGGTTAGAGTGACAACGGAGAATGGAAACTGAACACATAAAAATAACTAAAGCATCCACTGAAAATGCAATTACCTTATAGATCTTATGATAGAAGACTTCAAGAAGTCTAAGTTCTGCATCTGGACGAGACAAATCTACCTGTTCAATAAGGGATTTCCATTGAGTATATTCAGAAAGAAGTTTTTTCAGAGAGGGAGAGAAAAAGAAGAGAAGGAAGGGGGGGGGGTGTGGGTGGGAAGTGTCAAACAAATATAAGCAAGACAGGGAGGAGAGCTCAAACAACTACTAATCCCTGCATATAAAAATTCTAAGCAAGACTTTCCACTGCAGCACATTACTTCAAAAGACGAACAACCCTCACACTAAACTTGAAGCAAAGAACTTCTAAGCCTTTATAGAAACAAAAGATTGAATTCCATTCTTCTCACAGTAAAGTTTGAAAACTTCTCATTTGCGAACTTTCATGGACCAAAAAACTGTAAACATAAATAAAAAATTTGTTTAAACTGTAACACAGAACTGTCATTCTTGGACTGACATACATAATAAAATAAACTAGCTATTCTTGGTACTTGTTTTTTAAGGTCAAGATCCCAATTGGAATAGCCAAAAAAAAAAAAAAAAAAAAAAATATATATATATCTCTCTCTCTCTCTCTCTCTCTCTCTCTCTCTCTCTCTCTCTCTCTCTCTCTCTCTCTCTCTCTCTATATATATATATATATATAGATTGACCAGAATATGTGTATCTGCCCTTGTATTCTCCATCATTTTCCTAAAGAGAGGATAACTGGCATATGTCAATAACAATCAATAACTTGCCTTTGTCTTAAGTTCATTAATAACATCACCAACTGTGCTCTGCTTTGGAAGTCTAATATGATGAATTACAACCTGAAATGCATTCAAAAAATACATAAAGAGGCAAAAGTCAGAAATTCATGTACATGAGATTCCTGAAAGGGACAGAGAGAGAACTCAAATGCACCTCATCCTTTGAGGCATGATGAAACGCAACTTTCAAGTTCTTTAGACCTTGCAACTCTGGGAGAGGGATGTCCAGTACTTCGTAGTACAATATATCAGAGGTCTATCATAGAGAGAAATATCAGCCAGTTCATCTAGATGAATTACCAGAGGTCTAAAAGATCAAAGGCTCATATAATCATGAAAACTCTACCTGGTTATAATGGACTAGCATATCTGAAAGATGCTCTACCCCTTGAAACTTAATTGGTTGAGGCTTAGGCTGTTGCGAGTAGCAATTGTGAGATGTAAGCCTAATTTTTGATGGATCATCCAGCCCAACTTGTTGAGCCACTCTTTCGACCACTTCATCATAATTATGTAGTTTGGACCTAAAAGGCATATGCATAATTGATGAATATCATACACCCTCAGAAACCAAAAAGAGAGAAAAACAAAAAGGTGTAAGCGGTACTCACAACTCTAGGACAAAATCGTCCTCCTTTGGTCTTTCCAATGATCGAAAATGAACAATCTACAAAACCATATTCCATAGAGAATTTAGATTGACAGACACAAGAAAAAATAGACATAAAAAATCCACCAGGACTAAAGCCACATCCAGTGTTTATATTGATAAACAAAACATGTCAGTCCATCTCCCAAATGCAAGATTTACAATATTGGTGAATGCGTGCATGAAAATCACCAATATACTACTAAAAAGTACAAACTGAATGCATGAGAAGTCAACAAGAGCACTGTCCTTTGCAGCTTTTCTCAAAGCTTCTCAGTAAGAGAGCCCTTTAGGTTTAAAGGAAAAGGAAATAAGTTTCACCAATAAAGAAATGCCAAGAAAAATGAAAGAAATGAAGACACATTTTATCTCTGCCCAAAAGAGCAGAGATATACAATTTCAACAATTAAGCTTTATTCCTCTATGGTGGGTCTGGTCTATGAATCTTTTTTATGCCATTGTGCTCTATTCTGCCTAAAGCCTATTCTAAGTACTCTATATCTTTCCTTGTCATCTTCTTCCACATCATTTTGGGTCTGTTGCCCATTCTAATGTGGGCTTCATCTGATAATCACATCTTCTCACTGTAGCATTCATAGGCACAGTTCCATGTCAGAATACTTCAAATGACTTTCTCATCTCATCCTTGGTTGAGGCTACACACCAAATAGATTCAAATCGACTATGGCTTTTCTTATATGCCCACAATAATCAACAAAGCATTCTTACATCTGCTACACTCATTTTGAGCTTGTGTTGGTGTTTTACTACCAGCTTTATTAGAAATGTCACTTAATCTTAAATGGCATTCAATGGTTGTGTAAAACAACAAACACACTTGTCTGCTTTCTCCATCCCGCTTGTATTTTGTGGTTAAGATCACAATTTCTCCATCCTACATTGTGACTTTTGGCTGCTGCCTGTATTAAACTTATTCTCTATAGTCCATATACCATTTTTCAAGTAAAATCATCCAATGTTGGGGGAATTCATGGATGATGATATGGCTCTTTCTTTTGTGGCAACAGGTCCATCAACAACATTAACAAATTCTCCTCATAGCAATAACTAGTCCCTGTGCGTTCTGGCATGGTGAGACTGCTTTGAATGATGTTTCTTAATCCTGAGGTTATTGTGTTTATCTTCATAAATTAATTTCTGCACGTTATATGGCAAAAATAAAGTCCAGCAAACAGAGCAGGAAGGAAAGAGGAGCTCAACTGCATGCTGAAGACAAAGAAACACACCTCCAGACACCAGATTCACAAGTACAGAAGAAACTCACAAAATCTCAGTAATAGTAGTAAGGAGCACCAGTGGTACCTGGCGGTTATGCACATACTCCAAGTAAGAAGGAACATCAGGATAACGAAATTCATCTTCATTGTCCATTCGAGCTTTTTGAAAGCAAATGATGTCCCCATCTTCAAGCTGAGAAGAGAAATAGAGTACTCATTCTAAGAAAATGAGTGGAAAGTGAGCTTCAACAAGACGCTATAAGCCAATTTATACCTGACTCGCTCGAAATGATATCTTCTTGTCAAGATGCTCACACATGACACCAGGCTCAAACTTTATCTCCTGGGCATAACACCAACATGAAATGAGGGCCTTGAATTTACTTTACGAAGGATTGTGACAGACCTTAGACAGTTGAAACTATGATGACTTTTATCTTTTACCACAAAAACTAGATTTTAAAAGTGGGGAGTAAAAGCTGTTTATCGTGATTTTTGTGAAAACATTTCATAAATTTTACTTCTGCAAATACTTGAATGAAATTGAACCATCTAGTCCTCAAGGAAGTATGTCCAAATGCAGGCTTCCTCTTTCTCCAAGGGAAGGCGAAGGAACAAACCTCAAATAGTTCTAATTCCTCATCTTGATTGAAGCCGGCCATCTCAATCAATCTTGGCAAAATTTCAATTGGTCTACCATAAATCTTCACAAAGAGCCTACCTACATATCTGGTATCATGGTGGTAATTCTCATGTAAGATAAAGAAAAAAGGTGCAAAGAAAACAGGAAAATTCTATATACAAAAATGCAAACTACCGCAGTTCTCCTTTCTCAGGGTTGTAAAGTTTGAAGAATAGCAAGATATCATCTTTAGATTTTTCGGGTGGTGAAACAGGAACCTTATCCTGCAATATCAAGCACTATCAATTAGACCATAGCAAAAGCTACAAAGATGTGGTACCCAAAGCCACCTCAGAACCGCATGCAGACACGAATAATGCATGGCCAACGACTATAAATCATTACCAGCCCAAGCTCAACTTCCAAGAACAGCTTTAATTCTGCATTCAATGCCTTGTTCATCATCTCCCTTAACTGTCCAACCTATGTCAAGGTTATGACAATGTTTAGATGATCAGATATACATGAGAAGCAATTACATATTCTACATGCTCCAGTTCATCCTCATTCTTATGATGAGGCTACGCCGATTAAACAAAAATCAAAGATGACAGCAGTTTTCTTTAAGCCATCATCACTAACGGCCTAATCAATCTGTTGTCAAGAAAGTAAAACATCTGTTGAAGACTTCAAGTGCCTGACATGACCTGCCTACCTAGCATCCCAATTTCTACACAAACAGGGGAAATGCCACGAAGTAATATTTGATCTTGTAAAGGAGAGTTTAGAGAGGATTTATAACTTCCATTAAGGAAAGTGACCTAAACGAGCTTATTTTACATGTATGTGGCTTTTCTGCATTCTTTGAAGAATCTTTGACATACTTAGAAATAAAAAACCTCCCCAATCACATAAATTAATCCATGAAATCGAAAAATGGGATTCAGCACTAAAATGTTATTACTGGTTGTTCTTCCTCTGGGGGTGCCAGAGGCCGATTTGGACGGTAAGTATGGTTTTGCCTCTTTGCCCATAACCAGAAACGCTGACATTGCACAGGCACACCAAAGTCTCTGGCAACTTCCTCCTGCGAGTTACCAGAAAATCAGTTACATGCATCAATCAACATATCTGAAGATACAAATTACTAGATAGGATCCAAATGACACAGCAACGTCCACATGGCTTACACACCAAACAACAATCTTAATTGTTTTTACTGTTGTATTTAAATTAGCATAAAGTAATGTCATAATATAGCTACTATCCCTGTACCAAAATCACAAGACACCAAGTTAGAAGTCAGGTATTCTGAAAGGTCTTTAAAGTATGGCTAATTAACAAGGACGTAAAGATTTTCAGCTATTTAAAGATACATTATGGTAAATTGAAGAGACAAAGTACAAAATTACAATGAAAAGTTGACCCCAATGAAAAGTTGACCCCAATCAAGAAAGAAATTGATAAAGTATCACACACAGAAATTCTCCCAAGAGCAGATGACAGTCAAGATAGATTCCTAAATCAATACCAACATAGTCAGAGATATAAAAATCAACAAAACTGCCAAAACAAGGCTAGATTAGAGAAATTGAAGCTGGAGCAGATAAATACTAGGGTCTGGAGAAACCAACAAAGTGTATTGAATCAGCATAATGATGAAGAGACTTAAAGAACTTTATACTAGGGTGAAGATTGAACTGATCATCACATAAAGTAATAAAAAGTGTAAAGATACCTTAAAATCTTTAAACTTAATTTGCTTCTGAATGCGAAAACTTCGGACTTTGTCATGGTCCACAAGATCGAAGTATATATCTTTTCCCAATCTGCTCAACAAGATCCTCTTCTCGTGCTACCTAACATAATAGGCTGTTGCTTTAGATATAATACTAAAAAAAGGCCTATGCTGCTTCTGAGTAAACACCAGGACAACTATATACCTTTATTATAGTATAAAGATGGGCTTGTGCCTTGTGCTTTCTCTTTTCCTCCTTCTCTTCTTGTTCCTTCTTCAACCTCACCTAAAGACAATAAGAACATAAGTCCAACCCATACACATCCCCAGCTACATGAATAAATAAAAGAGAACCAGAGTAGCATTTATCAAGAAAGGACTTTACCCTCAAATGTTCTGCAATGTCCTTCTCATCGACGTGACAAATTATTTTATCCTTGTCACTGTCACGTATATACACAAGCATGTATGCATTTGAGTATTTTGTAAATTTGAAGGGAGTGTTGTTAAAACCAGGATTGGTCTGCGGCAACTGAAAGAAAACATATAAAAATCAAGTAAGCTCTTCACAAGTCAGGCAGAGAATCAATTTGAGAATCAGTGCAATATATCACCTCCTCCTCTCCCCCATACTGTTCTTCCAAAGCCCTCTTTATATCTTCTTTTGTCACCCGTTCATCATCAAATTTAAACCTGAAAGTGGAAGTCTCAAAAGACGTTTACCAATTACAACAAAAGTTCCAAACTAACAGACCAATTGCCTATACATCCATGTAGAGCCTTGTGATCATCAAGAGTCCAGGAACAAAATATATCTTCAATTATTTTAAGATTTTCTTAGCAATTACTTATGATGAAAATTAAAATAAGGCAAGAACTCAAAGATGGAACATGTTGTAATGTAGTGCAAAGACTAGAGATAAGGTTGTGGTAAGTAAAATAATCATCCTTATTACAAAGCCAAGTTCACACATCAATAGAGGCAAGTGCAACAGTGTGTGTGTGTTCTATTGGATACACTTCACCTAGGTGAAGCAGATTAACTTCAAGGTTGCAGTGACAACTGAAACAAAGTCAAAATTGTTTGGGGAAAAAAGAAGTCATGGCAATAGAGATTCACCAGTGGAGAAACATTGAATTTGTGATCATACTACAAATTAAGGAATCTTTATGTAAGTGTCTCTTCTATTCCGTAATCACAAATACATCACATAACATTAATTCATCGGAAATGGTACATGCTACAATAAGATATCCATCAAAGCATGTATATTCATTCATTATCTCATTATAAGACCAAATCAAGCATTAAGTAACATTTTAGAAATTCAAAATGGTGTTCAAAATATGCTTGAAAGTGCACCATTCCCATCATAATTGATTTGTGCTATTAAGGTATAATTCAGGAAGGATATTAAGTATATTTTTATTATTTTTTTATCGCTAATTTATCAATGTGAACATTTGAAATTGAAACTCATTGAATATGATTTGAAAGACTTGAAGTTAAGGGCTCCGGGTACTGATCGAGTCTTGTGATTGTCCATTTCAGGCAAAGCTACAACATAATAATCAGACAAAGTTGGTCCTAACCACGGATTGAAGCATGCTTGTAGCACATTAACATTGAGAACTAGATTGCCACATCGAACTAATCATGGTCTCGATTTGTTGGCTGTTGCCATAATAGCTTATTACTCCATTAGAATGTTATCAGTACTTCACCCTAAAGAAGCGATAACCAATGCATGCTAAGCTAAGAATTATTCCTCAACACTGAACCTAACCTGCCTGCATTATGTTCAGATTGTTTGAATTTGAAAGAATGATGACAACTGAAGTCTTGGTATGGGAATGGAGGATGCAGATGCCTCAGATTCCGTTTGACAGGTGAAAGATATTTAATATTTGGAGCTTTTCTCATTCTCGATTCTAGTGGTAAACAGGACTTAACAGTGATTGAGATCTTGAGGTCACTGAACTTGCCCAACAATGGTTCCAATTCCAGGTGTTAAAGAATGCATATTTCAGTATAGTTCATTGAAATCAAAGGGAATCATTCACTGCAGAATTTTGTAGCAGAGCAGAAAATCTGGCAATCTTTATCATAAGCACATGCGCCATATGAAAAGGACAAAAAATGAAACCCATTGGCTAATCTCCAAACAAAAATAAGATGCAGCAAAGCCCTTTGCTAGATAATCCATTAAACAAGATAATGCAAAGAAGAGCTAGATGATTCTGTCAAAGAGAGAGAGAGAGAGAGAGAGAGAGAGAGAGAGATGCACAGGGAAGAACACATACCATTGATCAGAGAGTGTGGGCCTGATAAAGGCATAATAATGGCCGCCATGAACACCACCACTATGAACCAAGACACTGCCCAAGAAATGATAACAAGTCAAGGATAAGCGCATTCACCGATATAAACTATCGAACTTCATGCATGTCAAGAGACATATACACTGCCACATGCAAAACCATACACAAAAGCTTCACCTCCAAGCCCCCAACAAATTTACTTCTTAGAAGTGGTCATATTTGCCAAAGAAAAAGAGAGAGAGAGAAAAGAAAAGAAAACACAGAAACGTGGCTTAAACGAGTGCATTATAATCAAATAACTAATATGATAAATACCAAATGCAAATATTCAGTATAATATACAAGCAGAATTGCACAGTAGTATAAAATGTGCCACTATGACTCAGTGGAGTATAACCGTGAACAACTGTAAACATCATTCGGATTTGATGTTTCCAGAAGGAGGCTTTTTTCTCCCTTGTTCTGTGTATTTTTCCTAGTTTTTTTTTTTTTTTTTTTTGGGGGGGGTTGGGGGGTGGTTGTGTTTACCGGTGGATGGGATGAAGAGAAGTTCATAGGGGGAAACAGCAGGCAAGAGACAGGCCATTGTGCAATTATGATGCAAAGGCCAAACCTGTGAAGAGAATAAAGGTTGCGTACACTCCTATCTGCATCTGGTGACAAATATTTTCCATCGTCTCTGTCTAAGTCCAGCTGAAGAGGGAACTCATAGCGATCATTTATCTGAATAAACAAAATTTGTTAGTAAATGATGAGCATGAGACTGAACTGATACCATTTCACCACAAAAAGAACAAGACCGAGACCAATGGATCTCAATGCTGAAACAACAAAAGAACCTAAGATCCTCACCGAATATCACATCCGAAAATTGGAACTTTACACAAAGTGTCAGAAATAAAAAGGAGAAGGAGAACGCAAGTAATTATTTCCACAAATCTGATTTATGCTTATCCAAAATCAATTTAAATCAGCAAATCTATAGGAACTTGTCTTATAAGGAAAAAGTAAAAGAGTGCCTCTAAATCACTTACAACAATCACTAATTTGCTTTGGAAATATGCCATTTCTATTTGAAGCATGTCACTTTGTCGGGCTATGTTCCTTTCAACTTCCCAAGATAGGCATTATTACTAATTTTAGCAGTCTCAACAAGTGTCGATGACCACTTGTTAACAAGACCCTACATAAAATGTTCTCTCTAATCATTAGATGCAGTATAGCATGTGGGAAGAGAACAATGAGATTAGGTGCAACTAATGACATTTCCTCAACAAAACCTCCATCAAATTCAAAAATTCAAATAATGAGTTCCATCACTTCAGTCAAATACCAAAATCATGGATAGAACAGTACACTTACCTTAACCATAGTGTCTCGGATAAAATCATATTCAAACCGCTTAAGGTGAAGTTGCAGAACTGGGGGGAAGTCAATAAACAGGACGCCCTTCTTTGCATCCTGAAATAACAAAAAAAAATTCCAAAAATGGACAATGACAACCATCCTTCAATTTATCTTTGACCATTGATTAGTTTACAAGAACAGGTCAATAGCCTTTCTGCAGATTCCAAGAAAGATGCTAAACAAGAACATGGAAGAAATGAGATAAATAACATTAGCCCATTTCCTTCACTCTAGAGGACGGAGATTTCACTCTACAGATGATCAATCAAAATCCTATTAAGCAGTCACCATGGGTAATAAACTCTGTATCGAGGAAAAATACTGATCCAACAGTAACCGATAAACTTAGCTTAGTAGGGTGATAAAAAAGTTGAGCAGTCTCCACTAGTGACACTCAGAAGACAATAGTTGAAATTGGTATATCATGCACAACTAGTTAGCAGGATCCACTATGACCCTGAAATGCCAGTAGAAACGGAAGCAACCTTCTGGCTTAATATCTTATAGGCAACAGAAGAGAAAGACAACAATATCAGCTATTTACTATCAAGTATCTTGTGGCCCAGTTCCATAGATACGAGACAACTATCTAAGGATATCTACAAACACGTTTACTAACCTGCAAACCATGTTCCTCAGCTTGGTATTTGTTGTCACCTTCAAGACGTTCAACTTCAACATATTTGTCAAAAGAAGCATAAACATCCCGACACCCTTTAACATCAAGCTGTAGATCTGCCATATAAACTTAACGTTCAAAAACCTCTCACTTTATAAAACATTATCATGAAAATGCTAACAGGGAAACAACCAGACAAAATCTCAAACTTTCGGCATGAACATTACCGTAGAACGATTCCTTTCTGGTTGATTTATAGTCTACATCGATGCACTCAATATAATTCATATGATGACCCTCAAATAATTGCTGTATTGTGCCCTCTACCACAGTTCCCTGGATCCATAAAGCACAACTTATAGATTGAATATGAAAAGTTTAAGCTACGACCTCCTATACCTTCATTTTATCCTCAAGCTTTTCAGACAAGACTCTATTCAGTTCTTGAACATCATGTTGCATAAATGAATCATAAGTATCCCATCCAAATGATCTTGTCAGTTCTTTTGTCGTGACACTGCTATCATGATATTGCAGCTTATAGAACAAACTCTGAAGAGCCAAAGGAATGCTTCCAGAAGGCATGTCATTCTCAGTTGTTGGCATATGGTATACAGCCTGAAATATACAAAATCAAGATGCATTACCATATACTCGCATTCAAAAAAGGGGTAATGCAAGAGTCTGACCTTTCTAAAGTACGGTATATGGTACAAAGTCTGCAATAAAGAGTTCATATAACAGGTGGCTCCTTGGTTCTTAAGTCCCACATAACCAGTCTCCTTTTTTGAGTCGTATGACCAGTAATCCAGAATCTTGCGCACAACAACCTCAGCTTCCACGAAAACTGTATCATTTACCATATATCCTCTACCAGGATCATATAGCTCGCCAAGAGGCATGAAGGATGTAAAACCCCAGTCACTCTCTCTCACATTGAACTGATGTTGTGTATCTGAAGAATTTATATACATTATTTCAAAGGTAACATGTATAACTTAAGTAAAATGAGGGTGAAGATGAGTAATTTCAAAAACAAGATGACCAAATGCAGTGTGCCATACTAATTGAAGTCATGGCATATATTGGTGAATTTTGAACCTTGGAAAAGCTCATGTAGCCTAAGCAGAACCAAGTAAGCAGATTAGCCCTAAGTAAAGCTTTGCAGCCTAAGAGCACTCTCATTATTCCCATAATAGAGATGCTACATCAAAATTCATAGAGCAACAGGGATGCTGTTGGACTAGTGACCTCTTATAAGCTATAAGCCACATAACAATTAGGTATGGAGTAGTAGCTACGTCATTCAGCCTACCTTCAACAAAATGATGAAGTTTCTTAGGTGAAAGAAAGCAGCTAGAACAGGAAGATCTCCAAGAAATAAGAGACAAATGGCTAAGGAGAACTCTCCAATTCAATCATGCAACCTAGTTCGATGACGTCCTTTTCACAAAAAGCGACCAAGGAAAAGCTACATATCAAGGCAAACAAGAAATTCCCAACCCAGGTAAAGACAGAAGATCCTGAGGACAATCTAGCGAATAATCAAACAGCTTCACCTCCCATTCTACTCAAGCATCAAAAGTAATGCCCATGCTACTGGTTGTTTGAGAGATGGGTGTTGAAGATGAGATGAGAAATATTCTTCTCACTTCAATATCAATGTTTCTAGACCAAACAAGGCAAATGATACCCAAATAGATACATTTTAGTTTTGTCGCTGTCAGTATTAATGACATCGAAATAAAAGCCATGGTAAGAGGATACCTATATCTTCAGTCAAGATATCCAGGTCACAAGCCAAAGACAGAAAGCGACCAGTGAACAAGTGAAAATACAATAAATGGCTAATTGAAGCAAAGTAACTAAGAAGCCACTTAATTGTACCAAACATTTTCTCTGCAGCGAACAATAATTGAAGCAAACTACCACTGCATGCAACACAACATAAGTTCATCCAGTTGCAGTCTACAAACTGACTCTAGATATCTCTTCCACAAAGGTCTCCCCAACTGTTCTGCCGGGCTGAACTGCATGGCTTTCGACTTCAGTCTTCAAGCCCATCTTTTGTGGCAAAGGGTCGATAGTAATTTTCTATTGCCTGTTTTTATTCTACCCATTTTCTTAGGAAAAAATTGTTAGCTGTTGACTAGGACAATGGGTTTGCCCTTCTATGAGCATGGGCAATTTTGTGACAGAACTTTGTACTTCCCCTCTGGACCCAACAACTTGCAACTTCTGCCTCTAAAGTATTTTTTTTTCCACCTTGCTGATCTCTGTGGATTTTTTTTTTTTTTAATACCAATGAACAAGGGCCATTTTGGGTCAGAACCCTCCCTCCCTCTTTCAATGGACCTCTCTATCTCTCCTCATATCTCTCCTCAACCCCCCGGCCAAAAAAAAAAGAAAAAAAAACAATCCCCACGTGCAGGATTTCCTTTTTATTGTAAGCAGAGTTAGACTTTCAAATTCCTCCTACTAAGGGAGATCAGTTAAGCTTTCTCTCATAGACTAAACAAGATGAGCACTACCAGATTCATGAATTTTATTCTGCTGCTCCACCCACAAATTAAAGTTTTGATAAGGCAACAAAACATACTAGCAGGCTACCTATTTATTCTTCTGCCAACCAATACTAGACCACAGACCAAAGACAGAAGAAATGATTTTTCAATATCATCAAATTAGAAAACATATGCAATTAAACAGCCACTTGCTGATATACTGGCATTTGCTTGGCAAAACATATGATTCTATCCGACAGTTACATACCCTTTCTTATTGTATACTTGTTATTGATCTGATTCACCACAGCCAAACTGAACTGGGCATATCTGCTCCATCCATACGGAAGTGCTGGTGAATCTGCTACATCTAAATACATAGATAAGTGTTCCACATTGTTTCCTTTCGGGAAAATAAGTATCCTCCTGTGGAGAGCAACCTAGTTAGTGCAAAATACCAATCACCACTAAGTATCGTACCAAAATCATAAAATCACGGCACGCGCGACCAATATCAATGAGGAGAGTTCAATTACCATTTGTAACCCCCCACAACAAAAACCTCGGAATAATGCTTCCTCACATTCAACCTAGGGAAGTTGTCGATTCTCCAAGTGAACTTCATCGAAGGAGGCTCCTCCAGTTGCTGAGTCTCCACCGCGCCAGCAGGATCCACCTGCGCCACGCCTAAACACCCGGAAAAACCAATTACTCCATTACCAAACTAGAACGACAGCATCACACGCACGAATCACCACCCCCCTACTGCCAAACCTCGCAGCCTCAAGAAAACCACAGAGAAAAACGCTACGGATTTGACATAGCCAAGAAAAAGCGAAGCGAGCGAAAATGCTACCTTCCATGGGCTGAGGCCCCTCGACGACCAAATCGGAGTGCGGGACCAGCATTTCTTCCTCCTCTTGCTGCAACAAATCAGCGTCGAAAGCAGTTAGTTAGCTTCCCACCCCGCGATCAATCTAATCGAAACCCTAAGAAATCGCCACGCTCGACGGATTGGGCGACGACTGAAGCTCAGAATTCAGAAATGCCTCCCGCCGTCACGAGATGCAACGAAAGACGGCCCCCATCAATCCTCATCAAAACAGGAACTTGAATTCGACGAAATGGCCAGTATCGAAGGAAAACCAGCAGCAAGCAGCGAAAGCAAGAGAAGAGACGGAGATCACAGACCGCCATCACCGTCGCGAAATTAGTATCTAATATTAGCAGGCGCAGAGAGAGAGAGGGAGAGATTGGGGGCGGCGATTACATCCAACGGCGGAGGAGTCATCATAGTCATGAACGGCCACGTTCCGGCGAGCTCGCGATCGACCGGCGGCGAAGCGATTTGCAGAGAGAGAGAGAGAGAGAGAAGAGATGGAAAGGAAGAAGGGGGTAAGGAGTGTCGCGGAAGAACTGTGGCTTCGAGAGTCGTGGGGGTTTTGCGATGGGATGGCACGGGGGAGATTTCGCGGCAGGGCAGAGGGCAGGAACGTCATTGCGATTGCGTCGAGCGGGCGGGGGAGCCAATGAGGGGCCGACACTTGGAGGACGGCGGGCTGGGGAGCAACGGGGCGCGAGCGGGTGACGTGGCGGATCCGCTGGGGGTCACGTGCGCGCGCGGTGGCCTGGTCGGTCTTTCTCCGGGGCGCGGTGAAAAACGGAATCCTAGTACTCCTCGCTCGGATTCCTCTCTGACGTCTCTCTCTTTTCTCTTTTTTGTTTTTTGTCCTTTTAATAATGAAAGCACCCAAAGCATCTTTGAAAATGCTTACGTGTTGCCTTTACAAGACAATTGTAAACATTAAAAATGAAAAAGTTATTTGAAGTCTTAGAAAAATATAAATATTTAAAAAAGGGGAAAAAGAAAAATCGAATTAAGCTTTAGGTTCAATGACAATTAGCTACGTAGAAGCACCCTGCTTTAGCCACTGATAAGACTCTGGCGTCCCACGCTAGACTCAACTCACGCTGACATAGTTATTGTGACCACTTTTGTGTTGAATTAGAAAATTGTAATTATGTGTTTATGTCACGTTTGAATTTTGCGAAGTTGTGGCCTTGAATGCCAATCACAACTTGACCACATGTCCGGAAGGTTACTTTTGGGATAACTTATCGCATCGCCAAGATTTAGTAAATATGTAAGCTGCCAACTTTAGTGATGAGATCTTATTACTAATGGTAAAATTTTAGATAGCTCGATAACTTGTCAAGAACTAGAACCTTACTAATGGAATTGGCGACCTACGGACACGTACATACTCGCTTTTGGGGGAACAATGTTGCCACCAATGAACCAAGCGAAGATATTGTCAAAGTCGAATGCTAAACAACTTCATAATCTACTATTGACTTAGAATTTCCGAATTTTTAGACTTTGATAATATCTTTATTTGGTCAGTAACTTGCCACCCAAAAAGCGAGCCTACACTAGTATGGTAAATTCATCAATTTTTTTGTAACTTACTATAGAAAAACGTGCAATTCAACTCCATTTGAAGTTACTAAGTTTGATTTTATTTTGAAAAAGTAAATTCCTCGTGTTGTTGGTAACTTATCAACTTGTGAATGATCTTATCTTGATAAATTAATAATTCTAACGTAAGTTACTAATTACATTGGTGAGTTTTTTTTTTTTTTTTTAATGGTGAATTTCTAAAAAAAAAGAAAGGATTAAGTTATATTCTACTTGAAGTACATTTGTTATTGCCCGTATTTTATTATGTATAAATAGACTTACAATAGTAAGATGTTAGTTTCATCGCTAAGTTTTGAGAAGTAAATTTTTAAAAAAATACGTACGTTGTTCGTAAGTTGCTAACATGTCCATAAATAGCCCTCGACATATATGTTGGACATGTGGCCTACTAACTGGCACCTACAAAAACTTTACCAGCAAAGATTTCAAGTTTACTAATATCCTTACAGATTTACCAACACCAAAATTTGTTCCCCTTTTGCCCAAACGGAACATTATGCTCTGAATGAAAAGTGATATCAGTTGATTGCATGAGGAGGACACGAGTGTGAAATGCTTGTGGGAGGAGAGAGTGCTGTTGTCCAAAACCATCCTTGAAATCTTTCTGCAGAACATGTACATGCACAAAAGAAGATCCTCGGTCTCGACTTCAAAGAGAGAAACAGATCCAACTTCGGTCACGATTGGGTTAAGCATCGACAGGTTTACAAACCTCCGATGAAATGGCCGAAAAAAAACCACAGAAAATGTGAAATTCAAAGTGTATAAAGGCACAGCTGATGTGGTAACTCCCACAAAATAATTATCAGAAGGAAACTGTTTCTCAATGGCACAGGCTTTCACTGCTCAAAGCACTTAATAGCAAGATATTTTACACACACAGTTCTATTCACATGAGCAATCCATTTGAACGGTGGTGCTCTCATGGCCCGTTCTGGTCCAAGGCAAAAGGTTTCAACCAAAATGCATCTTCAGATTTGACCAAGCAGTGGTCGATCTAGACATTCTTTCCTCGGCTATTCTCTTCGTCTCCTCGGCCTCCGCTGCTTTTTTCTCTTGATCCCTGTACCCAGACTTCGCTTTTTCCGACTCGACCATCATATTCTCCCAGTCCGAAATGAGCTTCTCTCTTCTGGAACTCACTTCCTCTAGTTTTTTGTTGAGCTCTTCCTCCTCTTCGGTCAGGTCACCCAACTGCTGCTTATACGAGATGTGAGTCTCATGAATCTTCTTCATTGTTGCAAACTTTTGATCCTTCAGCAACTTCTGCATCTCGAATTCAAAATTGTCCCGCTCAAAGGTCAAAAAGTCGGATGTGAACTCGTCAAAGTTGGCCCAGAAGGCTTTGACTGACTTTTGCTGGTCCCGTGATAACCCGCTTTTGGCTATGCTTAGCGTTGACACTGCCTCAGCCAATCTGTCTTTTATATTGAGCTTGAAGACATCGGAAAGGCACTCCTTCAAAGACAGCCTAGCCTTCTTTACTTCTTCCAAGGTGGGAGCCTCAGAAGTCGAAAGAGCACCTTTTTGATTGCTCGGGTACGACCCTCCTCTGGCCAGAGAACTCTCAGCAACGTTAATAAATTCGTCAAGATTTGAGAAAAATGTGTTGAATGTATCTGTTGGTGTTGCATGAGGAATATTTGCAGGAGGTTCAGACAATCGAATATTTTCAGCTGGGAGCTGGGGACCCAAAATCTCAGCTACAACCATCAAAGTGTTGTTCACTAAATACCCATTACGACTGTCATGGACTTCGCTCAATAGAATGAAGGATGTGAAGCCCGAGAGACTCTCTCTTGCAGTGAAATTGTGTTCCATCTCTGCATTTTGTTCAGATGGGGACTTCAGTAAAAAGGGGTAACAAGAGGTTAAAGATAACCACAAGAATGCAGTTAAAGCATGCTTCGAGAAAGCATTGCAACAACAAGACCTAAACACGCTCTCTCAGTTTGCTTCATCAGAAACTCGGTCTGGTTTAGCTGAAATGGAAAAAATTCAAATACCAAACCCCTTCTATGTTCATTTAATATAGTACCTAAAATCCTGCAATTTGTCCCACAAACAGTATTGACATGGCGAATCTTTACTCCTTCCATACTTCTAAATTGTCCAGATGTTCACACATTCCATCTGAACTTTCGGAGCCAACTATTCATATTGTCCTTAGATGCTTTGAAGTGCATGAAAACGCATGTGCAATTGGAATCAGGACAAATTGTATACTCAGAAGAAACCTAATCTCATCTATAAAGTGGGCATCTCCATAAACAGATGTATGGCCTATTGAGTAATTCTCACTTTATTCCCTGTAAGTCACACTTACAAGTCAAATAATCCTTCAGTATTCTTTCGGAAAGAGAATTTTCTTTGCTAATTTGCACCACAAATATATGGAATACTCTACGTAAGATGAATGATGGTGGATGTACTTCATACGAATCACAATTTTGTAAGTTATTGGCATAAGCAAGATTTCTCAGGTTACGAATCAAATTTGCCATTGCACCAAATTCATGAGTGCAGACTTCATTAATTCAAATACCATCAATTGCAAGAACATATATGTGCCTAATTTCTAACAAGACATGAAAGAGGACTTCAGTAGCAGATATGAAATAAGGTTTCTCATTCCCCCAAATACCATATCTCAAAATTAGATTCCAACAGCAGACAGAAAAACCAGACATAATCAGAGTCACAATCAACATACCCCTAATCCTAGAGTTGCCATAATTGTTCTGATCAATCAGAATCAATTTGAAATGGGCGTTTCTGCTCCACCTGGACGGTAGCCTCTCAGAATCAGCGACATCCAAGTATATCGACAAATGGTCTGTATTATTCCCCTTGGGGAAGATAAGTATTCGCCTGCTCACATCAACCATACCATACAAGAGAAAGGATAAGTCTCAGGAAAATCAACAGCTAAAGATAACGAAAAGACAAGAACAGGCCACGATTTGATCATTGTGCTTGCCAAAAATCGAATAAAATGGTTACCAGGCATTGTTGCTGAGCATGAACACTTCGGAGTAGTACTTCTTTTGAGTCAAGCCAGTGAAGTTAGTAATCTTCCATGTGTATTTCCATAAAGTGAAACTTTGCTCTTCCATCACGTGCTGCCCCATAATCCAATCAGTTGAAACAAAAAAGACACGTCATCAGTCTTTACAATGAAGAACACACACCGGCTCCCGAAAATTCAAATGAAAAAATCGCAGACATCAGCATTCCTTAGCATCGAAACCAAACAAGCATTCTTATCCTCCACCTCATTATCATCTAGTAGTCCCTTAAATGTAAGGTCCCGTTAAATCCTCAGCTTTTCTTAGTTGTATATTTTAACAGGGTTCTCATGGGTATGGTGATTCTGCAAAATGGGAAATAAATCACGATAACCAACATGGAAAGCCAAGCAACCAACAAGAATTTTTACAGGGCATAAAATGGCTTACACGGCAGTATCACCTTGTCCACACTGAATTTCTAAGGCAAACGCGTCAAGTACAGAGAAAAGCCATGTTTGCCATAACTTTATTATGGCTTTTCTTAAATGTCCATACAATCACTAAAGCATTCTCACATCCGCTATCCTCATTCTGAGCATGTGTCAGCATTTGACTATCAATTTTATTAGATATATCACTTAAGCTTAAGTGGGAATCAACGGTCGCGTAAAACCAAGAACACTCCTCAACATTCTCCATCCCACTTGTATTTTGTGGGTAAGAACTCCATAATTTCTCCATCTACATTGTGACATTTGGTCCACTGCCCTTATTTGAACTTATCCTCCATAGTCCATATACTACTTTTTTGGACTGACTTAAACAAATCCTAATGTTCCAACGTTTCCTACTACAATGTGAGTTTTTGAATTCTCTCCGGTTGATTTTCGGCTTTCATCTACAAACATCAGCAAAATGCATATGCCAAGGGTATCATCTTGAATATTCCCGATTAGCTTGAAAGCGTAAGGATAAGCTTAAAGCTGAAAACTTGGATCAATCCTAGGCTAGAGGATAAACCTTGATTTATCTTCGTTGTATATGAACAACATCTACTCCTTTCCTCTATAGAATTCTCCAAAGAATTTCCCTTGTAACCTGTCATATTTCCTCCAAAGTAATGAAAACAAAGCATAAATCCCTTTGCCCATCCTTATGCCTTTCCAGCACATATAGCCTTCACAAATATCAAATAATATCATTGAATGCTAAGCGAATTCATGGATGACGGTATGGCTCTTTCCCATAAGTTGACAGGTCCATTAACACACTCCTCATAGCAATGAACTAGTCCCTATAAGTTGTGGCATAGTGAGAATGCTTTAAAAGATGGTTCCTAATCCTCTTACTAAATTAGTTTCTGCATGTCACACGGCCAAAACAAAGTCCAGCAAAGAGAAGAGGAAAGAAAGAGGAGTTCAACTGCATGCTGAAGACTAAGCAAAACAACTCCAGACACCAGATTCACAAGTAAAGAAGAAACTCACAAATACTCAAGTGATTGTAGTGAACAAATGATGGCTGGTGGTACCTGGCGATTATGCACATACTCCAAGAAAGAAGGAACATCAGGGTAACGAAATTCAACTTCATTGCCTATTTGAGCTTTTTGAAAGCAAATGATGTCCCCATCTTCAATCTGAGAAGAGAAATAGAACTTATTCTAAGAAAATGTGCAAAATGCCAATCTGAATGAGACATGATAAGCCATTTATACCTGACTCTCTAGAAACGACACCTCCTTGTGAACATGCTCACAGAAGACAAGAGGCTCAAAACTTATCTCCTGGGGATAACACCAACATGAAATGAGGGCCTTAAATTTACTTTGCCAAGCATTATGGCAGACCTTATATAGTTGAAACTATGATGGCTTTTATCTTTTACCACAAAAACTAGATTTTAAAAGAGAAGAGTAAAAGCTGCTCGTTATGATTTTTGCAAAAACAGGTCATAAATTTAACTTCTGTGCAAATATTTAGCCAACTTGAATGAAATTGAAGTATCGTTTCCTCAAGGAAGTATGTTCAAATGCAGGCTTCCTCTTTCTCCAAGGGAAGGGAAGGAACAAACCTCAAATAGTACTAATTCTTCATCTTGATTGAAGCCTGCCATCTCATTTAATCTTGGCAAAATTTCAATTGGTCTACCATAAGTCTTCACAAAAAGCCTACCTACATATCTGGTATAATGGTGGTAACTGTCTTGTAAGATGAAGAAAAAAGGTGCAAAGAAAACAGGAAAAATTTATATACGGAAATGCAAACTACCGCAGTTCTCCTTTCTCAGGGTTGTAAAGTTTGAAGAATATCAAGATATCTTCTTCAGATTTTTTGCGTGGTGAAACAGGAACCTGATCCTGCAATATCATGCACTGTCATTTAAACCATAGTAAAAGCTACAAAAATATGGTACCTTCCAAAGCCACCTCAGAATCACATGCCAAACACAAATATGCATGGCTGATGACTATAAATCATTACCAGCCCGAGCTCAACTTCCAAGAACAGCTTTAATTTCACATCGTAAGCCTTGTCTGGCATCTCCCTTAACTGTCCAACCTATGTCAGAGGTTATCACAATCATTAGATGATCAAATATACATGAGAAGCAATTACTCATTCTACATACTCCAATTCGTCCTCATTCTAATGACGAGCCTGAGCCGATTAAACAAAAATCAAAGATGACGGCGGTTTTCCTTGCGCCACCATCACTAAAGGCCCACTAAAATTGTTGTCAAGAAAGTAAAATATCCACTGAAGACTTCAGTGCATGACATGATCTGCCTACCTAGCATCCCAATTTCCATGCAAACAAGGTAAAGGCCATAGAGTAATATTTGATACTTTTGTCCATGGGGAATAAGTTCATATGGTAGATAGCAGATACTGCAAGAGAGAGTTTAGAGAGAACTCATAACTTCCATTAAGGAAAGTGACCTAAACGAATTTTACATGTATCTACCTTTTCTGCATTCTATGAAGAAACTGACATACTTAAAAAAGGAACCTCCCAAATAACATAAATCAATTCATGGAATTGGAGAATGGGATTCAGCACTAAAATGTCATTACTGGTTGTGCTTCCTCTTGGGGTGTCAGAGGTCGATATGGACGGTACGTACAGTTTTGCCTCTTTACCCAAAACCAGAAACGCTGACAT
The DNA here is from genome assembly GCA_014182375.1 of Eucalyptus virginea. Classification (NCBI taxonomy): domain Eukaryota; kingdom Viridiplantae; phylum Streptophyta; class Magnoliopsida; order Myrtales; family Myrtaceae; genus Eucalyptus; species Eucalyptus virginea. Next base: position 21,938,301 of record CM024524.1, on the reverse strand, counting down.
TGCACAGGTACACCAAACTCTCTGGCAACTTCCTCCTGTGAGTTACCAGAAAATCAGTTACATGCATCACTTAGCATCAAGTGATATCATCATCTAACTACTATCCATGTACCAAAATCAGAAGACACCAAGTCAGGTGTCAGGTACTTTTAAAGGTCTATGGAACATGGTTAATGTACCAGGATATAACCATTTTCAGCTCTTCAAAGATTTATTATGGTAAATTGAAGAGACATAGTACAAAATTACATTGAAAAGTAAGCACATAATTAACAAAGAAAATGAGCAAGTATCGTGCACAGAAATACTTTCAAGAGCAGATGACAGTCAAGATGGATTCCTGAATCATCACTGATGTAGTCGGAGAAGTAAAGACAACAAAAGCGCCAAAAACAAGGCTATATTAGAGAAGAATTGTGGCTGAAACAGAATAAATGCATTCTAGGGATTGTAGAAACCAGGCAATGTGTAGTGAACCAGAACAAACTAACGAGAAAGAGACTTAAAGACCTAACTATACTGGGATGAAGCTCGAACTATTCATTAGCTGAAGTCACGAAAAGTGTAAAGATACCTTGAAAAGAGTAAACGGCATTCGCTTCTGAATGCGAAAACTTCGGACTTTGTCATGGTCCACAAGATCAAAGTATATATCTTTGCCAATCTGGTCAACAAGATCCTCTTCTCGTGCAACCTAGCATAATAAGCTGTTGCTTTAGACATAATATTAACAAAAGGCCAATGCTGCTTCTGAGTATACACCTTTATTATAGTATGAAGATGGACTTGTGCTTTGTGCTTTCTCTGTTCCTCCTTCTCTTCTTGTGTCTTCATCAAACTCATCTAAAGACAATAAGAACAAAAGTCCAATCCAATACGTTTCCGGCTCCACAAATACATAAAGGAGAATAGGAGTAGCACTCATCAAGAAAGTATTTTTACCCTTAAATGTGCAATATCCTTCTATTGAAGTGACAAATGATTTTGTCCTTGTCACTGTCATGTCATACAAGCACGTAAGCATTTAAGCATTTTATAGACTCGAAGGAAGAGTTGTTAAAACCAGGATTGGTCTGCAGCCACTGAAAGAAAATAACTAGAAGACATATAAGTTCATCACAAGTCAGGCAGAGAATCAATTTGATAATCAGTGTAAGATATCACCTCCTCTTCTCACCCAAACTGTTCTTCCAAAGCCCTCTTTGTATCTTCTTTTGTCACCCGTTCATCATCAAATACAACCCTGAAAGTGGGAGTCTCAAAAGATGTGCTACTGATTACAACAAAAGTTGTGAACAAACAAACCAATCGCCTATACATGCAACAAAGCCTTGTGACCGTCAGAGTCCAGGAACAAAATATATTCTCGACTATTATGGGCTTCTATTACTTGAGAACAAGATTAAAAACAAAAACAGCTATAAGTCAAAGATGGGACATGTCGTAGTGTAGCGCGCAGACTAGATGTAAAGCTGTGGTAAGTAAAACTATCAACCTTATAACAAAGCCAAGTTCACAAATCAGCACGGCAAAGTGCCACAGTGTGCGTGAGAGAGAGAGAGAGAGAGAGAGAGAGAGAGAGAGAGAGGTGATGAAATCTACTTGGTAGTCTTAACCTAATATGAAGGGGATTAACTCCAAGATTGCCGTAACAACTACATTGTTTGGGTAGAAAATAAATCACGCCAAGGAAGATTCGCCTGTGGAGAAGTATATGAAGTTGTAATAATACTACAAATTAAGGAATCTACATTTACGTGTCTCCTACATTCCATGTTTTCAAGTATATCGCATAAAATAGGTTCATGGGAAATGATGCAAGCTACAATAATATCGATCATAGCATGTGTATTCATTCATCATCTCATTTTAAAACCAAATCAAGCATTTACTAACTTTTTAGAATTCGAAATTGTGTTAAAAACATGCTTGAAAGAGCACGATTCAAATCGTAATCGATTCGTGCTCTTAAGATATGCTTCAGGAAAGGAAAATGAGTATAAATTTGCTAATTTTTGATCGCCAATTTATCAAATGTGAACATTCGAAACTGAAACTCGTCGTTGAATACGACTGGAAAGACTTCAAGTTAAGGCTTCCGGGTACGGCTAACAGTCTTGCGATTGTCCTTTTCAGGCAAAGCTACAGCATTATAATCAGACAAAGTCGGTCCTGATCATGGGTGGAAGCATGCATTGAGGAAGCAGAATGCATCACTGTCAAAAGCAGTTAACTTCTTCGACCCAATCAAAATCCTATGAAATAATTGGATAAAGCTCAAATCAGAAGGCCACCCACGTCAAAAAAGAGGAAAAACGCCAAATCCTTCAGAAAAGAAGAAGAAGAAGAAACTCGAATTCTACGAGTCACGGAGCGAAATGACCAGCATCAAAGAACCAGCAACAGTGGAAAGAAGCAGCAGAAACAAGAGTGACCATCGACGTGTAAATTAGTGACTGATGTTAGCAGAGAGAGAGAGAGAGAGAGAGAGAGAGAGGAGAGGCGGTGATTACATCCCAAGGCAGACTCATTATAGCCATGGATGCAGAGATTTGCGAATTCGTGATTAACCACTGGAAGAGCAGCTTAAAGACACAGAAAATGGACAGGACGAGGAAGGGGAAAGAGAGACAGTCGCGGGAGAACACAGCAGGGTGTTGGACGGAAAGTACGCGCTTACGTATGTCACCTTGCGAGACAATAAGAAAAATTTTAAAACAATTATTTTTTTAGCTTTTATCATAATAAAAAGAGAAACCACCAGTACCACCCACCTAGGTGGCACCGCTGGAGTGGGCACTCTTCCTCCCGCAAAAGGTCGAGTGTTCGAATCCCGGGCGTTGCAGGGTGACTTACTCGGTGGCACGTGTGTGGCGGCTAGCACGTGTCGCCCCCAGGGTTTACTTCGCCGCGAAGCGGTGTCCGGGATTCCCTAAATTACCAAAAAAAAAGAAAAACCACCGGTCGTGGTGACTCCGCTGGATAAGAGCTCCATTGATCCTTCCCCAAAAGTGAGGGGTTCGAAACCTAGTGGAGGTATTTGGTGTCTTAAGTGTGACGCCGGGGTGGTGGATCATTCACTAGCATCACCCCTAGATTTGCTCGGGGTCATTCACTAGCATCACCCCTAGATTTGCTCGCCGGCTACCGGTTGTACGGGGTTCCTGGGTCATAAAAAAAAAAACGAGAAAAGACCACCAAAAATCTCAAACTTTGTCCAAAGTGACAAATTTACCCCAAATTCTTTTTTGTGACGTAAAAAACCTCAAATTTTTCAAACTGTGACACATTTATCATATCAAGGGCATTTTTGTCTTATTTTTTCTATTTTTCCTTTTTTTTTTTTTTCTTTTTTCTTCTTTCCTTCCGTTGGCCATGGCAGAGCCGGTGGAAGGAAGCCGGCGTTCGGCGAGGGGTAAACTTGCCGGCATGGGTGAGGATCGCCCTCGCCCGACGCCGGCGAGGGCCGCCCTCGTTTGGGTCTAGCGAGGGCCTCCCTCGCCCGATGTCGGCGAAGACGGCTCTCGGTGGGTCGAGCGAGGGCCTCCCTCGCCCGACGCCGGCGAAGACGGCCCTCGCCGGATCCGGCGAGGGCGTGAGGGAGGCCCTCGCCCAACCTAGCCGAGGGCCGCCCTCGCCGGCGTCGGGCGGCCCTAGCCGGCCCGGGATGGGGGACCCTCGCTCGAGGCCAGCGAGGGCAGCCCTCGCCAGATGCTGGCTTCCCTCTGCCATGGCCGGCAGAGGGAAGAGAGAAAGAAAAAAAAAGGAAAAAAAAGGAAAAAAAAGAATTTTTTTTAAAAGTAAAAAGACCAAAATGCCCTATAGTTTAGGGTAAATGTGTCACACGACAAAAGTTCAGGATTTTTTAGGTAACAAAAAAAAGTTTGGGATAAATGTGTCACGGTTAGCAAAATTCAGGGTTTTTCACGTCACAAAAAAAAAGTTTAGGGTAAATCTGTCACTTTGGACAAAATTTAGGGTTTTTCGTAGTTTTTTCCCTAATAAAAAGCTCAAAAGAAGAGAAAGAGAAAAATCAAACCCTAAGGTCGAAGGAACGGTGGCTACACTATTAGCATGTCAATGGTTTAGTTCAGGTTTCATTTTGAATCAAACCATGGCTCGAAAACCCAGTTCGATTAGGATCGGATCGGATCGAACTAGTTTTTGGATTTTCTTTTTTAAAATATTAAAAAAAGATTTAGTGGAAAAGGAGAGAGAATGTGTAAATTGCAATATTAAAAAGAGTGACAATTTTCAATATGGTGAAACTATTCGAATTGGAATAGAAAAATGGTTATGTTTTCATTATCCGAATCAAAACCCAAATTGAATCGAAAATGCATGGAAATTCGATTATGTTCAGATCAGTTTCGGTTCTGACACCTTTAGGCTATAGAAATAATTGAGGTGCCGCCACCCATGCACTTATGAGGCTTCGACGTCCCTCACCAAATTCAGGCCAAGTTGACATGGTAACACCTCGCCCTCTGTGTTATATAAGAGAATCATGAGCATGTGTGTGTTGCAATTGAACCAAGTGAGGTCTGACCCTTGTTGATTGCCGATAAGGTCTGCTACAACCCATAGCCACTTGTTAGCGATGACCACCCCAGGGGTAAGGGTCACGGCCTTCCCATAAATTTAGGTAAAAGTGGCTCTCGATCATATTTGTAGTGAGTGTATTGCCTCACCTACATCAAACGAAAGTCGCAGCCCTCATCTAGATATGTCTTGGAGTGAGGAGGGCCATGGTCCCCCAAATGCAGCCATCGATGAGGGTCATTGGATCCTTGAATAGTGGCTTGGAAAAAGAAATGAGAATAATCGTCAAATTAGAGCAACATGGCGTTGTGGCGCTAATATGAATGTTCATATATTGATGTGGCACTGTTGTAGGTCACATTAACATTTCTACCCATAAATTCAACCAAAGGTCCAACTTGTAGGACAAGTTAATTGTACAATAGAAAGCCAAGGACACTTATTGAATATTTTTTCAGCTGTAAAAGTCAAAAAGCTGTATAGTGAAAATAGAAAAAGGAAAAATGTAGATATCCAAAAGGAAAAGGAAAACATTAGAGAGGGAGACAGAGGCGAACAGAAAGGGAAAAAAGTGAAAAAGAAAGAAGAAAAAAAGAAAGAAAGGGAAAGAAAGGGAAAAAAAAAGGGGTGCACGCCATAGGCCTCACTACGCCGAATTTATTTTATTTCTCAACACCCAATAAGGATTTAAACCATGTTGGTCTAATCTGAGTAGTTTTCGGAATTATGTAACAAATTCGATTGTCATGTGAAATTTGAACAATGTGGCCCGATTTTTGAGTTGTTAAACTAAGGAATGTTATGGAAATGATAGATTAAGGTATTGTGGAACCGTATGGTTTGATGAAAATTGATTTGGAGTAATAGTTTAGTTAGAGCGGAATTTTAAAGTTTCGTCCTAGAGCTTGACATTGCAAATAATTTTGAATATTCGTTTCAGACAAGAGTTTTGTAAGCATGCATGAGTTGTTTTATTAGCGAGTAAGCTTAGTTTAGCCGATTCTTAGTTGATGTAGCATTTTGACTCGATTTTTTATGTTGTTTCTTGCTTAATTGATATGATTGCGAATTTGACAGTTCAAGTAACCTTTATTATTTAGTCTTGGGCATTCTTAGGTAACTGTAGCTACGTCTTCTATAAATTTGTAGTCTCATATTTAGAAAATGAAGATGAGTAGACATAAAATGTATGATTGGTTAAAAGGCAAAAGTGATGTCGAATGATTTAAGAAGTGCTTATGAAATGGATTGTGAAAGGTTTTTCGGGTGCGTTTGGAAAGGCTTTTGGAGAAAGTCCTTGGGAAAATGTAAAGGCCATTGAGTGAAAGGTGTTTTCCAAAATGCAAATTGTGTTTGGTAAATTGTATTGTAAAAGTCCATTGTGAAGTACCTTTGAGTAAAATAGTGTTTGGAAAAAATAAGAGTTGGCCGACTAAGAACAAGTAGTCGCCCGCGAACAACAAGCGATCCGGCGAAGGGCAGGCGGGCAGTCCAATGCAGGCCGTTCGGCAAAGGTAGGCGGTTCGGCGAGGGGCGTGCGACCCTCGCAAGGGTCGCGGCAACTAGATCTGCGACCAAATGGGTCTCGCGAAGGTCGCGGCCTCCGCGACCAGATCTGGTAGCAACCAGATCTGCGTCGCGACCTCCGCAAAGGTTGCCTGAAGGTCGCGGCCGACGACCACATCTGGTCGCAAGTCCGCTAAGGTCGAGGTCGCCTGAAGGTCACACCCTCCGCGGCGACCTCTTGATCTGGGTCACGCGGCCGTGGTGGAGGTCGTGGCGCGGCGGGTCGCGCGACCCTCACCTGAGGGTCGCGCGGCACGGCGGGCGTGACGGTCGCTAGCGACCGCTTGCCCTTCGCCAGCAACCACTCACGAAGAAGAAGATGAATAGTAAACCTACCTTGGGCATGCCGAGAAGGCTGTCATTTGGGCAATGTAAGCCCAAAAATAAATGCCAAACACACTTGCATTTGCCTAAGGACCTTTAGAGGTCTAAAGGGCTTTGTAAAGTGGTTTCCAAAAGCAGCCTTCATACATATTTGTGAATTTGGATTATAAAATAAGTTCTAAAATGATTTGAGAAATGCTTTACGAAAATTATTTCTAGTGGTTGAGCTGAGTTGCAAAAGGTTATCTAATTGGTTGTAAAATGTATTCCGGTCTATAAGATGGATTCCAGACTGGATTTCTAATTTTGGAGATGATATTTGATGCTCATTATCATTATAAACTCAATTAGGGTTTTCTAGGTATGCATACTAATTTTAGAATATCTCTGGGCCAAGCCACCGATCAATAATAAGTGAAAACCTTGCTAGGGAAATCTAGATCACCTTATCAATAGGAGTCGTGTCGTGACCATAATTAGATATTGAGTAATAAATTTGTTAGTGGAACGAACCATTGATATTTGATTTGATAGAGAATGATCAATGGACTTGGCCGTTGATGGTTGATTTATAATGGTGGATTTAAAAGTTTCTAGTATTGCTTTATACATACACACAAACATATAGTGGTTGCTTGATTTGGTTACAAGAGATGTACAATTCACTAGGCTGCAATTGCTCATATTATTTGTCTTAAATGTTTTTCAGGTTACTTGGTTAGTGACAAATAGAACAAGAACGTCTGAATTATCACGAGGGCATTTTTGATAAAGGAATTTTTAGGCATGAGCTTAGTTAGTGGCTTATTTTCAATGTATGATTGAGACGAGTATGCTCAGTTTAGTTATTATTTGGAGATGTATAAATTCTTTTTGATAGATTATAAAAACTCTAATAATTTAATGAACCTACTACCATCCCCAGTCTTCTTAGTTTTGGGATGTGACAAGAGCAATCTAGGTTCCTTGTCCTTTTATCATTTTGTTTAAGTCCCAATATGATTGATAATCCTCACAACGCAAAAATATGGTTTAATTTATTGAAAGTAATATAGATTTTTTTTTTTTTTTGGTGAAAAGGTAAGTAAGTAATATAGATTTGACACAACTATAAATAAAACAATTTGTGACTATGTCGAAATAACTTAGGAGTGACAAAATAATCAATACTAATCTGATGAAATAATGGGAATTATATACCTTAATGTTAGATATAGTCAAATTGTTCTCCCTCAATATTTTGTAGGTGTTTTGAGAATATGAGAAAATCAATATCCAACAATTGGTATATGTTCATAAATAAAGCAAGATAAACAATCTATTGGGAACAAGCACGCATAAGTGTTTTAATTTTCGTACGACGCTCACTTGAGTGCCATAATTTTTTATTTTTTTTGCTCATTCAAATGCCACATTGGAGTAAAATCAATCATTTGAGTGTCACTTCTGGCAAATCATTCTACATTGATTTTTTGCATTATCATCATCATTTTCTTTTTCCTTTTTTCTTAGTTTTTTTTTTTTTTTTTTTAATTTGTGCACCGGCTGCAAAGGCCTCAACCTCGACCAACGACTGTCGGAGAACCCGCGAAGGCCCTAGGTGAAGCCAGTAGCAGATTTTTGTGGAGACAAATTTTCTATAAGACTTAAGTGCTTGATTTTTCAAATTTGTGACTCTCAGGTGATTGATTTTTTAAATTTGTGGTATTTAAGTGAGTGAAAAAAATTACAAAAGTTACTCACGTCAGCACCAACATCCATCGTCCATGTTGAATTCTCAGGTAAGGCAAATTGCCGATAGCATTTAAGTGATCGATTTTTCGAATTTGTGGCACTTAAGGGCGCGTTTGGTAACGATTCATTCCCTGGGAGCCGATTCGACTAGAACCGATTCTTTTTGATTCTCGTTCCTGAACCGATTCTCGAGTAAAAAAGTGCGTTTGGTAACCGTTCAAAATTTTTGATTCTCGAATAGAATTGCGTTTGGTACCGTATTAATTGATTATGTTCCAAATTAATTTCTTTTGATTTTTAAATAATTTCTTTACTTTTTTACTTTTTCTTTACTTTTTCCTTTTTTTTTTCCCCTTTTTTTCCTATTCTTCTTCTTCTTCATTTGGCCGGTCGCCGGACCGGCGACCGGCCGACGAGGGCCGGCGAGGTCGGCCTTCGTCGGCCGAGCCTCGGCCGGCAGTACTGGCGAGGCTCGCCCGGCCTCGCCGGTGGCCGGGCGGCCTCGCCCGGCCTTGGCGAGGCCAACTTGGCCACAAGCGGGCCGGGCGAGCCTCGCCGGTGGCCGGCGAGCCTCACCGTAGGCCGGGCGAGGCTCGCCCGCCCACCGGCGAGGCTCGACCTCGCCCGATCCGGCGAGGCCGAGCCTCGCCCAACTACCGTGAGGCTCGCCCGGCCACCGGCGAGGCTCGCCCGCCCCGCCGGTGGCCGGGTTGGCCTCGCCGGTCTTGGGCGAGGGCGAGGCCGGCTGCCACCGGCGAGGCCGGGCCTCGCCCGATCCGGCGAGGCCGAGCCTCGCCGGTGGGGCCGGGCTTGCCTCCGCGAGCTCGCCGGACCTCGCCGGACCGGCGACCGGCGGCGGACCGCGACCGGCGGCGGCGGGGCGGCGGCGGGCGGCGGCGGACGGCGGCGGGCGATGGCGAACGGCAACCGAGATGTTGAAAGAGAAGAACAAGGGTTTTACCATTTTGATTCTTTTTCGATTCTCGGACGAGAATCAAATTTTTTTGATTCTCAAATCTTGTCCAAAATCGTTCAGGGAACAAATTTGTTCCCTGGAACAAAAAGTTTACCAAACGCGATTCTCGTCCCAAACGATTCTGGGAACAAAAATCAGAATTTGGCACCTGTTGGGCAAGTTGCCAAACAGCCCTAAGTGAGTGAATAAAACATTATGGCACTCAAGTGAATGTTGTACCAAAGTTATGACATTCTTGCTATATTTGTCTCCAATTTACCATATCAAATTACCTTTTCCCTTTTGACCGCATGGGTAGAGATACACATAGTGCCTTGTATCTATAGTTTTTGGCTAACTACTAATGAGATTTGATTGGGAAAATTATCCTAGTAGTACTAAACCAAGTGTACATAAGTCAATTTAGTTCTAAACTTTTTAAATTCATCAATTTCGCCCTAAATCTTTGTGAGAAACCCACTGTAGCTCTTCCGATCAATCGCTGAAAATTGTTGACATGATAGTCTAGTCATTATCTGTTATTCTACATAGCACGCCGTCACGTCAGTGATTTTTGGTGAACAGTGGCTACAAGAACTATATTGAAATTTCATGTAAAAGTTTAAAACTAAATTGATAAACTTTAGTAATCGATGATTGAATTGACATTTGTACAATAGATTTAGGATTGATTGGGCAATTTCTATACATGTGATTTGTCTAGGGCTAGCTAACTAAGCCTAACTTAGGAGTTAAAGATTTATCGTGTCAAGTTGAATTATACAATGTGGTCCTATGTTAACGAGTGCCATGGGGCACTAATTAAGTACATTTAATTTGAAATTTTTTTTTTAAAGCATTGATTGCCCATAAAATGGGGATACTCATCGCATTAAAGCTACAAAGTCTTAGTCGGTTAATTACTTTTTTTTTGGATTCTATTCTACTTCTATGCTAACTTTCACACTCAAACTTTTGCTTTATCTCCTTGCAAGGCTGAGTCGAAACCCATACCTAAAGCTAAATCGTCCCCACTCCAACCCCTTTGAGAAAATGGGGATTCAAACCTCTTACGCCTCCTTCTCATGTGAGAAGGGTGCCCCCCCCTCCCGCAAATAGTTTTTTTTTTACAATTAATTGCTTAAAAAGTGCCTTTGCAACACTTGCTAACAAAATCATACACAAGTTATGCAAAGGCGGTTTCCTCACCCAAATATACATAGCTTGTTAACTTTCAAAAAACTTAATTTCCAATTTCTACCAATCTCACGTACTGGTCATTAGCCTTCGTCTTTGTTGTCAATGTGCTGGTAAAGACACAAATAGGAAGATCCCTAGATGATAATGGAGAATAATTGTTGGGGCGCAGGACAATTACAGATCATATTTTAAAATTTGTTACTTTGGGTCTTAAAACTTTCATTTCGTGTATTTAAGTTTAAAACTTGCAACTTTTATACGCTTGAGTCTTTTCATTAACTCTGTCATTTTTTTTTCTATTCTAACTCTCAACTCACTCTTAGACTCTCTTTGTAGAGTGTGGAGTTGAATCCCACACTTATTTGAAGTGGATGATAAGAGCCAAATATCTTTTCTTTATTTATTTTTTTCACTCCCATGTGGCCATTAATAAGAAATGATGCCGTGAAGATTTTCTTTTCTCTAAAATCCAGTGGAGTGAATGAAAAAACTAAAGTGGACAGTGTAAAAAGACTTTAGGATGTAAATAGAAGGAATGAAAGTTTTAGGATACAAATGTGTTATCGTTAAATTATCACTTTGGGAACCCTCTAGCAGAGAATTGAGAACGAAGCCAGTGGCATGTGACTTGTGTTGGGTAGATGGAATGTGAGGAGTCCAATGATCCCAACATGATGAATTTTGTAAGCTTAACTGTTCCAGAAAATCCCCATTAACTCCCTAATAGGGGTTTCGGAATTGAATCGGAAAACCAAACCGAACTAGAATCGATTCGAATTTTCATGCATTTTTGGTTTGGTTCAGGTTTGGGTTCAAATAATGAAAAAATGACAATTTTTTATTGTTCGGATAGTTTCAGTTTGGTTCGGTTAAGTAAAAATTACCCCTCTGCTTAATATTACAATTTATATAATCTCTCCCCTTTTTTAGTAAATCTCTTTTTAATATTTCAAAAAAGAAAATCGAAAAACCGAGCCAAAATGAATTGAATATTTGATTTGGGGCGTAGTTCGGTTCAAAGCTAATCTAATCCAAACGGTTCGATTCGGTTTGGATTTCCTAGTTAATGTATACCCAAACGGCTTGGCTCGGTTATGATTTCCTGAAAAAGGTTATGATTTCCTGAAAGACCGAACCGAGCCATTGCCATCCGTACTCTCTTATAACTTTGATTCGCTAGACATGGCCCTTGAGTCACCGCTCCTTCATTCAAGTCGAAGAAGTTCAGATTTCCTCCGTGATCACGCTTCACACGATGAGCTTGAGTTGAGATGTAATCCTTTGTAGCCTCCCATGCTGAATGAGCAGGAAGTTGGTCCGTAAGCCAATCTGCTCCGTGCAGGCTAAATGTAACGAAAAACCGGATGGTAAGTTTGAAACATTGTTGCTAAGTGAAAAAATGATAGACAACATATAAGTTTGGTCATCTATTAGTAAGTTACCCATGAAACAACTATTTTACCATCCTTAAAATTTAGAGTAGATTATCAATTGGTATTAGATTTTACAAGTCGATGCTTATTTTCTACTGGTAGGTTTAAGGGTTGCTTAGATACTTTACCAGTGGTGGTTAATGATTGTACCTTACGGAAAAAAAGGAAGCTATTACTTCTATATGTTCTTAGTGGATTGTTGTCATTGTTTAGGATTTTAGGAGTATCAACATTTATTTGCTAATAAATCACCGCCCTCAGCGGCGCAGCTGGCTCGGGCTCTCTCCCCCTCACGAATGGGAGAAGTTCGAATCCCAGAAACGTCGTTAGAGATTTTTATCTGGAGTACTGTGGTGGTGGGTCCTGCAATCACTCTCCCAGGGTTTGCTCGCCGGCTGTTGGCTTACGGGGTTCCCTGGGTTACAAAAAAAAAAAAAAAAATTATTTGCTGATAACATACTGATGAAATAATTAATTTACCGTATTGAATTACCCACTTAAATTACAAGCACACATGCGTCTTTTACAAGTGAAGGCACTCCTTTAGAGACAGATTAGCCTTCTCTACTTCTTCCAAGGTTGAAGCCTCAGAAGTCGAAAGAGCACGTTTTTGATTTCTTGTGTTCGACCCTCCCCCGGCAAAAGAACTCTGAGCAGCATTAATGATTTCCTCAAGATTTGAGAAATACGTGTTAAATGTATCTGTTAGTGTCGGCCGAGGAATATTTGCCGGAGCTTCAGCCTGTTGGAGAAAACTTCCTTGAGTGTTTTGAAGTTGACAAAACGTTTCCATCAGCCTAGTCTGAAGACTTGCAGACTCTACTATCAAAGTCTGAAGACCTCCGGACTGCCAGACTCAAGACTCAAAGTCTATCCTCATTGACAGTTTTTAGACCGTCGAAGAAGGCTTATCTGAAATGAAGTATTTCGTTAAGGATTTGATTATGTCGACTAAAGAAGATCTCTTGGCTGGATATAGCATGTCGGAATCCATTATTCAAATCAAGATTGATTCAGGGATTTTGGATCAGTTGATTGGCGAAGTATACTTGGAAGGTTCTACTTATGGAAACCTAGATCCTAATTGTATGGGAGAGCATGATTGGTGGGCTATCGTCATGTTCCTTAAATAGCTCGAAAATCTTCATAATTGATTCTGTCCAACGGGTAGATTGGAAATATTCCTTTGGTAAGTGCCAACGGGTGTGATGGCATGAATGAGTATATAAGGAAGACGTTCCAGTTGTTCGAGAGGGTACGCGATAGAAGAATTCCAAAGTCTGAAGCTCATTGTTCTTAGTCAATTAAACTATTGAGCGAAATCTTGTACGCAAAAGAGAGTCTATATCTGTGAGAGACCTTGAGGAAGTGTAGTAGAGTCTCTACACTGTGGAATCAAGGAAGAGCTTCACTGTAACAACTCTTTTGTTTCATAGTGAAATCCAGCCGATGGGCTGTCAGTGCGGAAGAATGGACGTAGGCTTGGATTAAGCCAAACCACTATAAACTCTGTGTTCATATTCTCTTCCCTACGCTCTTTTACTTTGATCGTAACTCGTTTTGTTTACAAGAGACGAATTTCTTTTTCATAATCTATTGTTGATCAGTATTGCACACTTATCTCGTAAATTTGTTTTTACACGTATTCACTCCCCCTCTAGGTGCTCATATTAGCTTTCACACAGCCAACCGAGTATTTTCAGCTGCATTTTGGGGGGCCAAAATCTCAGCTACAACCATCAAAGCATTGTTCACTAAATACCCATTACGGCTGTCATGGACTTCGCTCAATGGAATGAAGGATCGAAGCCACAGACAATCTCTCTTGCAGTGAAATTATGTTCTGTCCCTGCATTTTGTTCAGATGGGACCTCAGTAAAATGGGGTAACAGTTTAAAGACACCTTATTTCACTGCATTAGGTTCAATGAATGAAAAAATTACTATGTTTGGGATCAGAAATCATGGCACACCGGAACCACAAGAATGTGCAACAACAAGGCCCAAAGATGCTCTCTCAGTTTGCTTCATCAGAAACTTGGTCTGGTTAGCTGAAATGAAAAATGTCCAAACTGCGGAAACAATTCTAAGATCATTTGGCATTGCACCAAAAATCCTGCAATTTGTCCCACAAACAGTAATGACATAGGAAATCTCCACTTCTTCCAATACTTCTAATTGTCCAGATGTTCACGCATTCCATCCAAACTTTCAGAGCCACGTATTCATATCATCAACTCAGATGCTTTGAAGTGCATAATCTCCACTTCTTCCAATACTACAGAATCGGTGGAGTTGCTTCGGTCAAAATTTAGCTTCGCTGGGTAGAAATTTGCTGAAGGTTGACTCGGCATGCTAGCAGCAGAGAAAATGAAGCGGAGAGGAGGGGGCGATCGTAGGCTTGTCGGTGGGGACGCTGGCAGAAGCTGAAAAAATCGAAGGAAACCGAGGCAAAGAAGGACCGGTGGCTGCAGGTTGACTGGAACGTGGCAACTGCTGGAGCTGGGAGTCTGACTAGGTGGAATTCTTCACGGACGGATGGCAGCAACAGGCGTGAGCGGCAGAACGAAGAAAAAGAAAAATGAAAGGAAGAAAGAGTTGTTGGTTTCAGTGAGGCTGAAGAAAAGAGAGGAATGAGAGAGAGAGAAACGGCAGGGCGTGAGAGAGAGAAACGGCAGGGCGTGAGAGAGAGACAGAGGCGGTGAAATGGGGATGCAGCTGGCAAATCTTGCTGAAGAAGCCGCGGGGAAGGGAAAAATTCAACCAATCTTAGCCACCCAATTAATTACTTTGTCTCCTAATACTTTCCAACAATTTTAATCCCACCAATTAATCCAAATTGATACCAAAAATTTGCACCCCTCCATGGTTCCGAATTTCATCTAACTGAGCTTCAATTTCTCCAACAAATTCCCAATTCGATGTCCAATTTGATGAAGAAGAGAGCCCATAAAATTTCTATAAGTTCGCAATACCCAAAGGCTTGGTAAGGAGGCCGAAAATCCATTCAATTTGGCTGATCCGAATTTTCGTTATTTTCCAAATCGTCCGAAATGATTTTCCGTAAAAATCTCGGAATCGCCGAAAATTCTTCGGAGAATGAGTCACATTCCTAAAATAAATCGTGACACGACAGAACTTTCAATTTCTGAAATCGGGTTCAATTTCGCGGTTAATTTCAATCTGACGCAATTTTAGTGCGACCTAACCTACTGGGTAGCTTTTAGGAATTTTTAGTGCAATTGACCCGTGATCGATTTATCTCGAGTCACAATGTAAATCTTCGACTCATTGGCGACTTTTAGTTGTTGTGAAAATCTCGAGATTTCAAATACGGACACCGGGTACAAAATTGACAGAAAAATTGGTCTAGTGCCGTTCGACAAGAATTTTACAATCAGGTGGAATCACCCACACACTAATCACATATCTCTATCGAATCGACCTATCTCCGATCTCTGATCGATTTTGACAGTGCCGTAATGACCATTGCAGATCAACACGGTCGAGTAGTCGATTCTTAGTCGACGAGTCTATTGCGTTTAGATTCCTTAATTGCTTCCCTAGATAGTTTAGTTATCTCATGAGTGATCAGCTCAGAGAATAGCATTATAGGCGCGTCGATGAAAGATCCGATTTATTTAATCGAAAACGAAATCTGAAAATTTAGGCTATCACAACTCTTTCCCTTTTATAAAAATTTCGTCCTCGAAATTTAAACCATTACAAAACTTTAAGTAAAAAGGTGGGGGTATAATCGTCTTATCGTTTCCTCAGTTTCTGAGGTTGCTCTTTCAGTGCCGTGGTGTTGCCAGATCACTTTGACCAATGGGATCGTCTTAGTGCACAGAACCTGCTCCTTGTGATCTAGGATCTGAACCGGTCTTTCCATGTATGACACTCTGTCGTCCACGTCCAATTCCTCAAAACTTAGCATGTGGGTTGGGTCAGGCTCATACTTCCTCAATATCGACATGTGAAAGACGTCATGCACTTGCGCTAACCTCGGCGGTAATGCAAGACGATACGCTAGGGTCCCGATTCTTTCAAGAATCTCAAATGGACCTACGTACCTCGGACTCAGCTTTCCTTTCTTGCCAAAACGCGAAGTACCTCTCATTGGTGACACCTTTAGAAAAACATAATCATCAACTTGAAATTCCAATGGTCTCCGGCGTTTATCTGCGTAGCTTTTCTAGTAGCTCTGAGCGGTCTTTAATCTATCCCTAATGATGGCAACTGCATCCAATGACTGCTGAACCAACTTTGGGCCTATGATTTTTCGTTCTCCTACCTCGTTCCAACATACCGGCATTCTGCACGCTCTGCCATACAATACTTCAAAATGAGCTATCTGGATGTTCTGCTGGTAACTGTTGTTGTAAGCGAACTCGACAAGATGAAGCTGTTCCTCCTAGCTTACCTTGAAGTCCAACACGCAAGCTCGCAGCATGTCTTCGAGGGTTTGAATGATCCTCTTAGACTGGCCATCCATTTGAGGATGATAGGCCGTACTATACTGCAGCTTTGTTCCCAAAGCACTCTGCAAACTTTTCCAGAAGGTAGCTGTAAACCTCGGGCCTCGGTCTGATGTAATCGTCACCGGCACTCCATGCAGACGAACTATCTGACGCACATACTGCTCTGCGTGCCTGTCCAAATCAAGGTCCTTTCGTACTGCGATGAAGTGAGCCGACTTCATCAGTCTGTCAACCACTACCCAAATAGAGTCATTACCTCTCTGACTCCTTGGTAAGCCCGTCATGAAGTCCATCATGATATGTTCCCATTTCCATTCGGGAATCTCGAGAGGTTGCAGAAGTCCTCCCAGCTTACAGTGCTATGCTTTCACTTGTTGACGCGTCAGACACTTGGCGACATGCTTGGCGATATCCGCCTTCATACCAGACCACCAATAGCGTTGACGCCGATTCTAATACATTTTCGTGCTATCAGGATGAATAATGTAACTGCTACGATGAGCTTCTGATAAGATCTCCTCCCTAAGCTCTGCATCGTCAGGTATACACAATCGTCCTCGGAACCTCAATATTCCATCTTCAGAAATCTGAAAATCAACTTTTCTCTTCTCGGTATCCTCTTGCAGGATCTTCTGAACATCTGGGTCTGTCAGCTGAAGCGTCTTGATCTTGATATGTACTTCCGGCTCAATTCTGAGGGTGGCTATAAGATTCGAAAGGTGGCCTACCTCAAACTTGAAAATCGAATCTCGAGCTCTCTTGAGTAAGTTCCACTCCTTAACCAGCATATGCGCAATTGAAGACTTCCGGACTAAGTGCATTTGCAATTTTATTCGCCTTTCCAGGGTGATACAAAATATCACAATCATAGTCCTTCAGAAGTTCCATCCAACGATGCTGTCTCATATTCAACTCATTCTGAGAGAATAAATACTTGAGACTTTGATAGTCAGTGAAGATCTGGAATCTTTCTCCGCACAAATAGTGTCTCCAAATCTTCAGAGCAAAAATAATTGCTGCAAGTTCTAAGTCATGCGTCGGGTAATTCAGCTTGTGAGGTCTCAACTGACGGGACGCGTATGCAACAACTATACCATGTGGCATCAACACGCAATCCAGTCCTCTAAATGATGCATCACTGTAGATCTCATATCCTCCAGGACCAGATGGTACGGTCAGCACTGGTGCGGTAGTCAGCTTCTGCTTAAGCTCTTGTAAACTACACTCGCACTTGTCTATCCACACGAATTTCTCTTCCTTCTTTAGAAGTCGAGTCAAAGGCGACGCCAACGCTGAAAACCCTTCCACGAACCTTCTGTAATACCCTGCTAGACCCAGAAAGCTTCTGATCTCTGTCACCGTTGTCGGTCTTGGCCAACTGATAACTGCTTCAATCTTGGATGAGTCCACGGAGATTCCTTTGCCTGAAATCACGTGACCTAGGAAAGCAACACAAGTCAGCCAAAATTTGCACTTGCTAAATTTAGCATATAGCTCATGAGTCCTTAGAGTCTGCAGTACCAATCTCAAATGCCCTTCATGCTCCTCTGGACTTCTTGAGTATACCAGGATATCATTGATGAACACGATCACGAATTGATCCAGGTATTCTTTGAATACTCGGTTCATCAGATCCATGAAAGCAGCTGGGACGTTCGTCAAACCAAACGGCATTACAGTGAACTCATAATGGCCGTATCGAGTACGAAACACTGACTTAGGTATATCCTCCTTCCTGATTCTCAGCTGATGATATCCCGTCCTCAAGTCGATCTTTGAAAATATCGACGCTCCTTGTAACTGATTAAACAAGTCATCGATCCTCGGCAGTGGATACTTGTTCTTGGTCGTCACCTGATTGAGTTGGCGATAGTCGATGCACAGACACAACGAACCATCTTTCTTCTTTATGAACAGAACTGATGCTCCCCAAGGTGATGCACTGGGACGTATGAATCCCTTATCCAACAATTCTTGCATCTGCACCTTCAGTTCTTTCAACTCAGATAATGCCATCCGGTAAGAAGCCTTAGAAATTGACTCTGTCCCGGGGGCTAGCTTAATCACGAACTCTATCTCTCTTTCTAGCGGCAGACCTGGCAATTCTTTTGAGAATACATCTGGAAACTCCAGAACCACGGCTATATCTTCGATCTTCAGCTCCTCAACTGTCATATCCACAACAGTTGCCAGGTAACCTTGACAACTCTCGTCTAACAACCGGGTTGCCTCAAGCGACGATATCAGGGTAATCGAGGGTCCTCATCGACTCCCGATAAACTCGAAGCTTTCACCCTCTATCAGGTTAAACTGAATCACTTTGCGATAGCAGTCCATCTTAGCCCGTTGCTTGGTGAGCCAGTCTATGCCAATTATCACATCGAAATCATACATGGCTAGGACTATCAAGTCTATCTTCCCCTTCGCTCACCAATTGTTAATGTGCAACCAGGACAACCCATTGTAGCTAACACCTTATACTTTAATGGTGTTGATATACTGACCATTGACTCCAACAACTCAGGAATCAATCCTACCAACTTAATATACTGCTCAGCTATAAATGAATGAGTTGCACCAGGGTCAAATAAAGCATAAGCAGCGTGGTCGTTCAGCGAAATAGTACCTGTAATCACATCAGGTGCGTCCTCAGCCTGTCCTCTGGTGATGGCGTACGTCCTTCCTTGAGCTGGAGGCCTGATCAATCCACCCTGTTGTGCATTCGGGGACGCATACCCTCGATTCTGACCCATCTGTGGCGATGGCAGCAACTGTGGCGGTTCCAGGACAATTAGCTATGTAGAAGCTCCCCTGCTTTCACCGCCACAGCCTTGGCACTGATAAGACTCTGATGTCCCTCGCTAGACTCAACTCACGCTAACATAGTTATCGTGACCACCTTCGTGTTGAATTAGAAATTTGTAATTATGTGTTTGTGTCGCGCTTGAATTACGCGAAGTTGTGACCTTGAATGCCAATCACAACCTGACCACGTGTCTGGAAGGTTAGCTTCGGGATAACTTATCGCATCGCCAAGATTTAGTAAATATGTTAGCTGCCAACTTTAGTGATGAGATCTTATTACTAATCGTAAATTTCTAGATAGTTTGATAACTTGTCAATAACTAGAAACTTACTAGTGGATTTAGTGCCCTACGGATACGTACATGCTCGTTCTTGGGGGAACAATGTTGCCACCAATGAACCAAGTGAAGATACTGTCAGTGGCGAATGCTAAAAAACTTGATAATCTGCTATTGACTTAGAATTTCCGAATTTTTAGACTTTGGTAATTTCTTTATTTGGTCGGTAACATGCCGCCCCAAAAGCGAGCCTACACTTAAATGGTAAGTTACTAATTTGCCTAGTCCCTTACTAAGTTCAATGGGAAGGTTCTATTTCCAAGAAATTATCCTTTTTAAAAAGTCTGATATTTTATTGTGGAATTTGGTATTAGTAAATTCATCAGATTTTTTTAACTCACTATAGAAAAACGTGCAATTTAACTCCATTTGACCGTCAAAAAAAAAAAAAAAACTCAATTTGAAGTTACTAAGTTCGATTTTACTTTGAAAAAGCAAATTCCTCGCATTGTTGGTAACTTAACAACTTGGGAATGATCTTTTCTTGATAAATTAATGATTCTAAGGTAAGTTACTAATTACATTGGTGAGTTTTTTATTTTTATTTTTAATGGCGAATTTCTAAAAAATAGAAAGGATTAAGTTATATTCTGCTTGAAGTACATTTGTTACTGCCCGTATTTTATTATATATAAATAGACTTACAATAATAATATCTTAGTTTCATCGCCAAGTTTGAGAGGTAAATTTCTAAAAAAATTGTAACTTATCATTTTGTATGTTGTTCGTAAGTTGCTAACATGTCTGTAAATAGCCCTTGACGTATATGTTGGACATGTGGCCTACTAACTGGCACCTACAAAAACTTTACCAGCAAAGATTTCAAGTCTACTAATATCCTTACAGATTTACCAACACCGAAATTTGTTCCCCTTTTGCCCCAACGGAACATTATGCTCTGAATGAAAAGTGATGTCAGTTGATTGCATCAGGAGGACACGAGTGTGAAATGCTTGTGGGAGGAGAGAGTGTTGTTGTCCAAAACCATCCTTGAAATCTTTCTGCAGGACATGTACATGCATAAAAGAAGATCCTCGGTCTCGACTTTAAAGAGAGACAGATCCAACTTCGGTCACGATAGGGTTAAGCGGACCGACACAAAGCATCGATAGGTTTACAAACCTCCGATGAAATGGCCGAAAAAAACCACAGAAAATGTGAAATTCAAAGTGTACAAAGGCACAGCTGATGTGGTAACTCCCACAAAATAATTATCAGAAGGTGACTGTTTCTCAATGGCACAGGTTTTCACCACTCAAAGCACTTAATATCAAGATATTTTACACACACAGTTCTATTCACAAGAGCAATCCATTTGAACGGTGCTCTCATCGCCGGTTCTGATCCAAGGCAAAAGGTTTCAACCAAAATGCATCTTCAGATTTGACCAAGCAGTGGTCGATCTAGACATTCTTTCTTCAGCTATTCTCTTCGTCTCCTCGGCCTCCGCTGCTTTTTTCTCTTGATCCCTGTACCCAGACTTCGCTTTTTCCGACTCGACCATCAAATTCTCCCAGTCCGAAATGAGCTTCTCTCTTCTGGAACTCACTTCCTCTAGTTTTTTGTTGAGCTCTTCCTCCTCTTCGGTCAGGTCACCCAACAGCTGCTTATACAAGATGTGAGTCTCATGAATCTTCTTCATTGTTGCAAACTTTTGATCCTTCAGCAACTTCTGCATCTCGAATTCAAAATTGTCCCGCTCAAAGGTCAAAAAGTCGGATGTGAACTCGTCAAAGTTGGCCCAAAAGGCTTTCACTGACTTTTGCTGGTTCCGTGATAACCCGCTTTTGGCTATGCTTAGCGTTGACACTGCCTCAGCCAATCTGTCTTTTATATTGAGCTTGAAGACATCGGAAAGGCACTCCTTCAGAGACAGCCTAGCCTTCTTTACTTCTTCCAAGGTGGGAGCCTCAGAAGTCGAAAGAGCACCTTTTTGATTGCTCGGGTACGACCCTCCTCCGGCGGCAGAACTCTCAGCAACGTTAATAATTTCCTCAAGATTTGAGAAATATGTGTTGAATGTATCTGTTGGTGTTGCATGAGGAATATTTGCAGGAGGTTCAGACAACCGAATATTTTCAGCTGGGAGCTGGGGACCCAAAATCTCAGCTACAACCATCAAAGTGTTGTTCACTAAATACCCATTACGGCTGTCATGGACTTCGCTCAATAGAATGAAGGATGTGAAGCCCGAGAGACTCTCTCTTGCAGTGAAATTGTGTTCCGTCTCTGCATTTTGTTCAGATGGGGACTTCAGTAAAAAGGGGTAACAAGAGGTTAAAGATAACCACAAGAATGCAGTTAAAGCATGCTTCGAGAAAGCATTGCAACAACAAGACCTAAACGCGCTCTCTCAGTTTGCTTCATCAGAAACTCGGTCTGGTTTAGCTGAAATGGAAAAAATTCAAATACCAAACCCCTTCTATGTTCATTTAATATAGTACCTAAAATCCTGCAATTTGTCCCACAAACAGTATTGACATGGTGAATCTTTACTCCTTCCATACTTCTAAATTGTCCAGATGTTCACACATTCCATCTGAACTTTTGGAGCCAACTATTCATATTGTCACCTTAGATGCTTTGAAGTGCATGAAAACGCATGTGCAATTGGAATCAGGACAAATTGTATACTCAGAAGAAACGTAATCTCATCTATAAAGTGGGCATCTCCATAAACAGATCTGCTATGGCCTATTGAGTATTTCTCTCACTTTATTCCCTGTAAGTCACACTTACAAGTCAAATAATCCTTCAGTATTCTTTCTAAAAGAGAATTCTCTTTGCTAATTTACACCACAAGTATATGGAATACTCTACGTAAGATGAATGATGGTGGATGTACTTCATACGAATCACAATTTTGTAAGTTATTAGCATAAGCAAGATTTCTCAGGTTATGAATCAAATTTGCCATTGCACCAAATTCATGAGTGCAGACTTCATTAATTCAAATACCATCAATTGCAAGAACATATATGTGCCTAATTTCTAGCAAGACATGAAAGAGGACTTCAGTAGCAGATATGAAATAAGATTTCTCATCCCCCCAAATACCATATCTCAAAATTAGATTCCAACAGCAGACAGAAAAACCAGACATAATCAGAGTCACAATCAACATACCCCTAATCCTAGAGTTGCCATAATCGTTCTGATCAATCAGAATCAATTTGAAATGGGCGTTTCTGCTCCACCTGGACGGTAGCCTCTCAGAATCAGCGACATCCAAGTATATCGACAAATGGTCTGTATTATTCCCCTTGGGGAAGATAAGTATTCGCCTGCTCACATCAACCATACCATACAAGAGAAAGGATAAGTCTCAGGAAAATCAACAGCTAAAGATAACGGAAAGACAAGAACAGGCCACGATTTGATCATTGTGCTTGCCAAAAATCGAATACAATGGTTACCAGGCATTGTTGCTGAGCGTGAACATTTCGGAGTAGTACTTCTTTTGAGTCAAGCCAGTGAAGTTGGTAATCTTCCATGTGTATTTCCATAAAGTGAAACTTTGCTCTTCCATCACGTGCTGCCCCATAATCCAATCAGTTGAAACAAAAAAGATGCGTCATCAGTCTTTACAATGAAGAACACACACCGGCTCCCAAAAATCAAATGAAAAAATCGCAGACATCAGCATTCCTTAACATCGAAACCAAACAAGCGTTCTTATCCTCCACCTCATTTTCATCTAGTAGTCCCTTAAATGTAAGGTCCCATTAAACCCTCA
This sequence comes from Eucalyptus virginea, assembly GCA_014182375.1. Lineage (NCBI taxonomy): Eukaryota > Viridiplantae > Streptophyta > Magnoliopsida > Myrtales > Myrtaceae > Eucalyptus > Eucalyptus virginea. Next base: position 21,915,188 of record CM024524.1, on the reverse strand, counting down.
GCTTTTCTTAGTTGTATATTTTAATAGGGTTCTCATGGGTATGGTGATTCTGCAAAATGGGAAATAAATCACGATGCCCAACATGGAAAGCCAAGCAACCAACAAGAATTTTAACGGGGCATAAAATAGCTTACACGGCAGTATCACCTTGTCCACACTGAATTTCTAAGGCAAATGCGTCAAGTACAGAGAAAAGCCATGTTCGCCACAACTTTATTATGGCTTTTCTTAAATGCCCATACAATCACTAAAGCATTCTCACATCCGCTATCCCCATTCTGAGCATGTGTCAGCATTTGACTACCAATTCTATTAGATATATCACTTAAACTTAAGTGGCAATCAACGGTGGTGTAAAACCAAGAACACTCCTCAACATTCTCCATCCCATTTGTATTTTGTGGGTAAGAACTCCATAACTTCTCCATCTACATTGTGACATTTGGCCCGCTGCCCTTATTTGAACTTATCCTCCATAGTCCATACACTACTTTTTTGGGACTGACTTAAACAAATCCTAATGTTCCAACGTTTCCCACTACAATGTGAGTTTTGAATTCTCTCCGGTTGATTGTCAGCTTTCATCTACAAACATCAGCAAAATGCATATGCCAAGGGTATCATCTTGAATATTCCCAATTAACTTTGAAAGCGTAAGGATAAGCTTAAAGCCGAAAACTTGGATCAATCCTAGGCTAGAGGATAAACCTTGATTTATCTTTGTTGTACATGAACATGTACTCCTTTCCTCTATAGAATTCTCCAAAGAATTTCCCTTGTAACCTGTCATATTTCCTCCAAATTAATGAAAACAATGCATAAATCCCTTTGTCCATCCTTATGCCTTTCCAGCACATATAGCCTTCACAAATATCAAATAATATCATCGAATGCTAAGAGAATTCATGGATGAAAGTCTGGCTCTTTCCTGTAAGTTGACAGGTCCATTAACACACTCCTCATAGCAATGAACTAGTCCCTATAAGTTGTGGCATTGTGAGAATGCTTTAAAAGATGGTTCTTAATCCTCTTACTAAATTAGTTTCTGCACGTCACACAGCCAAAACAAAGTCCAGCAAAGAGCAGAGGAAAGAAAGAGGAGTTCAACTGCATGTTGAAGACTAAGCAAAACAACTCCAGACACCAGATTCACAAGTAAAGAAGAAACTCACAAATACTCGAGTGACTGTAGTGAACAAATGATGGCTGGTGTTACCTGGCGATTATGCACGTACTCCAAGAAAGAAGGAACATCAGGATAACGAAATTCAACTTCATTGCCTATTTGAGCTTTTTGAAAGCAAATGATGTCCCCATCTTCAATCTGAGAAGAGAAATAGAGTACTCATTCTAAGAAAATGAGTGGAAAGTGAGCTTCAACAAGATGCTATAAGCCAATTTATACCTGACTCGCTCGAAATGATGTCTCCTTGTCAAGATGCTCACACATGACACGAGGCTCAAACTTTATCTCCTGGGGATAACACCAACATGAAATGAGGGCCTTAAATTTACTTTGCCAAGCATTATGGCAGACCTTATATAGTTGAAACTATGATGGCTTTTATCTTTTACCATAAAAACTAGATTTTAAAAGAGGAGAGTAAAAGCTGCTTGTTATGATTTTTGCAAAAACAGGTCATAAATTTAACTTCTGTGCAAATATTTAGCCAACTTGAATGAAATTGAAGAATCTTTTCCTCAAGGAAGTATGTTCAAATGCAGGCTTCCTCTTTCTCCAAGGGAAGGGAAGGAACAAACCTCAAATAGTACTAATTCTTCATCTTGATTAAAGCCTGCCGCCTTGTTTAATCTTGGCAAAATTTCAATTGGTCTACCATAAGTCTTCACAAAAAGCCTACCTACATATCTGGTATAATGGTGGTAATTCTCTTGTAAGATGAAGAAAAAAGGTGCAAAGAAAACAGGAAAATTTTATATACGGAAATGCAAACTACCGCAGTTCTCCTTTCTCAGGGTTGTAAAGTTTGAAGAATATCAAGATATCTTCTTCAGATTTTTTGCGTGGTGAAACAGGAACCTGATCCTGCAATATCATGCACTGTCATTTAGACCATAGTAAAATCTACAAAAATATGGTACCTTCCAAAGCCACCTCAGAATCACATGCCAAACACAAATATGCATGGCCAATGACTATAAATCATTACCAGCCCAAGCTCAACTTCCAAGAACAGATTTAATTTGGCATTGTAAGCCTTGTTCGGCATCTCCCTTAACTGTCCAACCTATGTCAGAGGTTATCACAATCATTAGATGATCAAATATACACGAGAAGCAATTACTCATTCTACATACTCCAATTCGTCCTCATTCTTATGATGAGCCTGAGCCGATTAAACAAAAATCAAAGATGACAGCGGTTTTCCTTGCACCACCATCACTAAAGGCCCACTCAAATTGTTGTCAAGAAGTAAAATATCCACTGAAGACTTCAGTGCATGACATGACCTGCCTACCTAGCATCCCAATTTCCATGCAAACAAGGTAAAGGCCATTAAGTAATATTTGATGCTTTTGTCCATAAGGAATAAGTTCATATGGTAGATAGCAGATACTGTAAGAGAGAGTTTAGAGAGAACTCATAACTTCTGTTAAGGAAAGTGACCTAAACGAATTTTACATGTATCTACCTTTTCTGCATTCTATGAAGAAACTGACATACTTGAAAAAGGAACCTCCCAAATAACATAAATCAATTCATGGAATTGGAGAATGGGATTTAGCACTAAAATGTCATTACTGGTTGTGCTTCCTCTTGGGGTGTCAGAGGTCGATATGGACGGTAAGTATGGTTTTGCCTCTTTGCCCAAAACCAGAAACGCTGACATTGCGCAGGTACACCAAACTCTCTGGCAACTTCCTCCTGTGAGTTACCAGAAATCAGTTACATGCATCACTTAGCATCAAGTGATATCATCATATAACTACTATCCGTGTAGCAAAATCAGAAGACACCAAGTCAGGTGTCAGGTACTTTTAAAGGTCTAGGAATCATGGTTAATTTACCAGGATATAACGATTTTCAGCTCTTCAGAGATTTATTATGGTAAATTGAAGAGACAAAGTACAAAATTACATTGAAAATAAGCACGCAATTAACAAAGAAAATGAGCAAGTATCGCACACAGAAATACTTTCAAGAGCAGATGACAGTCAAGATGGATTCCTGAATCATCACTGATGTAGTTGGAGAAGTAAAGACAACAAAAGCGCCAAAAACAAGGCTATATTAGAGAAGAATTGTGGCTGGAACAGAATAAATGCATTATAGGGTTTGTAGAAACCAGTAATGTGTATTGAGCCAGAACAAACTAATGAGAAAGAGACTTAAAGACCTAACTATACTGGGATGAAGCTCGAACTATTCATTAGCTGAAGTCACGAAAAGTGTAAAGATACCTTAAAAAGAGTAAACGGCATTTGCTTCTGAATGCGAAAACTTCGGACTTTGTCATGGTCCACAAGATCGAAGTATATATCTTTGCCAATCTGGTCAACAAGATCCTCTTTTCGTGCAACCTAGCATAATAAGCTGTTGCTTTAGACATAATATTAAAAAAAGGCCAATGCTGCTTCTGAGTATACACCTTTATTATAGTATGAAGATGGGCTTGTGCTTTGTACTTTCTCTGTTCCTCCTCCTCTTCTTGTGTCTTCATCAAACTCATCTAAAGACAATAAGAACATAAGTCCAATCCAATACGTTCCCGGCTCCACGAATACATAAAGGAAAATAGGAGTAGCACTCATCAAGAAAGTATTTTACCCTTTAATGTTCTGCAATATCCTTCTATTGAAGTGACAAATGATTTTGTCCTTGTCGCTGCCACGTCATACAAGCATGTAAGCATTTAAGTAGTTTATAGACTAGAAGGGAGAGTTGTTGAAACCAGGATTGGTCTGCGGCCACTGAAAGAAAATAAATAGAAGACATATAAGTTCATCACAAGTCAGGCAGAGAATCAATTTGATAATCAGTGTAAGATATCACCTCCTCCTCTCCCCCATACTGTTCTTCCAAAGCCCTCTTTGTATCTTCTTTTGTCACCAGTTCATCATCAAATACAACCCTGAAAGTGGGAGTCACAAAAGATGTGCTACTGATTACAACAAAAGTTGCGAACAAACAAACCAATCGCCTATACATGCAACAAAGCCTAGTGACCGTCAGAGTCCAGGAACAAAATATATTCTCTACTATTATGGGCTTCTCTTAACAATTACTTGAGAACAAGATTAAAAAAAAAAAAAAAAACAGCTATAAGTCAAAGATGGGACATGTCGCAGTGTAGCGCACAGACTAGATGTAAAGCTGTGTTAAGTAAAACCATCAACTTTATAACAAAGCCAAGTTCACAAATCAGCACAGCAAAGTGCCACAGTGTGCGAGAGAGAGAGAGAGAGAGAGAGAGAGAGAGAGGTGATGAAATCTACTTGGTAGTCTTAACCTAATATGAAGGGGATTAACTCCAAGATTGCGGTAACAACTACATTGTTTGGGTAGAAAATATATCACGGCAAGGAAGATTCGCCTGTGGAGAAGTATATGAAGTTGTGATAATACTACAAAAAGGAATCTACATTTACGTGTCTCCTACATTCCATGTTTTCAAGTATATCGCATGAAATAGGTTCATGGGAAATGATGCAAGCTACAATAATATCGATCATAGCATGTGTATTCATTCATCTTCTCATTTTAAAACCAAATCAAGCATTTACTAACTTTTTAGAATTCGAAATTGTGTTAAAAACATGCTTGAAAGAGCACGATTCAAATCGTAATCGATTCGTGCTCTTAAGATATGCTTCAGGAAAGGAAAATGAGTATAAATTTGCTAATTTTTGATCGCCAATTTATCAAATGTGAACATTCGAAACTGAAACTCGTCGTTGAATACGATTGGAAAGACCTTCAAGTTAAGGCTTCCGGGTACGGCTAACAGTCTTGCGATCGTCTTTTTCAGGCAAAGCTACAGCATAATAATCAGACAAAGTCGGTCCTGATCATGGGTGGAAGCATGCATTGAGGAACCAGAATGCATCACTGTCAAAAGCAGTTAGCTTCCTCCCAAACAAAACCCGATCGACCCAATCAAAATCCTATGAAACAAACTGGATAAAGCTCAAATCAGAAGGCCACCCACGTCAAAAAAGAAGAAAAATGCCAAATCCTTCAGAAAAGAAGAAGAAGAAGAAGAAATTCGAATTCTACGAGTCACAGAGCGAAATGACCAGCATCAAAGAACCTGCAACAGTGGAAAGAAGCGGTAGAAACAAGAGCGACCATCAACGTGTAAATTAGTGACTGATGTTAGCACAGAGAGAGAGAGAGAGAGAGGGAGAAGAGGCGGTGATTACATCCCAAGGCAGACTCATCATAGCCATGGATGCAGAGATTTGCGAATTCGTGATCAACCACTGGAAGAGCAGCTTAGAGAGAGAGAGAGAAAATGGACAGGACGAGGAAGGGGAAAGAGAGACAGTCGCGGAAGAACACAGCAGGGTGGTGGAGGGAAAGTATGCGCTTACGTATGTCACCTTACGAGACAATAAGAAAATTTTAAAACAATTATTTTTTTAAAGCTTTTATCATAATAAAAACCTCAAAAGAAGAGAAAGAGAAAAATCAAACCTTAAGGTCGAAGGAACGGTGGATACACTATTAGCATGTCAATGGTTCAGTTCAGGTTTCATTTTGAATCGAACCATGGCCTGAAAACCCAGTTCGATTAGGATCGGATCGGACCAGTTTTTGGATTTTCTTTTTTAAAATATTAAAAAAATATTTAGTGAAAAAGGAGAGAGAATGTGTAAATTGCAATATTAAAAAGAGTGACAATTTTCAATATGGTGAAACTATTTGAATTGGAATAGAAAAATGGTTATGTTTTCATTATCCGAATCTGAACCCAAATTGAATTGAAAATGCACGGAAATTCAATTATGTTCGGATCAGTTTCGGTTCTGACCCCTTTAGGCTATAGTTGAGGTGCCGCCACCCATGCGCTTATGAGGCTTTGATGTCCCTCACCAAATCCAGGCCAAGTTGACATGGCAACACCTCACCCTCTGTGTTATATAAGAGAATCGCAAGCACATGTGTGTTGTAATTGAACCAAGTGAGGTCCGACCTTTGTTGATTGCCGATAAGGTTCGCTACGACCCATAGCTACTTTTTAGCGATGACCACCCTAGGGGTAAGGGTCACAGCCCTCCTATAGATTTAGGCAAAAGTGGCTCTTGATCATATATGTAGTGAGTGTATTGCCTCACCTACATCAGACGAAAGTCGCGGCCCTCATCTAGATATGTCTTGGAGTGAGGAGGGCCATGGTCCCCCAAATGCAGCCATCGATGAGGGTCATTGGATCCAGTGGCTTGGAAAAAGAAATGAGAATAATTGTCAAATTAGAGCAACATGACATTGTGGTGCTAATATGAATGTTCATATATTGATGTGGCATTGTTGTAGGTCACATGAATCGTTTCCACCCATAAATTCAACCAAAGGTCCAACTTGTAGGAGAAGTTAATTGTACTTTGGTCCAACTTGTAGGACAAGTTAATTGTACAAAAGAAAGCCAAGGACACTTATTGAATATTTTTTCAGCTGTAAAAGTCAAAAAGCTGTATAATGAAAATAGAAAAAGTAAAAATGTGGATATCCAAAAGGAAAAGGGAAAGGAAAACAATAGAGAGGGAGGCAGGGGTGAACAGAAAGGGAAAAAGGTGGAAAAGAAAGAATGAAGAAAAGAAAGAAAGGGAAAGAAAAGGGGTGCACGCCATAGGCCTCACTACGTCGAATTTATTTTATTTCGCAACACCCAATAAGGATTTAAATCATATTTGTCTAATTTGAGTAGTTTTCGGAATTATGTAACAAATTTGACGTCAAGTGAAATTTGAACAATGAGGCCCGATTTTTGAGTTGCCAAACTAAGGAATGTCATGGAAATGATAGATTAGGGTATTGTGGAACCGTAGGGTTTGATGGAAATTGATTTGGAATAATAGTTTAGTTAGAGCGAAATTTTAAAGTTTCGTCCTCGAGCTCGACATTGCAAATAGTTTTTAATATTCGTTTCATACAAGAGTTTTGTAAGCATGCATGAGTTGTTTTATTAGCGAGTAAGCTTAGTTTAGCCGATTCTTTGTTGATGTAGCATTTTGACTCAATTTTTTTATGTTGTTTCTCGCTTAATTGATGTGATTGTGCATTTGACAATTCAAGTAACCTTTATTATTTAGTCTTGGGCATTCTCAGGCGACTGTTGCTACGTCTTCTTTAAATTTATAGTCTCATATTTAGAAAATGAAGATGACATAAAATGTGTGATTGTTTAAAAGGCAAAAGTGATGTCGAATGATTGATGAAGTGCTTATGAAATGGATTGTGAAAGGTTCTTCATATGGATTTGTGAATTTGGATTATAAAATAACTTCTAAAATGATTTGAGAAATGCTTTACAAAAAGTACATCTGGTGGTTGAGCTGAGTTGTAGAAGGTTATCTGTTTGGTTGTAAAATGTATTCCGGTCTATAAGATGGATTCCGGACTGGATTTCTAATTTTGGAGGATGATATTTGGTGCTCATTATCATTATAAACTCAATTAGGGGTTTCTAGGTGTGCATACTAATTTTAGAATATCTCTAGGCCAAGCCATCGATCAATAATAAGTGAAAACCTTGCTAGGGAAATCTTGATCACCTTATCAATAGGAGTTGTGTCATGACCATAATTAGATACTGAGTAATAAATTTGTTAGTGGAACGAACCATTGATATTTAATTTGATAGAGAATGATCAATGGACTTGGCCATTGATGGGTGATTTATAATGGTGGATTTAATGAGTATTTTGATTGGTATAAAACCTTATTGAAATGAAACAACTCATACTTGACTTTGATATGTATATTATATCTTAGATTTGGAGTAAAAGTTTCTAGTATTGCTTTATACATACACACAAACACATAGTGGTATAGTAGTTGCTTGATTTGCTTACAAGAGATGTACAATTCACCAGGCTGCAATTGCTCATATTATGTCTTAAATGTTTCTCAGGTTACTTGGTTAGTGACAAATAGAACAAGAACGTCTGAATTATCGCGAGGGCACTTTTGATAAAGGAATTTTTAGGCATGAGCTTAGTTAGTGGCTTATTTTCTATGTATGATTGAGACGAGTATGCTCAGTTTAGTTGTTACTTGATGTATAAATTCTTTTTGATAGATTATAAAAACTCTAATAATTTAACGGACCTACTGCCACCCCCATTCTTCTTTGTTTTGGGTTGTGACAAGAGCAATCTAGGTTCCCCTTGTCCTTTTATCGTTTTGTTTAAGTCCCAATATGATTGATAATCCTCATGACGCAAAAACATGGCTGAATTTATTGAAAGTAATATAGATTTGACACAACTATAAATAAAACAATTTGTGACTATGTCGAAATAACTTAGAAGTGACAAAATAATCAATACTAATCCGATGAAATAATGGGAATTGTATACCTTAATGTTAGATTTAGTCAAATTGTTCTCCCTCAATATTTTGTAGGTGATTTGAGAATATGAGTAAATTTATATCCAACAATTGGTCTATGTTCATAAATAAAGCAAGATAAACAATCTCTTGGGAACAAGCACGGTAGAAGCGTTTTAATTTTTGTATGATGCTCACTTGAGGGCCATAAATTTTTTTTTTTTTTTTCGCTCATTCAAATGCCACATTGAGTAAAATTGATAATTTAAGTGTCACTTTTGGCAAATCGTTCTACATTGATTTTTTGCATTATCATCATCATTATCTTTTTCCTTTTTTCTTAGTATTTTTTTTTTTTTTTTTTTGTGTACCGATTGCAAAGACCTCAACCTCGACCAGCGACTGTCGGAGAGCCCACGAAGGCCCTAGGTGAGGTTGGCAGCAGATTTTTGGGCAAGACAAATTTTCTATAAGACTTAAGTGCTTGATTTTTCAAAATTGTGATGCTCAGGTGATTGATTTTTTAAATTTGTGGTATTTAAGTGAGTGAAAAAAATTACAAAAGTTGTTCATGTCAGCATCAATGTCCACTGCCCATGTTGGATTCTCAAGTGAGACAAATTGCCGATAGTATTTAAGTGATCGATTTTTCGAATTTGTGACACTTAAGTGAGTAAATAAAACGTTATGAGACTCAAGTGAATGTCGTATGAAAGTTATGACACTTCTGCTATACTTGTCTCCAATCTACCATATCAAATTACCTTTTCCCTTTTGACCGCATGGGCAGATACACATAATGCCTTGTATCTATAGTTTTTGGCTAACTACTAATGAGATTCCTAGTAGTGCTAAACCAAGTGTACATAAGTCGATTTAGTTCTAAGCTTTTTAAATTCATCAATTTAGCCCTAAATCTTTGTGAGAAACCCACTATAGCTCTTCCAATCAATCGCTATAAATCGTTGATGTGATAGTCTAGTTATTATCGATTATCCTACATAGCACGTTGTCACGTCAGTGATTTTTGGCGAACAGTGGCTAGAACAAATATTTTGAAACTTCACGTAAAAGTTTATGACTAAATTGATAACATTTAGTAGTCTATGATTGAATTGACATTTGTACAATAGATTTAGGATTGATTGGACAATTTCGCCACATGTGATTTGTCTAGGGCTAGCTAACTAAGCCTAACTTAGGAGTTAAAGATTTATCGTGTCAAGTTGAATTATACAATGTGGTCCTATGTTAATGAGTGCCATGGGGCACTTATTAAGTACATTTAATTTGAAAAAAAATTAAAATTTTAAAGCATTGATTGCCCATAAAATGGGGATACTCATTGGATTAAAGCTACAAAGTCTTATTCAGTTAATTACTTTTTTTTTTTTTTTTTTTTTTTTTTTTTTTGTGGATCCTACTTTACTTCTATGCTAACTCTCACACTCAAATTTTTGCCTTACCTCCTTACGGGGCATAGGAGTCTAAACCCACACCTAAAGCTAAATCGTCCTCACTCCAACCTATTTGAAAAGATGGGGATTTGAACCTCTTATGCCTTCCCATGTGAGAAGGGTGGCCCCCCATCCCCACACATGTTTTTTTTTTTTTTTTTTTTTTTCAATTAATTGCTTAAAAAGTGCCTTTGCAACACTTGCTAACAAAATCATACACGAGTTATGCAAAGGCGGTTTCCTCACCCAAATATACATAGCATGTTAACTTTCAAAAAACTTAATTTCCAATTTCTACCAATCTCACGTATTGGTCATTAGCCTTCGTCTTTGTTGTCAATGTGCTGGTAAAGACACAAATAGGAAGACCCCTAGATGATAATGGAGAGTAATTGTTGGGGCGCAGGACAATTACAGATCATATTCTAAAATTTGTTACGTTTGGGTCTTAAAACTTTCATTTCGTGTATTTAAGTCTAAAACTTGCAACTTTTATACGCTTGAGTCTTTTTATTAACTTTGTCATTTTTTTTTGTTCTATTCTAACTTTCAACTCACTCCTAGACTCTCTTTGTAGAGCATGGAGTTGAATCCCACACTTGTTTGAAGTGGACGATAAGAGCCACATATCTTTTATTTATTTATTTTTTTCACTCCCATGTGGCCATTAATAAGAAATGATGCCGTGAAGATTTTCTTTTCTCTAAGATCCAGTGGAGTGAATGAAAAAACTAAAGTGGACAATGTAAATAGACTTTAGAATGTAAATATAAGGAATGAAAGTTTTAGGATTCAAATGTGTTATCGTTAAATTATCACTTTGGGAACCCTCTAGCAGAGAATTGAGAACGAAGCCAGTGGAATGTGACTTGTGTTGGGTAGATGGAATGTGCAATGGTCTTCAAATATCAAAACCTTGCAAATGATGAGAGGAGTCCAATGATCCCAACATGATGAATTTGGTAAGCTCAACTGTTCCAGAAAATCCGCATTAACTCCCTAACTGGGGTTTCGGAATCGAATCGGAAAACCAAACTGAACTAGAATTGATTTGAACTTCCATGCATTTTTGGTTTGATTCAGGTTTGGGTTCATATAATGAAAAAATGACAATTTTTTTTATTTTGGTTCGGATAGTTTCAGTTTGATTCAGTTAAGTGAATTGAACTAAAACTTGCCCCTCTTCTTAATATTACAATTTATATAATCTATCCTCCTTTTTTAGTAAATCTTTTTTTAATATTTCAAAAAAGAAAATAAAAAAACCGAGACGAAACGAATTGAATATTCGATTTGGGGCGTAGTTTGGTTCAAAGCTAATTTAATCCAAACGGTTCGATTCGGTTTGGATTTCCTAGTTTATGCATACCCAAACGGCTTGGCTCGGTTATGATTTCCTGAAAAACCGAACCGAGCTATTGACATCCTACTCTCTTATAACTTTGATTCACTAGACATGGCCCTCGAGTCACCGCTCCTTCATTCAAGTCGAAGAAGTTCAGATTTCCTCCGTGATCACGCTTCACACGATGAGCTTGAGTTGAGATGTAATCCTTTGTAGCCTCCCATGCTAAATGAGCAGGAAGTTGGTCCGTAAGCCAGTCTGCTCCGTGCAGGCTAAATGTAACGAAAAACCGGATGGTAAGTTTGAAACATTGTTGCTAAGTGAAAAAAATGATGGACAACATATAAGTTCGGTCATCTATTAGTAAGTTACCCATGAAACAACTATTTTACCATCCTTAAAATTTAGAGTAGATTATCAATTGGTGTTAGATTTTACAAGTCGATGCTTTTTTTTCTACTGGTAGGTTTAAGGGTTGCTTAGATACTTTACCAGTGGTGGTTAATGATTGTACCTTACGGAAAAAAAAAAAAACTATTATTTCTATATGTTCTTAGTGGATTGTTGTCGTTGTTTAGGATTTTAGGAGTATCAACATTTATTTGCTGATAACATACTGATGAAATAATTAATTTACCGTATTGAATTACCACTTAAATTACAAGCACACATGCGTCTTTTACAAGTGGATGTACTTTTTCTACAGTAGATTAAGAATTGCTTATATGCTTTACCAATAGCATTGGTTAACCGTTTTTTATTTACCGACAAAGTAACAATTTCACAACTATAAATTCCTAGTAGAAAACTAATATTAACATTTAAGGGTCCTAATAACTACATATCTATAAAAAGGGGTAGGAAGGGTGACCAGTGTTGACAATCTCTAGGTATTTACCATCATGAATTAGTTAATTGCTGCCTTGAAGGTGGACCTACGTCGGTAAATTATTAATTTCATCCCTAACTTACTATTTACACTGCTAAGATATAATTTTGAAGAGTAAATTTGCAAGAAGCTTGGTGAGTTACTATTACTTTGACGCCGCTGATAATAAATTAATTACTCTGGTGATAACTTCCTATTGCTAACTTAAAAGTAGAGCTATGCTGTTACATTTTTAATTTCACTTCCGTGGGGATTTTAACTACTTGGAAAGCACAATTATGTTAGCGAGTTATTAATTTCGGTGGTAATCCACTATTTGTACGGCTAAGATTAAGTAAATATGCAAGTTACTAACTTTAGTAAGTAAGATTTTATTACCAATAGCAAATTTCTAAACAACTTGATAACTTATTGGGAATTAGTAAGTTACTCTTTGGGATGCAACCCGCCAACCAAGTGAGGATATTACCAATGGAAAATTGCTGTACAGTTTGATAACTAACTATTTACTTGAAAAATCGGTAAATTGCCAGATACCTTACTAATTTAATTGGGGAGGTTCTATTTCCAATTTTTTTTTTCAAATGTTCAGTAATTTACTATTGAATTTGGCATTCGTAAATTCCTCAAATTGCTTGTAATTTGCTACAGTAAAATGAGTGAACTTTAGAAAGTAACTTATTTGATTTGTTGATACCAAGTTCGATATTATTACGAAATAGCTAGTTTCCTACGATGTTGGTAAACTAACTTGTAAATGATCTTATATTGGTAAATTAATAATTTTGCTGTAAATAACTCATTGCACCTGTAAGTTTTTGTTTTCAATGTTTATTTTCTATAAAAATAGACAAGTTCAATGTTACTTAAACTTTGTACCTTTTCAACTCCATTTATAACTTACTAAGTTGTAAGCGGACCTATTAGTAAGATCTTAATTTCACTGGTAAATTACTCTTTTCACCGCTAACCTTTTGTTTGGATCAACACATTTATAAAATATATATATATATATATATATTTTTTTTTTTTTAATTTCACGTGATGTTTGGAAGTTATTAACATTGTTAGTAAATAGCCATCGACGTATCTGTCAAACAAGTTGCCAGTCACAATTTGACTGCTAAGATTTCAAAATTACTAACAATGTTAGAGAATTACCAACCCTGAAATTTGTTCCCCTTTTGCCCCGAGCGGATCGTTGTTCTCTGAATCAAAGTGATGTCAGTGAATTGCATGATAACGATTGTGGATAGAGAGAGCATGTTAAAGTCCAAACTCGTCCTCTTGAAATCATTCTGCAGTAAAGGCACAAGGATAAAAGAACATCCTCCGTCTCAACTTCAAAGCGAAAAAGAAATACCACTTCTACAGTCACAATGAAGCCACAGGTTATCATTTGTGGGCGACTAAGCAGAGCAACACGAAGCATCAACAGGCTTCCAAGCAGAACCGATTCTATCTTCAAACCTCGATGAAATAACCGAAAGAAAAAAAGAGCAAAGGAACGCTTCAAGTGCCATAACTTTGCACAAAGAGACGCCATAACTTACGAAAGGTACACTTAAGTGCCACATTCGAAGAAAAACGGATCACTTGAGTGCCACTCCGGCCAAAGTTCGGCCAAAACGCCGACGTTGCATTTTTCATGCAAAGCGCGCCCAAAACGACGTCGTTTTGCATGCTGACGTGGCCAAATAATGCAAAAACGGCGTCGTTTTGGATTGACGTGGTAAAAAAATAATAAAAAAATTAATTAAATTAAATTTAAAATTAAATTTAGTTAAAATATTAAAAACAATAATTTTAAAATTAAAAAAATTTAAAAAAAAAAAAAAAAGGAAAGGGGGCGGGTGAAGGATCGGCCCTCGGCCGCCCGCCGGGAAGGGCCGGCGACGGCGGGGGAGGGTCGGCGGGGTCTCCGGGCCTTGGACCGATCGGGGCGGCGGGCTCGCCAGCCCTCGCCGCCCGCCGGCCGGGTCGCCATCCCCCGGCCAAGGCCCGCGACCCTCCGACCCTCCCCCCGCCGTCGCCGGCCCTTCCCGCCGGTGGCGGGCGGTGACGGCGATGGCTTAGGGCGATCCCTAAGCCGCCTCCCCCTTTCCTTTTTTTTTTTTTTTTTTTTAAAATAATTTTTAAATTATTATTTTAAAAATATTTTAACTAAATTTAATTTTTAAATTATTAATTTTTAACATTTTAACTAATTTTAATTTTAAATTAAATTTAATTTTTTTTTATCACGTCACCCAAAACGACGTCGTTTTTGTATTATTTGGCCACATTGGAAAAATGCCACGTCGACGTTTTGGCCGGACTTTGGTCGGATTGGCACTCAAGTGATCCATTTTACTCCGATTTTGGCACTTAAGTGTACCTTTCGTAAGTTATAGCACTTAAGTGTCTCTTTGTGCAAAGTTATGGCATTTCAGTGATCCGTACATCGAAAAAAAAGACAGAATGTGAAATTCGAAGTGTATATGAGCACAGCAGATGTGGCAACTCTGTACGAAAATTATCAGAAGATGACAGGTATCTGAAAGGCACGGGTTTTCACCACTCGAAAGCACTTATACGCAAGAGATTTTACACGAAGAGAGTTCTATTCCCTTTGAGCAATCCATTTGCACAGTGTCCTCATAGTCATTTCTGATCCAAGCCAAAAGGTTTTAACCAAATAGCGTCTTCAGATTTGACCAGGCAGTGGTTAATCTAGACATTCTTTCCTCGGCTATTCTCTTCTTTTCCTCAGCCTTTGCGACTTTCTTTTCTTGATCCTTGTGCCAGGATTTTGCTTCCTCAACTTTTTTATTGAGCTCTTCCTCCTCTTCGGTCAGGTCACCCATCAACTGCTTATACAAGATGTGAGTCTCATGATTCTTCTTCATTGTCACAAACATTCGATCCTTCAGCAACTTCTGCATCTCGAATTTGACATTGTTCTGCTCGAAAGTAAAAAAATCGGACTGACCTCATTGAAGTTGGCCCAAAAGGCCTTGACTGACTTTTGCTGGTCCTGTGATAACCTGCTTTTGGCTAAGCTTAACGTCGATATTGCTTCAGCCAACCTGTCTTTTACATTTAGGTTAAAAATATCGGAGAGGCACTCCTTCAGAGACAGCTTAGCCTTCTATTTCTTCCAAGGTTGAAGCCTCAGAAGTTGAAAGAGCACCTTTTTGATTTCTTGTGTTTGACCCTCCCCTGGCGAGAGAACTCTGAGCAGCATTAATGTTTTCCTCAAGATTTGAGAAATACGTGTTGAATGTATCTGTTAGTGTCGGCCGAGGAATATTTGCCAGAGGTTCAGCCAACCGAGTATTTTCAGCTGCATTTTGGGGGGCCAAAATCTCAGCTACAACCATCAAAGCATTGTTCACTAAATACCCATTATGGCTGTCACGGACTTTGCTCAATGGAAGGAAGGATGCGAAGCCACAGACCCTCTCTCTTGCAGTGAAATTATGTTCTGTCCCTTCATTTTGTTCAGATGGGACTTCAGTAAAATGGGGTAACAGTTTTAAAGACACCTTATTTCACTGCATTAGGTTCAATGAATGAAAAGATTACTATGTTTGGGATCAGAAATCAAGGCACACCAGAACCACAAGAATGTAGTTAAAGCATATTTGGAGAGCCATTGCAACAACAAGGCCCAAACATGCTCTCCCAGTTTGCTTCATCAGAAACTTGGTCTGGTTAGCTGAAATGAAAAAAGTCCAAACTGCGCAAACAATTCTAAGATCATTTGGCATTGCACCTAAAATCCTGCAATTTGTCCCACAAACAGTAATGACATAGGGAATCTCTACTTCTTCCAATACTTCTATTTGTCCAGATGTTCACGCATTCCATCCAAACTTTCGGAGCCACGTATTCATATCATCACCTCAGATGCTTTGAAGTGCATAAAAGTGCATGTGCGTTCGGAATTGGCACAAAACACAGAAGAAACTTAATCTCATCTACAAATGGGCTTCCCCATTAACAGATTTGCTATGACCTATCAAGTAGTTCTCTCACTTTGATTCCCTAAAGTCATGCTTGGTACAACAAGAGAAGTCAAATAATCCTTCAGTATTCTTTCTGAAAGAGACTGATTGATAGAATTGACAAAAGAATTGCATAGCTGACCCAACTAGGGTCTTTGCCAATATACACCACATAAAAAATGGAATACTTCACACAAGATGAATGATGATGGATATATTTCACATGAATCACAATTTTGTAAGATACTAGCATAAGCAAGATTTCTCGTGTTATGATTCAAATTTGCCGTTGCACCAAATTTATGAATGCAGACTTCATTAATACGAATACCATCAATTGCGAGGGTATACATGTGCATAAATTCTATCAAGACATGAAAGACGACTTCAATAGCAAATATGAAATAGGTTTCTCATTCCCTTAAAGTACCATATCTCAAAATCAGATTCCAACAGCAGACAGAAAAAACCAGGCATAGTCTTAGTCGCAATCAACATAACCCTTAATCCTAGAATTGCCATAATTGTTCTGATCGACCAGAATCAACTTGAAATTGGCGTTTCTGCTCCACCTGGATGGTAGCCTCTCGGAATCAGCAACGTCCAACTGTATTGACAAATGCTCTGTATTGTTCCCCCTGGGGAAGATGCGTATTTGCCTGCTCACATCAACTGTACCATAAAAGAGAATGGATAGTTTTTAGGAAATTCAGCAACTAAAGGAAACAAAAGGACAAGACCAGGCCATGGTTTGGTCATTACGCTTGCCAAAAATCGGATTCAACAATTACCAGGCATTGTCACTGAGCGTGAACACTTAGGAAGAGTACTTCTTTTGAGTCAAGTTAGTGAAGTTGGAAATCTTCCATGTGTATTTCCACAAATGGAAACTTTGCTCTTCCATCGCCTGCTTCCCCATAATTCAATCAGTCGAAACACAAACAACTCATTCATCACTCTTTACAATTAAGAACACACGATGGTTCCCAAAAATTCAAATGAAAAAATCTCAGACATTATCATTCTTTAAAATCAAAACCAAACAAACACACACCCCAATTTTTAGGGTCATGAAAGGAACACAAAAAGAGCCTGATTTTGAACATCAGAGAATCCTTTAACCTACACATACAATCGTCACCGTGCAGAATAATTAAGCCTACAATGGTCACCAGGGCCATCACTTATGATGCAACAAGGGTTCTCAACCTGCACATCATTATCAAGTAGTCCATTAAATCAAGGTCCTGTCAGATCCTCAGCTCTTCTTAGTTGTATATTTTTACAGGCTTCTCATAGGTGTGACGGCTCTGCAAACTGGGAAATAAATCACGATGCACAACATGGAAAGACAAGCAACCGACAAGAATTTAAACCAGGCATAAAATGGCTTAAACAGCTATATCACCTGGTCCACACAGAATTTCTAAAGTGACTGCGTTAGGTACAAAGAAAAACCATATCCACCACATCTCTGTTATGGCTTTTCTGTCAATGAAACCTACTGGAGGAAAACACATTTTGTGATTGTTTAGGACCTGCTGAATCTAGAAACAATCGTTTCCATCAGGTCGGGATTTCTGAGTTTACTTATGCAAAGCACTCATCAGCTGTCATATGCTTCTTCAGAGTCACGAAACCATGGACTATGGAAAATTCACTCATAAAAAAAAAAAAAAAATTGCACTTAGATCAGCCCTTGATACGAGAATTTTAGGCCACAATATAGATAATTACTTTGCATGAGGGCTGGTACACAGTTTCATACAATTGAAATGACAAGAAGAAATATTGGTGAATATATAATCTTCCTTATTAAGTAATCAATTCTCTTTGAATGGCTTTCTTATTCTTGGTCAATTAACACTAGAAGGGAAGAAGAAAAATGTTCTCTGTCACGGATCTTCCATTCTATGGGGTATTCCCATTATCAATTAATAAGGCTTAAACGTTTTTGAATTGATAAGAACTTCACCAGCCCAAAAAGGATACAAGAAACAAACCAATATCTTTACACTCCTCAAGTAATTCAACCAAAATTAAGATGATGAAAAGATTGGAAGGAGCAAAAGAGAGCCCTAAGCCCTATAGCATTCTCACCTCCTCAGCGCGCGCAATGTCCAGTACTGGTCATTTATGTTCTTAATTTTCTCACTGGAAGGAAAGATCTGCACAGATATTTGGCATGTAGTGAATGGTTTAAATAGAATTCGACGTCTAAAACACTATCACGGTTAAACCATGGTTTGACATATAAACATTTAAAATACAATGGTTTAAGTGACAATGGAAACTGGAAACTGAATACATGAAAATAACTAAAGCGTCCACTCAAAAGACAATTACCTTATAGATCTTATGATAGAAGACTTCAAGAAGTCTAAGTTCTGCATCTGGACGAGACAAATCTACCTATTCAATAAGGGATTTCCATTGAGTATATTCAGAAAGAAGTTTTTCAGAGAGAAAGAGAGAGAGAGAGAGAGAGAGGTGTGTGAAACAAATATAAGCAAGGCAGAGAGGACAGATCAAACAACTACTAATCTATGCATGTAAAAATTTTAAGTGTGACTTTCCGCTGCAGTCCAGTAACTCTTCAAAAGAAGAACAGCCCTTTCATTGAACCTGAAGTAATAACTTCTAAGCCCCTATAGAAAGTAAAGCTTGAAATTCTATTCTTCTTATGGTGAAAGCTTGAAAAGGTCTCAGTTGCGACCTTTCATGAACAAAAAATAGTAAATTCCCCTCTAGCAGAAGGTGGCTTAAATGATATACGAATTAGTTTAAAACAGCAAGATGTAATGCAGAACTGCCAACTCGTATACTGACATGAACCACTCCCCACATAATACAATAAACTAGCTATCGTTGGTACTTGTTTTTCAAGGTCAAGATCTCCATCGAAAATAGCAAACAAGAAGTAGAGTGAGATTAACCAGAATATGCACATCTCCCTTTGTATTCTCCATCATTTTCCTAAAAAAAGGAATACTGGCATATGGCAATGTCAATTGATAACTTGCCTTTGTCTTAAGTTCATTAATGACATCGCCAACTGTACTCTGCTCTGGCAGTCTAACATGATAGATTACAACCTAAAATGCATCCAAAAAATAAGTAAAGAGGCAAAAGTCAGAAATTAATGTGCATAAGATGCCTGAAAGAGAGAGAGAGAACTTAAATGCACTTCATCCTTTGAGGCAAGATGAAACGCAACTTTCAGGTTCTTCAGACCTTGCATCTCTGGGAGAGGGATGTCCAGTACTTCGTAGTACAATATATCAGAGGTCTATCATAGAGAGAAATATCAGCCAGCTCCTCTAGATGAATAATCAGAGGTCTAAAAGATAAAAGGCTCAAATAATCGCAAAAACTCTACCAGATTATTATGGACAATAGTGTTGTTGAAACCAGGATCGGTCTGCGGCAACTGAAAGAAAACAGATAAGAAACAAGTAAGTTCATCACAAGTCAGGCAGAGAATCAATTTGATAATCAGTGTAAGATATCACCTCCTCCTCTCCCCCATACTTTCCTCCAAGGCCCTCTTTATATCTTCTTTTGTCACCCGTTCATCATCAAACTAAACCCTGAAAGTGGGAGTCTCAAAAGATGTGCTACTGATTACAACAAAAGTTGCAAACGAACAGACCAGTTGCCTACACATGCAACAAAGCCTTCTGACGGTCAGAGTCCAGGAACAAAATATATCCTCGACTATTATGGGCTTCTCTTAACAATTACTTGGAACAAGAATAAAAATAGGCCATAAGTCAAAGATGGGACATGTTGTAGCGTAGCGCACAGACTAGATGTAGAGTTGTGCTAAGTAAAACCATCAACCTTATAACAAAGTCGAGTTCGCAAATCAACAGAGCAAAGTGCCGCAATGTGCGTTTGTGTGAGAGAGAAAGTGAGAAAGTGCTGAATTCTACTTGGTAGTCTTCACCCAATATGAAGGGGATTAACTCCAAGATTGCGGTAACAACTAGATTGTTTGGGTAAAAAATAAATCACGGCAAGGAAAATTCGCCTGTGGAGAGTTAGATGAAGTTACTACAAATTAAGGAATCTACATTTACGGGTCTTCTACATTCCATGTTTTCAGGTATATCACATGACATAGGTTCATGGGAAATGACAAGCTACAATAATGTTGATCATAGAATGTGTATTTGTGACATCCTGAAATTCGACCCCGTTTCGATAAAGTGAAATGGGCATTTCGTTGACGTGCCTATGGTCCTTTTTCTCTGAACTGATCACTCACGAGTTAACTAACCTATTGGGAGAAGCCGTTAAGGGATGTATCTGCAGTAAAATCCCTAAAAGCTACTCAATTTGTTGGATTGACTAAAATCACGTCGATCGATTTTTAACCACGAAATCAACTCGATTTCGGGAATCGAATTTTAAGCGTCGCATAATTCTTATTTTAGGATCCTGTCTCATCGCTCGTCAATTTATTGACGGATCCGAAATTTCAATAAAGAAATTATCGGAAGAAAATTGAAGACCGAAAAAAAATAGAAAGGGAAATGGAAATAGAAAAGAAAAATGAGAATAATATTATTCTTTTCTTTTTTCTCTCTCTCCCTTCTCTTTTTCTTTTTCTCTCTCTCTCCTCCCCTTTTTCCCCTCCCCCTCGTGCGAATTGCCCCCACCGCCCACTTTCTCTCTCTCTTTTATTGACCGGTCAACCCTTATCCCTCTCTTCTCTCTCTCTTCTCTCTCCTCTCTCTTCTTTCTTCCCCCACGCGACCGAACCCCTCTTTTCTTCTTTCTTCTTCGCGGAAACCAGAGACGGAGGAAGGACAGCAGCTCGCCGCGACCGCCGCCCGCTCGCCGCTCGTCCCGCCGCCGCACCGCCGCACCGCCGCCCGCGCCGCGCCCGCGCGCCCGTCGCCGTCCCGCCGTCCGCGCACGCCCAGGCCGCGCGATCCAGCCGCGACCCAGCCGCTGTTCACCCTGTTCCAGCCCCGTCCGGCCACCTCCGGCCACCGCCTAGCCCCGCCGGACCTCCCCCGCGACCCCCTCGCCCTCCGCCGGCTTCCCCTCGCCGCCCTAGCCGCCGGAGCAGCCCCGATCGGCTCCGTCCAGCAGACCCACGGAGTGGGTTTCAGCAACTTCGGGCCCGCTTTTGGGCCGTTTCCGGGCCCCGGATCCGTGAGTCGCTTTGGGAAGAATCGTTCCTCGCGTCGCCGCCGTCGGATTGATCCGATTTGCGCGCGATTTGGTGAGTAATTTCACTAATCCAGGATTAGTGGCTAATTATGCTTAAGATTGGTTTAGATTTAATTAATTATGTTTAGGTTGTTAGATTAGATTAAAGTAGCAATTATTAGCCAATTGTGATGCGAATTAGATAAATTGAATGTGTAATTAGCAAGTAGACGTGGTCTACTATTTATTGGAAGTGTCTCGGAATTTTTTCCGGACCCTTAGTAGGCTCCAATTAGGCTTTTCCGGGCCTAAGTGGAATTTTTAGTATTTAAATATTAATTTTCGGAATTAAATTAAATAATTATTTATTTTCCGAAAATTCGACTGTGATGGCCTGGAACCGGAAAATTATGCTGATGACCGTGGTGGAGTCTGTTTATTTAATCGGGCTTTATTTTGAGCTGAATTGAATTTTTAATATTAATTATTTAATTTTCGAAATTATTAAATTAATTATTTATTTTTCGGAAATTAAGATTTTGATGGCCGACGACCGAAATCTCGTGCTGATCGTCGTGGCGCAGTCTGTTTATTTATTTGAGCTCCACGTTGTATGGAATTGAATAAATTGTGATATTTTAGGGATTTACCCTAAATTGATTGGAATTGATTGTGATTGAATGGTTGATTGGTAAATGGCCAAGTATGTTATTCAGCATTTTAATGCTTTGTTGAGTTGATTTAATTATTTGATTGAGAAATCGTTGGGCATTGGTTATTGGTGTTGAAAGTAAATGGGTAATCTCTTGAAAGAGGACACGTGGGCTCGGTGAATTGGAATGTCACCTGGAGAATGCACGTGAGTTCAGTGGTTGAATATGTCACCTTGGCGAAAAGGTCGCCTGAGAGAATGCACGTGGCTCGGAGACTCGGTATGTCGTCCTGGAGAATGCACGTGGCTCGGTGACAGGATTTGGCATCTAAAAGGACACGTGGCTCGGTGATCTGATGCGTCACTTTGGTAAGCGAGTACCTTAGAGAATGCACGTGGGTCCAGCATTCCGGAATGGCATCTAAAAGGGCACGTGGCTCGGTGAATTGATGCATCACCTTGGTGAGATAGCACCTTAGAGAATGCACGTGGGCCCGGGCATCGTAAAAAGGACACGTGGCTCGGTGGCTTGATGTCCACCTTGGCGAAGAGGTCGCCTTAGAGAATGCACGTGGGTCGAGGTTTGAGGCACGTGGACTCGGAGACTTGGAAGGTCGTCCGCACGTGGCCTAGCTTTTAAATATCCCATAGTGGGGATTGATTCGTATGGCATGTAATCGACTAGTTCGATTTATTTGAAGTGAATGGGTGTTTATTGTGAATTGTACTGACTTGCAGGTGGGATCTGAGGCCAAGGTAAGTCCTCTGCCCTGTGCGTGTTTAGGCAGCCTTTAGTATAATAGTTTACTAATCGGGTTTAGTGGGGTAGAACTCGCTGAGACGTAGTCTCATCCCAGTTTGGGGAAACCATTTCAGGACCCCGCTGAAGAGCTGAGGAGGGGGAATCCGAGAAGGAGAACTCGGAGGTGAGATCTGAAGAGAAGGATTTTTGGAAGAAGAAGACAATCCTGAGAGGGGTCTTGAGTACGGCCCAGTTCGTCTAAGTTTCTGTCTTCTTTTGAGATCTCATTTTTGATGTGAATAGTTATGAAGTGATTTGTGGTTTGTATAAAAGTTTGGTTATAAATTTCAATATGAAAAATATGGCCCTGCTTTTTTATCCCATCGTTTTATTGTCTGGGGATTTTAACTGCTTCCGCATGTGCTTAATAATTGAAAGGGTCGGCGATACATTGTCCTGGGATATCGCATTATAAAATCGACCAAGTGAGACGGATGTGTGCGTGCCTGAGGATCGGGGCGTGACAGTATTCATTCATCATCTCATTTTAAAACCAAATCAAGCATTTAATAACTTTTTAGAATTCGAAATTGTGTTAAAAACATGCTTGAAAATGCACGATTCAAACCATAATCGATGCGTGCTCTTAAGATATGCTTCAGAAAAGGAAAATGAATATAAATTTGCAATTTTTTGATCGCCAATTTATCAAATGTGAACATATGAAACTAAAACTCGTCGTTAAATAAGATTAGAAAGACTTCAAGTTAAGGTCTCCAGGTACGGCTAACGGTCTTGCGATTGTCCTTTTCGGGCAAAGCTACAGCATAGTAATTAGACAAAGTCGATCCTGATCATGGGTGGAAGCATGCATTGAGGAAGCAGAACGCATCAGTGTCAAAAGCAGTCAGCTTCATCCCAGCCAAAACCCGATCAACCCGATCAAAATCCCAAGAAATCACCGGATGAAGCTCAATTCAGAAGGCCACCCACCTCAAAAAACAAGAAAAACGCCAAACCCTTCAACTACAAGAAGAAGAAGAAACTCGAATTCTACTAATCGCAGGGCGAAAAGACCAGCATCAAAGACTCAGCAACAGTGAAAAGAAGCGGTAGAAACAAGAGCGACCATCAACGTGTAATTAGTGACTGATGTTAGCACACAGAGAAAGAGAGAGAGAGAGAGGGAAAGGGAAAAGAGGCGGTGATTATATCCCGAGGCGGAGGACTCATCATAGCCATAAATGAAAATATTTTCCAATGTTATATCTATATAATATGGTTTCTCATTTTCGGACCCATGTTTTCTCTTTAAGGTAGCAGTTATTCCACGTGCAAATTTTCCATCCTTCGTACCTTTTCATGACAACCGTCCATTTGGTAACCACCTTGATGGGAGACGCCATATAAAATGAACAATCATTAATTTCTTAAGGATAATAACAAAGTCTAACGTAAACCCTTTTATTTGGAATACACCATCAGTACATGAGAGGATTGAGTTAGTAGAGTGTGCTCGATATTTCACTGAATCTCCGTGAATTTCAGATGAACACAATTTTGAACATTGGCTTGAGGTTTGTTTAGATTTGATCTTGTTTTCCTCATATGTTTATTATGTCTAACATTTGGTATCAAAGTGTGTTTAGTGCCTCTGCTTTGTTTTGTCGAATCTTTGGTGTATTTTTTAGGCTTTTTAAAGATGAACAATAATTATAAATTCTAAGGTCAAGAGAGAAACTCGTTGATTTCGGGCAAATTCTGGTGACCCACCACTCAACTTCAGACTGGTACGGTCGCATTGCCATGAGGAAGAATAGCCGTAAGTTCTTTTGACATATCGGTGT
Source organism: Eucalyptus virginea (assembly GCA_014182375.1). Classification (NCBI taxonomy): domain Eukaryota; kingdom Viridiplantae; phylum Streptophyta; class Magnoliopsida; order Myrtales; family Myrtaceae; genus Eucalyptus; species Eucalyptus virginea. The sequence goes on along the minus strand of CM024524.1, from coordinate 21,890,589 downwards.
TTGCTAGAGGCTAATCTGGTAGCAAAAGTTGTGGTAGTTAAGGGTTTGCATTTTGGGAAATTTTTGTTTGATTTGGGGCCAATTACTTGGCCATTTATGCCGAAACTTGGACTTATGTGGTCGTGCCGGTGTGGTTGTCAAAACCCATAATTTATTTTGGTCTGAGATGGGTTGACGGAATGGCAAAAAATAGCGAGAGAAGGCCTTTCGTTCACGCGGAGGAAGATGTGAGTGGGGCCACGTGCGCGGAACCACTGGCACATGGCATGCATGCGCGCGGAACTACTCCGCACATGCCCTTCTTAACCGCGCGGGTGAGGCGCGTACACGGCAGGTGCCAGCCCCCTTTTTTCTTTTCTTCTATTTTTTGCCATTATTACGATTCTACCCCTAGGCATTTATAATTTATGACTTTGTCCTTGGCTGAATTTATTTTACTATTATGCCCCTTGGTGCATTTTTTTTTTTTTTTACTATTTTGCCTTTTCATGCTTTTTTATGAATATTTTATGCATGAAATTAACTGTCCAATTATCCATATATTTAATTAATTAGAGAGTAGCCACAATATCTTTAATTAATTAAATTATATATTAAGAGCCTCCGATCATATTTGAAAATGGACATTAATTGTACTTAATTATATTAATATGATGAATTTTGTCCCACAGGAATTTTCATTACATTAATATGATTAATTATGATAATATATCATATTATTTTTCTTAATTTACTCACATTGAGTAAGAAAAGGTATATCATATGGTAGTTTCTTCATGATGTAATTATGAATATATTTAAATTAAAACCTTACCCACAAGCAGTTTTTATGTTATGTGAATAATATTTGTGATATGTTTACATTGATAAAACATGATTTATATATATTTTGCCTCATATTTTGTGACATAAGCATGATTGTTTTTTTTTTTCCGCAACATAAGCATGATTGTTTGATATGCAGTTTTGCAACCTGTAAATTTCTCTGAATTTAAGTGTGATGTTCCATACTGAATTGTGAAAACTATAAAGTATGGAATGAGTTTTTTTTATCTTCAATTGGGGTAAATGACATTGACTATGCTATAAAGAAAGACAAACCACATGCTCTTACTAATTCAACACTGTAGCTTAGATAGCTTTTTATGATCAATGGAAGCAGCCAACTGCCTTAGTGCGATGTTCATAAGAACTAAAATATTTCATAATATCTGTGGTTCGGTTGCTCAGCATAGCAATGCTAAGGGTTTATTGGAGGCCATTGATGCATAGTTTGAGACTTTTGAAAAGGCACATTCTATGACCTTAATTATGAAGTTTTCATCATTGAAGCTCACTAATGTTAGAGGTGTGTGTGAGCATATCATGAAGATTAGGGATCTTCTAGCTCAACTTAAGAACCTTGAGGTCGAGATATCCGAATCCTTTCTTGTATACTATATTTTGAATGCTCTCCCGCAACAGTGTGCACCTTTCAAGATCCCTTACAACACACATAAGAATAAATAATCAATTAATGAACCCATGACCATGTGTATTCAAGAGGAAGAAATGCTGATTATGGAATCGGGAGAAGAAAAAACATAAAATACCTCCCCAAATTGATATTAAGAAAAAATCCAAATGTTTCTTTTGTAAAAAGAATGGACATATAAGGAAGAATTGCACCAGATTTAATGCCTAGCTCGAGAATAAAGGCAATCAAATCTCGTGTTTGTTATGAATATAATATGGCTTATGTGAGTTACAACACTTAGTGGATTGATTCATTTCGAATTTCTTGCAAGGTTTTCAAAACCATAGAAAGCCAATGGGAAATGAGCAAAGCATCTATTCAAGAAATACGATGCGTTTATATGTGGAAGCTATTTGGACATGTAGACTAGTTCTCAATAGTGACTCTGTTTTGAATTTGGATAAGATCTTTTATGTTCCTAGTTTTTCTAGAAACTTAATTTTAGTTTCAAGACTTGTACCTTTCAGTTACTCTTTTCACTTTTCAGATTCAAATTTCTGTTTATCATTTAGATCTGAAATTGTTGGGAGTAGTACTTTGTTTGATGGTTTTTTCCCAATTAATTTACAAAACAATGCATGTTATAATGCGATGCATGTTTATAATAACACCAGTATAAAATGATGTGTTGTGAATAAAGATTTATTTATGTTGTGGCTTCATAGATAGAAATAAACGATTGGTAAATGATGGAATACTCAGTACTTTAGATTTTACTAATTATGATACTTGTTTAGACTGCATAAAGGAAAAACAGACCAATAAGACAAAGAAATGTGCCAAGAGAAATACATAAATATTAGAAATTATACATATAGATATTTGTAATCCAAATATGGACTTGTATGACCAAAAATACTTCATCTCTTTCATAGCTAATTATTCACGTTATATGTATCTCTACTTGTTTCATAATAAGTATGAAGCGTTAGATGCCTTTAAGGTATTTAAGGCGGAAGTACAGAAATAATGCGGCAAGTAAATTAAAATCGTGAGATCAAATAGAAGTGAGGAATTCTATGGTAGATATACTAAGATGCACAAGCACCTAGTCCATTTGTAAAGTTTTTTCGCAAGAGCCTAGGATAGTTGCCCAATATACTATGCCTAGTTCTCCAAACCAAAATGGTATAGCGGAAAGAAGAAACTGAACTTTATTGGACATGGTACGGAGTATGCTTAGCAGCTCCAAACTTCCTAAATCCTTATGGACCGAAGCACTTAAAATGACAGTATATATATTAAACCGAGTTTCGACCAAAGTTGTCCCAAAGACACCTTTTGAGTTATTTAAATGTTGAAAACCGAGTTTGTGACATGGACGGGTTTGGGGATGCCCATCTAAAGTGAGAGTCTATAATTTACAAGAAAATAAGTTGAATCTAAGGACTATAAGTGGGTACTTCATTGGATATGCTGAAAGGTTCGATGGATACAGGTTTTAGTTTTTTATCTCACATTACTAGGATTGTGGAATCAAGAAACACTAAGTTTCTTGAAAATGATTTGATCAGTAGGAGTAATCAATTGAAGGATCTTGTTCTTAAGAAAGATCATTTAGATACTTAACCTTCCACATCAAGTATAATATTGGTTGTTGTTCATAATACCCATTCAATTCAATTGGCTATTGAACAACCAATCATTGAAGTTTCACAACCTGTTGATATTGATCTAGTAGATCTAGTTATTCAGCAATTACCTGAAACCGTTGAACAACCGGTTTGAGCAACACGCTCCTCAAGAGAATGTTGATACAACATTAAGAAGATCTACTAAAATAAGGAAATCGGCAATTCCTAGTGATTATATTGTGTATTTACAAGAATCTGACTGTAATATTGGAGTTGAGAATGATTCTGAAATGTTTTCACAAGTAATGGACAATGATAAATCCAATTTATGGTACAATGCCATGAAGGAAGAGATTAATTTTATGACATTTAATGAAGTCTAGGATATGGTTGAGTTGCCTGATGGTGTGAAGGCTATTGGTTGTAAATGGGTCTTCAAAACTAATAAGGATTCATTGGAAACATTGAAAGATGCAAAGTTAGACTCATTGTCAAATGATTCACCCAAAAGGAAAAATCGATTACATGAAGATATTTTTTCCTACCTCTAAAATAGATTCTCTTCGTCTTATTTTGGCATGAGTTGCCTATTTTGATATGAAATTATGTCAAATGGATGTGAAAATGACATTCCTCAATGGGAAACTAGATGAGAAGGTTGACATGAAACAATTTGAAGGATTCTCCTATAATAAAGGTGATCATTTGGTGTGCAACCTTAAAAATTATATATATGACTTGAAACAAGCATTTCGCTAATGGTACTTAAGACTTTATGAGGTCATCTCTTCATTTGATTTTATAGAAAATGTTATGGATCAATGTATATACCAGAAAGTTAGCATGAGCAAATTTTTTTTTTTTTCTTATACTATATGTGGATGGTATCCTATTTGCAACCAATGATAAAGAGAAACTATATGAGGTGAAACAATTTTTCTCTAAGAGTTTAGATATAAAGGATATGGGTAAAGCATCTTATGTCATTGTGATTAAGATTCATAGAGATAGATCTCGAGAAATTTTAGGATTATCTCAAGAAACCTATATGAATAAGGTCCTAAAGGGATTTCGGATGAAAAATTGTTCATCAAGTATAACATCTATTTTGAAGGGTGACAGGTTCAATTTAAACCAGTGCTAGAAGAATGATCTAGAAAGGGAATAAATGAATGAAATTCTATATACTTATGCTATCAAAAGCTTGATGTATGCTCAGATTTGCACTTGATCTGACATCATTTTTACCGTGGGAATGTTGGGAAAATATCAGAATAATCTAGGTATGAACCACTAGAAAACTGCAATGAAAGTGATGAGATACCTTCAAGGTATCAAATGCTACATGCTTATGTATAGATGGATTGACAACCTGTAAGTCGTTGGTTATTCGGATGTGGACTTTGTGGGTTGTGTTGATTCTCGAAAATCAACATCTGCATACATTTTTATGTTAGCTTACGGAGCTGTGTCATGGAGGAGTGTGAAGTAGACTTTGACTGCTACTTCCACTATGGAGGCTGAGTTCGTTTCTTGTTTTAAGGCTACCTCACATGGTGTATGGTTGAAGAGTTGCATTTCTAGGCTTAGAATTATTGATTTTATTTCTAGGTTATTAAGAATATATTGTGACAATTCAACTACAGTTTTTATGGCTAAAAATGCCAAAAGTAATCGAAATAAGTATATTAACATCAAGTATTTAGCCATAAGGGAATGTGTTAAGGAGTATAAATTGGTCATATAACACGTTAGCACTAAATTGATAGATAACTTATTCTTTAACTAAAGGCATGTCACTAATGAAGTATAAGGATAAAAAAAAAAAAAAAAAAGTGAAATATAAGGATCATGTAACTACCATGGGAGTAGGTCTCATTATGTGATTTGTTATCATATGGATGAATTTGTTGAATCAAACTCTTATTCGATTGTAATGTTAATTCTTAATTTGGGTGTACATATTCGGTTATTTATGAGAATAGCATTTATCCTTAGTTCTGGAATAAACATAGGGTTTATTCATTAAGATGTGTTGTCACATATACGCTGACATTAAAGAAATAAGACACATTGTGATACATGGAAGGTTCTACTCGCTCTTAAAGGATATGTCGTCATGATTCATTTTTTTGTTTTTTTTTTTTTTTTTTTTAAGCATAAAGTTTTTGGTGAATTTGGATGAATAATCCATATGATGAAAATATTGGGATTAAGTGGGAGAATGTTATATATATCTATGATCCCTCTTTTTCGGACCCACGTTTTCTCTTTAAAGTAGCAGTTATTCTACATGCAGTTTTTCCACGCTTTGTACCTCTTTTTGATAATTGCCCATTTGATAACCGCATTGATAGAAGATGATATATAAAATAAATGATCGTTAATTTCTTAAGGGTAATCACAAGGTCTAATGCAAACCCTCTCATTTGGAATACATCATCAGTACGCAAGGGGATTGGGCTAGTAGAGTGTGCCCGATATTTTGTTGAATCTCCAAGAATTTTAGAAGAACGCAATTTTGAGCAATGGCTGGAGGTTTGTTTAGATTTCACCCTGTTTTTCAAATACCTTTTTTTTTTTTTTAATTATGTCTAATAGCCAATTCATGATCATCCACTGGAAAAGCAACTTACAAAGAGAGAAAATGAAAAGGAGGAGGAATTGCGGAAGAACATGGGAGAGTTGGGAGGGAAAGTGAGCGCTTATAAACGTCACCTTATGAGACAATAAGATTTTTTTTTTTAAATTGTTATCTTTTAACTTACCATAATAAATAATAGAAGAGAGAGAGAGAAAGTCTAATCGCAGGGGTATCAGCGGTTTGGGTTTTCTTTTGAACTGAACTGAACCGAACCAAGTCTAACCGTGCCCCAAAGACTCGGTTCGGCTATGTTCGGATTGGATTGTATCTATTTTTCAATTTTCTTTTCTAAATTATATAAAAGAGATATAGTGAAAAAGGAGGGAAATTGTGTAAATTGCAATATTAAGAAGAGTGATGATTTTCAATTTGGCGAAACTATCCGAATCGGAATAGATAAACAATTACTTTTTCATTATCCGAATTGAAACATAAACCGAACAAAAATGCACAAAAATTTGATTCGATTTGGATCGGTATCAATTTCGATTCGGTTCTGACTCTTTTAGGCTATGGATGAGGCACCACCACCTATGCACTGATGAGGCTCTAACGCCCCTCACTAAATTCAAGCCAAGTTGACATAGGTGACACTTCACCTTTGTGTTATATGAGAGAATCGTGAGCACAATTTTGTCGCAATCGAACCAAGTGAGGTCTGACCTACCCAATTGTCAGTGAGGTTTGCTATGAGCCATAGCCATTTGTTAGTGATGACCACCCTAGTGGTAAGGCTCACAGTCCTCCCACAGATTTGGGCAAAAGCGACCCTCGATCATACTTATAGGGTGTTGCCTCACTAAATTAGATGAAAGTCATGGCCCTCCACGAGATATTTCTTGAAGTGATGAGGCCCCCCAACCCAAAAAAAAGGCACAGCCATTGGTGATGGTCATTAGACCCTTAGACCCTTGAATAGTGACTAGGAAAAAGAAATGGAAATAATTGTCAAGTCAGTAAAACATGATGTTGTGGCGCTAACATGGAGTTCATGTATTGATGTGGCACTGATGTATGTCACGTTAACATTTCTATCCATAAATTCAACTAAAGGTCCAACTTGAAGAGCAAGTTACACAGTTCAGGGACAAATTATAGTAAAGAAAGCTAAGGAAACTTATTAAATATTTTTGCAGCTGTAAAAGTCAAAAAGTTGTATAGTAAAAAAAAGACAAGAAAAAGGTGGATATCCAAAAGGCAAAGGAATACAATAGAGAGAGATAGAGCGGCAAACATAAAGGTAAAGAAAAGGAAAAAGAAAGAGAGGGAAATAAATAAAAAGGGAAGAGGTGCACATCATAGGGGCCTCACTAAGCTGAATTTGCTTCGTTTCACAATACCTAATAAGGATGTAAACCATATTTGTTTAATCGGAGTAGTTTTCGAAATTATGTTATAAATTTGACGTTGTCTAAAATTTGAATGAGGCCTCATTTTTGAGTTGTTAAGCTGAGGAGTATCATGGATATGATAGATTAAGGCATTGTGGAGCCGTGGGATTTGACGAAAAATTGATTTGCAGTAATAGTTTAGTTGGAGCGAAATTTTAAAGTTTCGCCATCGAGCTCCGCATTGTAAATAGTTTTAAATATTTGCTTTGGACGAGAGTTTTGTTAGCATGTATGAGTTGTTTTATTAGCAAGTAAGCTTGGTTTAGCCGATTTCTAGTTGATGTAGTGTTTTTACTCAATTTTTGACGTTATTTCTTTGTTCATTTGATATAATTGCGAGTTTGACGGTTTAAATAACCTTATTGTTTAGTTTTAGGCGTTCCCAATCGAGTGTTGATACTTCTTATTTAAATTTATAAACTCATATTTTGAAAATGAAATGATTAGACATATAATGTGGGGAAAATTACCAAAAAAAGTCCTGAACTTATGTGCCGATTTAGTCTTAAATTTATTTTTTTGGCCTTATAAACCTTTTACAATTGTGTCAATTCAGTCCTTCCGATCAAATTTGACCGGCTGATAGTGACGTGGATGCTTTGCTGGCACTGACGGACAATATTTTAATATTATTTTATTTATTCAAAATTTTTATTAATTTTTAATCTTTTCTTTTTCCCCTTTTTTTCTCTCTTTCTGTTTTTTTTTTCTCTCCTCCCTCCTTCTTCCGGCTACCGACTAGAGGGGAGGGCTGGTCGTCAAACTGAGGCTAGCTAAGCGTAATTAAGGGTGAGCTTGCCTTGCCATCGCTAGGCGAGGGTCGCCTAGCCATTGGAAAGGTGAGCCCTCGCCCAGATCCGACGAGGGCTCGCCTCGCCATCATTGGGCGCGAGCCACCTAGCCATTAGGGGCCCTTGCCAGATCCGATAGGGGCTCGCCAAATCTAGGTGAGAGTGATCCAACAAGGGCTCGCCTCGCTGGTGGCTGGGCGGCCCTCACTCGGCAACGGTAAGGCGAGCTCGTCCTCAGTTGGGTTTGGCCGGCCACCTTAGTCTAGCGATTAGTCCTCCTCGCTGGTCGGTCACAAGAAGGAGGGAGCAGAAAAAAAAAAAAAAAAAAAAAAAAAGAGAGAAAAAAAGAAAAAAAACAAAAGATTAAAAATTTAAAAAAAAATCGAAAAAAAATATTAAAAACATTGTCCCCTAGAGCTGGCCGGCATCCACGTTCGCGCTGGCTAGCCAAATTTGGCTAGAAGGACTGAATTGGCACAATTGCAAAATATTTATGACTTAATTGGTAAAAAAAAAATTATGATTGAATCGAGACAATTGCAATATGTTTAGGACTTTTTTGGTAATTTTTCCTATAATGTACATAGTGTAATTGGTTAAAAGGAAAAAAAGTGATGTTGAATGATTTAAGAAGTGCTCATGAAATGAAATGTGAAAGGTTATTCATATAGATTTGCAAATTTGATTTATGAAATAAGTTCTAAAATGATTTGAGAGATGTTTTACAAAAAGTATTTTTGGTGATTGAGCTGAGTTGTGAAAGGGTTGTGAAATGTATTTTGGTTTATGAGATGGATTCTAGATTGGATTTTTGGTTTTGGAGGGTTATGTTTGGTGCTCATTATCATTATGAACCCAATTAGGGGTTTCTAGGTATGCATACTAATTTTAGAATATTTCTAGGCCAAGCCACTAATTGATAATAAGTGGAAACCTTGCTAAGGCAAATCTTGGTTGCCTTACCACTAGAAATTGTGTTGTGACCATAGTTGGATATTAAGTAATATATTGGTTGGTGGAACAAATCATTTAAATGTGACTTGATCGAGAATGATCAAGGGACTTGGCATTGATGGTTGAATTATAATGGTAGATTAAATGAGTATTTCTAATTTGTATAAAACTTTATCAAAATGAAACAACTCATATTTGATTTGATATGTATATTATATATTGGATTTGGAGCAAGAGTTTGTGGTATTGCTTTATATATATATACATAGTTGTTACTCAATATACTTAGAAGAAATGTACAATTCACTAGGTTGTAGTTGCTCATACAATTCATCTTAAATGTTTTTCACATTTCCCAGTTAGTGACAAATAGAACAAGAACGCCTGCATTATCACGAGGGCATTTTTGATAGAGGAACTTTTAGGTATGAGCTTAGTTAGTTGTTTATTTTTTTGAGCTATGTATGATTGAGACGAGTTCGCTGAGCTTAGTTATTATTTGGAGATGAAGATATTTTATTTGATGAATTATACCAACTTTGATATTGCAACCAACCTATTGGTTGTGTTTGAGGTTGGGTTTTACGAGTGGAAGGATGGTCGTGCCATCCCCATTCTTCTTAGTTTTTGGATATGACAATAGTATTTTAGGGACCTCTAGTCCTTTTATCATTTTTTTTTAAGTCCCAATATGATTGATAATCCTCACAATACGATGGCCGAATTCATTGAAAAAAATATAGATTTGACACAACAAATTTTAAATAAAACAGTTTGTGATTATGTTGAAACAACTTAGAAGTGTCATAATAATCAACACAAATCCGATGAAATAATGAGACTCATATACCTTAATGTCGGATTTAGTTAAATTGTTCTCACACAATATTTTGTAGGTGATTTGAGAATTTGAGAGATTTTATATCCAACAATTGGTCTATGTCCATCGATAAAGCAAGATAAACAAATTACTAGGGATGATTATAGCAGGAGTGTCTTAACTTTCGTACGGCGTTCACTTGAGTATCATAATTTTTTTTTTTTTCCGTTCATTCAAATGTCACATACGATCATTTGAGTGCCTCTCTTGGCAAAATTTTTATTTTGAATTATATTTTAGTTTTATTTTGAATTATTTTTAGTTTTTATTATTTTAATTATTTTTTATTTTTTATTTTTTATTTTTTTATGTTCCTTTTTATTTTTTTTTTTTTTTGTGCACCTGCCGCAAAGGCCTCACCCTCAACCAGCAGTTGCTAGTGGGGCCGTAAAGGCCTCAGGCAAGGCCGATGGTGGATTTTCTAGCAAGGTAAATTGTCGATAGCACTTAAGTGCTTGATTGTTCAAATTTGTGGTGCTTAAGTAAGAAAAAAATTATAAAAATTGTTCACATCAGTGCCAATAATGCCACTTAGGACAATTGGCATCTTGGAACAAGTAACCAATGACACTTGAGTGATTGATTTTTCAAATTTGTGGTACCTAAGTGAGCGAAGAAAAAAAGTTATGGCACTCCTGTTATACTTGTCTCCACTCAACCATATCAAATTACCTTTTTCCTTTTGATTGCATGGGCACATAAGCATAGTGCCTTGTATCCATAGTTTTTGGCTAACTACTAATGAGATTTGATTGGGAAAATTACCTGGAAGTCCTAAACCAAGTGTACATAAGTTAATTTAATTCTAAGCTCTTTAAATTTATCAATTTAGCCTTGAATTTTTGTGCGAATTCTACTATAGCTCTTTTGGTCAATTTTCGCTGAAAATCATTGACATGATAGTCTAGTCATCATTGGTTATCCTACGTAGCAAATCGGCACGTTAATGATTTTTGACAAATAGTGGCTGAAAGAACTATATTGAAATTTTACGCAAAAGCTGTAGAACTAAATTGACAAAATTGAATAGTTTTCACAAATGATTTGTCTAGGGCTAGCTAACTAAGCCTAACTTAAGAGGTAAAAATTTATCATGTGAAGTTGGATTATACAAAGTGGTCCTAAGTTAATGAGTGCCATGGGGCACTAACTAAGAATACTTAATTTGAAAAGAAGTTAAATTTTAAGCATTGATGGCGCATAAAATGGAGATACTGGTGGCATTAAAGCCACAAAGTCTTTTTCAATTAATTACTTGAAATGTGCCTTTACAATACTCGCTAACAAAATCATACACAAGTTATGCAAACCCCTTTTCCTCACCTAAATGCACATTGCCTGTTAACCTTAATTTGCAATTTCTACCTGATTTCTACCCGATATCACGTACTAGTCATTAGCCTTCGTCTTTGTGGTGAATATGCCGGTAAAGACACAAAATAGGAAAATCCCTAGATGATAATGGAGAAAAATTGTTGGGGAACGGGACAATTGCAGATCATATTCTACAATTTTTTACGATAATGTGTTTGGGTTTTAAAATTTTCATTTTGTACATTTAAGTCTAAAACTTGCGATTTTCATACTTTTGAGTCTTTTTATTAACTTTGCCATTTTTTTTTTCTTTTTATCTATCCTACTCTAACTCTCAACTTACTTTTAAACTTAGCCTATTTGTAAAGCGTAGGATTTGAACCCCGCACCAGTTTTGACGATAAGAGCCATGTGTCTTTTCTTTCTTTATTTATTTTTTTTTCACTCCTACGTGGTCATTAATCAAAATTATGCTGTGAAGATTTTCTATTCACTAAAATCTAATGGAGTGAATGAAAAAGTTAAAGTGGATAATGCAAAAAGACTTTATGATGTAAATATAAGAAATCAAAGTTTTAGGATTTAAGTGTATTATTGTTAGATTCTCACTTTGGGAACCCTCTAGCAGAGAATTGAGAACGAAGCCAGTGGAATGTGAATTGAATTGGGTAGATAAGAGTTCGCAATGGACTTCATGTATCGGAACCTTGCAAATGATGAGAGGAGTCCAATCATCCCAACATAATGAATCTGCTAAGCTAAACTATTCGAGCCAATCCACATTAACTCCCTAATAGGGATGCTAGAATCGAAGCGAAAAACCAAATCAAAACTAGAACCGATTCGAATTTTCGTGCAATTTTCATTTGGTTCGAGTTTTGATTCGGATAATGAAAAAAATGACAGTTTTTTTATTTTAGTTCGGATAATTTCAGTTTGGTTCAGTTAAGTGAACTGAATTGAAAATTGCCCATCTTCTTAATATTACAATTTATATAATCTCTATCATTTTCCAGTAAACCTCTTCTTAATATTTCAAAAAGGAAAACCGAAAAACTGAGCCAAAACGAACTGAGTATTCAATTCAAGGCATGGTTCGGTTCAAAGCTAATGCATACTCAAACAGTTTGGTTCGGTTTGGGTTTCCTAGCTAATTTATACCTAGACGGCTCAGCTTAATTCTGATTTTCTGAAAAATCGAATCGAGCCATTAACACCCGTAGTCTCTTGTAACTTTGATTCGCTAGAAGCAGTTCAGATTCCCTCCGTGGTCACGCTTCTACGATGAGCTTTGGTTGAGACGTACTCCTTTGTAGCCTCCTATGCTAAAGGAGCAGGAAGTTGGTCCGTAAGCCAATCTGCCCCATGGAGGCTAAATTTAACGAAAAATCGGGTAGTAAGTTTGAAATATCGTTGCTAAGTGAAAAAATGATTGACAACATATAAGTTCGGTCATCTATTAGTAAGTTACCCATGGAGCAGTTACTTACTATCCTTAAAATTGTACAAGTCGATGCTTTTTTTTTTTCTACTAGTAGGCTATGAGTTGCTTAGATAATTTACCAGTGGTGGTTAATGATTGTACCTTACGAAAAAAAAAAAAAAAAAAAACTATCTTACTTCTAGAAATTCTTAGTGGATTGTTGACATTGTTTAGGATTTTAGAGTATCAACATTTATTTGTTGACAACATACTGATGAAATAATTAACTTACCGTATTGAATTACGCACTTAAATTACAAGCACGCATGCGTGTTTTACGAGGGGATGCACGTTTTCGACAGTAGATTAATTGCTTATATACTTTACCAATAACATTGGTTTAACCGTTTTTCACTTATCGACAAAAAAACAATTTAACAACTGCAAATTCCTAGTGGAAAACTAATATTAAAACTTAAGGGTCCCAATATCCATATATCTATAAAAGGGGGTGGGAAGGGCAATCGGTGTTGACAATCTCTAGGTGTTACCATCATGAATCCTTGAAGGTGGGCCTACGTCGGCAACTAATTAATTTCATCCCTAACTTACTATTTGCACTGCTAAGATAATACTTTTGATGAGTAAATTTGCAAGAAGATTATTGAGTTACTATTACTTTGACGTCGCTGGTAATGAATTAACTACTCTGGTGATAACTTCCTATTACGACCTTAAAAGTGAGCTATGTTGTTACATTTTTAATTTCACTTCCGTGGGGATTTTAACATTTTGGAAAGCGCAATTATATTAGTGAGTTATTATTTCAGTGGTAATCTATTATTTGTACCGCTAAGATTAAGTAAATACGTAAGTTACTAACTTTAGTAAGATTTTATTACCAATAGCAAATTTCTAAACGACTGGATAACTTATTGGGAATTAGTAACGTACTCTTGGGAAGCAACGTACCAACTAAGTGAGGAAATTATTAATGGAAAATTGCTGAACAATTTGATAACTTACTATTGACTTGAAAAATCGGTAATTTGCCAGGAACCTTACTAATTTAAATGGAAAGGTTTCATTTCCAATGATTTTTTTTTTAAGTGTTCAATAATATTCTATTGAATTTGGCATTCGTAAATTCCTCAAATTGCTTGCAATTTGCTATAGAAAAATGAGCGAACTTTAGTATGGAACTTATTTGATTTGTTGATACCAAGTTCAATATTATTTCGAAATAGCAAGTTTCTTACTTTGTTGGTAAACTAACTTGTAAATAATCTTATATTGGTAAATAAATAATTTTGCTGTAAGTAACTCATTGCACATGTAAGTTTTTGTTTTCAATGGTTATATTCTATAAAGTTAAATAAGTTCAATGTTAAATAAACTTTGTACCTTTTCAACTCTTTTTTATAACTTACTAACTTGTAAGCGGACCTATTAGTAACATCTTAATTTCACTGGTAAATTTGTCTTCTTACCGCTAAACTTTTGTTAGGAGCGGTGATTTTATTTCATGTGATGTTTGGAAGTTATTAACATTGTTAGTAAATAAGCATCAACGTATCTGTCGAATAGGTTGCTGGTTACGCAATTTGACTGCTAAAATTTCAAATTTATTAACAATGTTACAGAATTACCATTCCCGAAATTTGTTCCCTTTTGCCCTGAACGGATCATTGTTCGCTGAATCAAAGTGATATCAGTGAATTGCATGGTAAGAGAGCATGTCAACGTCCAAAATCATCCTGTCGAAATCTTTCTGCAGTACATGCACTGGGATAAAAGAACAATCCTCGGTCTCGACTTCAAAGTGAAAGAGATACAACTTCTTTAGTCACAATGAAGCCACGGGTTATCATTTGTGGGCGATTAAGCGGACCGACCTGAAGCATCATCAGGCTTACACGCAGGAATGATTCTACCTTCAAACCTCCGACATAATGACCGAAACAAAAACACACAGAATGTGAAATTCGAAGTGTATAAGAGCACAGCAGATGTGGCAACTCTGTACAAAAATTATCAGAAGTTGACTGAATCTCAAAGGCACAGGTTTTCACCACTCGAAAGTACTTACTAGCAAGAGAATCCACACAATTCTATTCACACTCGCGATCCATTTGTACAGTATCCTCATAGCCATTTCTGATCCAAGCCAAAGATTTCAACCAAATAGCATCTTCAGATTTGACCAGGCAGCGGTTGATCTAGACATTCTTTCCTCGGCTATTCTCTTCTTCTCCTCAGCCTCTGCCACCTTCTTCTCTTGACCCTTGTGCCCAGATTTCGCTTCCTCTGACTCGACCATCAAAATCTCCCAGTCCGAAATGAGCTTTTCTCTTCTGGACTTCACTTCCTCAAGTTTTTTGTTGAGCTCTTCCTCCTCTTTGGTCAGGTCACCAAGCAACTGCTTATACGAGATGTGAGTCTCGTGATTCTTTTTCATTGTTGCAAACATTTGATCCTTCAGCAATTTCTGCAGCTCGAATTCAGCATTGTCCTGCTCAAAGGTCAAAAAGTCAGAAGTGAACTCATCGAAGTTGGCCCAAAAGGCCTTGACTGATTTTTGCTGGTCCAGTGATAACCCGCTTTTGGCTATGCTTAATGTCGACATTGCTTCAGCCAATCTGTCTTTTACATTTAGCTTGAAGATATCAGAAAGGCACTCCTTCAAAGACAGTTTAGCCTTCTCTACTTCATCCAAGGTTGGAGCCTCAGAAGTCAAAAGAGCACCCCTTTGATTGTTCGTGTTTGACCCTCCTCTGGCGGGAGAACTCTGAGCAGCGTTAATAATTTCCTCAAGATTTGTAAAATACGTGTCGAACGTATCTATTGGTGTTGCCTGAGGTACATTTGCTGGAGGTTCAGCCACCTGAGTATTTTCAGCCGGGCGTTGGGGGCCCAAAATCTCAGCTACAACCGTCAAAGTGTTGTTAACTAAATACCCATTACGGCTGTCATGGAGTTCCCTCAATGGAATGAAGGATGTGAAGCCCCAGTCACTCTCTATTGCAGTGAAATCATGTTCCGTCTCTGCATTTTGTTCAGACGGGACTTCAGTAAAAAGGAATAACGGGTTAAAGATACCTCGTTTCACTGGCTTAGGTGCAATAAATGAACAGATTACTGCGCTTTGGATCAGAAACATGGGACACCAGAACCACAAGATCAAAGTTAAAGCATATTTTGAGAAAGCATTGCAACAAGGAGGCCTAAACATGCTTTCTCAGTTTGCTTCAGCAGAAACCCAGTCCAGTTTGCTGAAATGACAAAAAATCCAAATTACGACAACACTTCTATGTTCATGATATGGTACCTAAAATCCTGCAATTTGTCCAACAAACAGTATTGACACGGTGAATCTCCATTCCTTCCAATACTCCTAAATGTCCAAGTGTTCACGCATTCCTTCTAAACTTTCTGTTGCCAAGTATTCATATCGTCACCTCAGATGCTTTAAAGTGCAAATAAGTGCACGAGCAGTTGGAATAACTTAGTGGTTCAACGAGAGAGGTCAACTAATCCTTCAATATTCTTTTTGAAAGAGACTTATTGATAGAATTGACGAAAGTACTGCATTGCTAAGCCAACTATGGTCTTTGACAATGTACACCACAAAGACAATGGCTTCACATATGATGAATGATGGTGGATATATTTCACCTAAATCACAATAAGCATAAGCAAGATTTCCCAGGTTTTAAATCATATTAGCCATTTCCAAATTTGTGAGCGCAGACTTTATTAGCACGGATGCATTGGTTGTGAGGACTAGATGCACCTAAATTCATCCTAGACATGTTAGAGGACTGCAGTAGCAAAAAAGAACGAGGTTTCTCATTCCACCATATCTCAAAATCAGATTCCAACAGCAGACTGAAAAAACCAGCCATAGTCAGAGTCGCAATCAACGTACCCTTAATCCAAGAATAGTCATTATTGTTCTGATCGACCAGAATCAATCTGAAATGGGCGCTTCTGCTCCACCCATAAGGTAGCCTCGCGGAATCAGCGACGTCTAAATACATCGACAAGTATTCTACATCGTTCCCCTTTGGGAAAATGAGTATTCGCCTGCTCAAATCGACCGTATTATACAAGAGAATGGATAAGTCTTAGGGAAATCAACAGGTAAAGGAAGCAAAAAGACAAACAAGGCATAATTCGATCATTACGCTTGCTGAAAATCGAATTCAACAATTACCAGGCATTGCCGCCGAGCGTGAACACCTCGGAGTAGTGCTTCTCTCGAGTCAACCCAGTGAAGTTGGTTATCCTCCATGTGTATTTCCATGAAGTGGGATTTTGATCACCCATCGCCTGCTGCTTGCCCACGATCCAATTGATCGAGACAAAAAAAAGAAAAAGAAAAAGGATCATCAGTCTTTAGAGTCGAGCGCGCAGTGATTCCCAAAATATTTGTTCGAGATATGCTCGCCATTCTAGAACGATTGAATGAATCCATCTAGAATTGATTCTGTATACTCTTCCTTTATTCTTTCCTCTTATTGACCATACATTGTATTATAAATTGAGTCTTGTAGATGTAAAGTAAATAGTTGATGTAATTCGAAATATAAACTTCCCCAATTTCTTCTTTTTCTTCATCATGGTATTAGAGCTTTTCGTTTCTTGCCTAGCTTCCGCAAAATTTTTCTTGATTGCCTCCCATTTCCATCATTCTATCCTTGTTGTTGCAGAGAAATACTAATCCCCGAGAGGTTCGAGTTGTTTAACATGCAATTATTTATTATATGACATGTGAATTGATTGAACTGACATGCAAACTAATCTTAATTTAATTAACTGGCTTAACATACTATCACCAAATGACGTGTATATATGACATGCATTGCACTATATGAATGAAGTGCATATGCTATGAGCATTAGTGCCATGACCTAAACTATATATGACATGGCATAATAATAAACTATATGACATGGCATATGTCATGATACGGCATAATGATGCAACTCGACTATACGATATGGCATGTTGGGGTTTTTATTAAAATTCATAAACCTAAATCAATTAAAATAAAATAAAAATATATAATTTAATTTAGGAAATAGATTACCCTAAATCACATCTCAACTTAGAAGTTTATCTTAACGTGCAATTAATTTTAAAAAAATGCTATCGAGCCTAGATATTATCCAAACATGTATTCAAATTAAAATAGGAAAACCTAATCTAATCCTATCATGCAATTTTATCCCTAGAGTCAAATCTAAATGATTTGATATACAATGCAATCTTTTAATTTTTTTTTTTTTGAATTTATTGGTAAAGATGAACCTACATAATCCACAAGGCAATCCACAAAGATTTCCATATATATATATATATATATATATATTTATATATAACAAATTATCACAATTTATCCAGTTTTTTTTTTTTTTTTCGGTCTCTTTCCTACTCTACGCCTACTCTACACTCACTCGCAGAGACTTGTCCCTGCCTCTTGCAGGGCGTGGGAGTCGCAACCCACTCTCGAAACTTACGCGTCCCTACCCCCCATCCCCCCTGAGAAGGTGGGGATTTGAACCCCTCACCTCCCCCTTCCAATTTTAAGTTGAAACAATTTGAAAAAATCTGATATCTTTACAGATCAAATTTGTAATTAAATCAACTTATCATCTCTAATTTGGATAATGCCTAAGATTCAACTCAATTAAAGTCAATCAAATAGATAATGATCTATCTAAACTTAGCAATTATTGCAATTCGAATCAATTGGGATAGGAAGTTACCCAATTTGAATGCGCGCGCAATCTTGGAGAATCGAATTGCTAGCTTGCGGATGAGGCTCGGATGGCGGTGGAGGTGCTCTCGGTGCGATGTTCCTTGGACAACCTACGAAACAGAAAAGTGTTACGACTCGGCTGGGTGGTGGCGCCTTCAGGTGCCGATGGGAGGATCACAGCTGGGTCGGGAAAGCAGTGGTGTCGTCAGGAATTTACTACTCAGCTCGCCGACAGGAGGAGGATGGCAGCGGCTTCGGACAGGTGACGTTGAGGAACAGCAGCAACTCTTTGTCGTCAGGGGCCGCGATACGACTCGGCAAGAGAGGAGCGGACAGCGCGCAATGTTGATCTTTTTGGGAACTCGTCAGGAAGCAATAGGCGTCTTGGAGGAAGGCTGCTGGCGTCAATGGACTTGGCTCGTCTCAAGGGACAACAGGCTTCGTCGTCGGGGCTTGGATCAGATTGGACTTCGCCGAGGGGGCTCCAAGAGGAACGTCCTGCTCGTCGCGTTGTTGATGTCGTGGGAGTTCGTTGGAGGACTGGAAACTGGACGGGCGACGAGGAGCGTCGAGTGGCAGTGTTCCACTACGGGGGAAGAAGCGACCTTGGAACAAGCGTGCGGCAGCAACACAGGCACAGCGCCAATCGGGGAGCGAGATGGCGCAGGGGCAGGGGCAATCGTGGCCGAACTCTCCAATCTCGAGCCTTCTCTCTCTCCGCTTTCGTGTCACACTTCTCTTTTCTTTCTATTTGTGGAGTCCGTAGGGGTCTTTCTTTCGTCTTTATGCGGACGGAGACCAGAGGGTTAGAGAAAGAAATAATACCATGGATAAAGAGAGGCTTCCCTTTTTGTCTTTTCCTTGGCAATTCTCTCTTCCTCCTCTTTTTCTATTACGAAGCCCTCTCTATTTTTTTTTTCCTCTTTTGAATGCATGGCCCTCTCCTCTAGGGCCCAAGTTCTCTATCTATAGAGATGGCTGTCCCTTGATAAGATAATGAATTTCAAGAATTTTGAAGAGATGGTGCATGTGTGATGACATTTGAGAGACTGATGCGCGGCCCCTTCTTTCAAACCACCACTATGGCTATTATCCACTATCTTATATTGGTTTTCTGCTTCAAATTTTCTTGCTGATCGAATTGATTCCCTTGATCTTGTGAAAATCTCTCGCCAGCCGTGAACTTTATCCAGCAACAAGAGTTCAAATATCACCAATTCAGAGTTCGATTTTCCAATAGTTTCAACTTCTCATTAAAGATCAAACACTGATTTGAAACAATTTGACAGTGGATAGGATTATTAGCTATGGATTATTAACTTCATCAACAAGGAGTTGGGTGCAAATTTTAAACTCCCCACGCTAACTACATGTCTAAGAAGTCCCTATCGTGCTTGAGCCTATGATTTACGTGTGATGCAAATATGAATTATGTTAATGATATTCCTTTAGTGGTGGGACCAACATGTAATTTTCACCCACGTGTGATGCAAATTAAAGGTAAACCCCGCATGTTAATGATATTCTTGTTTAGTGGGCCCGTGAGGATGCCAACACCTCCTCGGTCAAAAAAAAAAAAAAAAAAAAACACCTAATTTTCTTATGCGATATGATAGCTAAAATTTAAGTGTCAACATCTGCAAAATAAAGTTAGTACTCTAGAGTATGAATTTGTCTTTAAACAATTCAGCAAAGAAATCATTTTTTCTTACTGATATTATGCCAGAAAATCAGTCATCAATGTTTGAGAAGAACCATACTCTAGAAGGATGACCCCGAAGGAAGTACCTCTTTCACCTTTGCAACAAGAACCTGCCTTGGATTAGCCCGATGAAGCCATGCCAAATCACGAGCGACTCGTTCAGCCCAATCCAATCAACGGTCCATTGTCCAGACTGAGCCCATTCAATGGCATCTTGTTCAAGCCTAGCTAAATCAAGGGCAACCCATTTCGGGCCAGCCCATCATTGGCTGCCCATCCAGGCTATGCCCAACCCATGGCCATATGGGTCAGCCCAAACAACTTCATGGCTAATTTTCAAGGGCTTACGAATGAGATCCAATCATATCAAGCTTGGAGCAATCCCAGCCCTTAGGGTAGGATTGATCCTTCTAGGTTAGGTACCTAAATCAGGTACATCGAATTTGGAAATGAATACCCACTAGGGTTCATACCTTACCCAATTTCTGGCGCCAATGGTTGCCCGGATCTTGGCTATCCATTGTACAACTCTACAGTCAACTGGTCAGAGCTGCGACTCATCACTTAGCTACTGTTCGCTCTTGATAATTACTTAACATGGTCCAAGAATTTTGGCGAACCCTAGTCACAAAGGATAGGTATGGTTTCTTTGATGGGATTGTCCCAATTCTAATCGATAAGAGTCTGGCACAGCATTAGAAGAAATGCAATCAACTTGTCCGAACATGGATTGCAGATTTCATAACCCTATAGGTCATGGTTGGACTTCCCTCGAAGATGACTCAAGGATTATGTGGGAAAATATCAAAGATATGTATGAGAAACTCGACTGCGCCAAACTTTTCTCTCTTACCCCGACACTATTGGAGTTAAGGCAAGGGAACATGTCCATCGTGGCTTGCTCTAACAATCTCTTGGCTCTCTCTAATAAAATAGAGGTGGCTGAAGAAAAACTTGAAGTACCATAATTGATACTACGACAGTATAGGGCTATGAAGGAAAGAGTGTGACATGTTTCCTTTTGATTTTGAATGATACTTACCCTTTTTGGTCTCAAATCTTGGCTATATGGATTTGGTGTTGTCGCTTGGCCTGTATCAACTCACCGTCCAAGAGGAGAGCCAATAAAGGAATCCATGGCTACAATTGAGGTGCCGCCGCCCATGCACTTCTGAGGTTCTGACGTCTTTCGCTAATTTTAGGCCAAACCGATACAAATAACACCCTCACCTTTGTGTTATATAGGAAAATCATGAGCACGTGTATGTCGTGATTGAACCAGGCGAGGTTGGGGCTACTGGTAGCCTGCAAGGTTTGCCACCAATTGTTAGTGATAACCACTCTAGGGGTAAGGGTTACAGCCCTCCCATAAATTTGGGCAAAAGGAGCCCTCGCTCATATTTGTAGTGAGCGTGTTGCTTGACTCAAATCAAACGAAAGTTGTGGCCCTCAATTAAATATGTTTTGGAGTGATGAGGGCCACGATCCCCCAAGTGTAGCCATCAATGAGGGTTGTTGGATCCTTGAATAGTGGCTAGGAAAAGAAATGAGAATGATTTTCAAGTTGGAAGAATATGATTTTTGTAGTGCTAACATGGATGTTCATTTACTGATGTGGCTTTGACGTTTGTCACCTTAATATTTCTATCTATAAATTTGATGGAAGGTCCAACTTGAAGAACAAAGTTTAGAGACTAGTTTAACAAAAGAAAGTTAAGGACGCCTAAAAAATATTTTTGCTGTAGTAATATTTGTGCTTTTCGACCTTTTTGACTAGTCAAAAAGTCAAAAAGCTGTTTAATTAAAAAGAGAAAAGAAAAAGGTGGGCATCCAAAAGGAAAAGAAAAACAATCGAGAGAGAAAGGCGAATAGAAAAAGAAGGAAAATGAAAAGAAAGAAGAAACAAAGAAAGAAAAGGAAAAAAAAAAGGGGAAGGGGTATATGCCAAGAGGTCTCGCCAAGCCGGATTTACTTCGTTTTGTAATGCCCAATAAGGATTAAACCTTGTTCGTCTAATTTAAGTAGTTTTTGAAATTATGGCACAAATTTAATGCCATGTGAAATTTGAACAATTAGATTTGATATTTTAGATGTTAAGCTAAGGAGTTTCATGTAAATGATAGATTAGGGCCTTGTCGAGCTGTGGGGTTTGACGAAAATCGATTTGGAGTAATGGTTTAGCTGGAGCGAAATTTTAAAATTTTTCTTCTTGAGTTTTGAATATCCGCTTTGGACGAGATTTTTGTTAGGGCAAGTTTCGCCTTCAAGCTCCGTGTTATGGATAGTTTTGAATATCTGATTCAGACGAGAATTTTATTAGTGTGTGAATTGTTTTGTTAGTGAGCAAACTTAGTTTAGTCTATTCTTAGTTGAGATAGAGTAAGCATAGTTTAGTCGATTTTTAGTTTTTTTGTTTTTTTTTTTTTTTTGGTTAAGTGTCGTTTCTCAGTTGAGATAGCATTTTTACTCAATTTTGATATTATTTATCATTTATTTCATAAGATTGCGAGTTCGGCGGTTCGAGTAACCTTTATTGTTTAATCTTAGGCATTCCTAGGTGATAGTTGCTATTTTTTTTTTTTTTTTAAATTTGAAAACTAAAAATGATTAGACATATTATGTGCAAAGTGCAATTTGGTTAAAATGATTAGACATATTTATAGCATATTTGGTACATAACTTTTGATCAACCATTAGCTACCCTATTTGTTATTTGAAATGATTTATGAAGTGCTTAGAAATGAATTGTGAAAAATCATTCATACAGATTCATGAATTTAGTTTATGAAATACATTTTGAATGATTTGAGAAATGTTTTATGAAAAGTATTTCTAGTGGTTGAGCTGATTTGCAAAATATTTATTTGGTTTTGAAATGCATTTTGGATTCTAACATAAGTTATGGATTGGATTTCTAATTTTAGAGGATAATGTTTGATGCTCAGTATCACTATGAACCCGATTATGGGTTTTTAGGTATGCATACTAGTTTTAGAATATTTCTAGCCTAGCCACTAGCCAATGATAAGTGAAACTTGGTTAGGGGAAATTTTGGTCATCTTACCATTATGAGCTATGTTGTGATTATATTTGGATATTGAGTAATAGATTGGTCAATGGAACGAATTACTGACATGTGATTTGGTGGAAAATGATTGCTGGACTTAATCATTGATGGTTGAATGAGTATTTATGAACTTTGTTTAAATGAAAGAACTTATATTTGATCAGATATGTATATGATATATTGAGTTTGGAGCATGAGTTTCTAGTATTGCTTTATACACACACACATACATATATATGCATAGTGGTTGCTTAATATGCTTACAAGAGTTGTACGTTGTACTATTCACTAGGCTATGGTTGTTTATACCATTTGTCTTAAATGTTTTTCAAGTTCTCAGTTAGTGATAATTAGAACGAGAGCATTCACGTTATCGCAGGGCATTTTTGATAAAGGGACTTTCATGTATGAGGGCAATTAGTTGTTTATTTTCCTGGGCTATGTATGATTGAGATGAGTTTGCTAAGCTTAGTTATTATTTGGTGATGTAGATATTCTTTTTAATGAATTATAGAAATTTTGATGTTTTAACCAACCTACTGGTTTGTCGTGTATATATATATATATTATGTAATGTATGAGATATATATTTTAATAATTTGAGACCACATCCTAAGAGTGGAAAGACAATCATGCCATCTCCATTCTTCTTAGTTTTAGGGTGTGATGATAGTAGTTTTGGGACTTCTAGTCCTTTTATCTTTTTTTAAACCTCAATATGATGGATAATTATCACTACATGAAAGAATGGCTAATTTCATTGAAAAAAATATAGATTTGACACAACAAATTTTAAATAAAATAGTTTGTGACTATGTTGAAACAACTTAGAAGTGACATAATAATCAACACAAATTCAATGTAATAATGAGAATCATATACCTTAATGTTAGATAGAGTTAAATTGTTCTCTCACAATAAAGGTGCCATCTCCCTTATTTGTATCTATTCAACATTTCAATAATACAAAACATTCTCTCCCAAAACTTCTCTCTCAAAACTTTCTCTCTCTACGATTCGGGTGAGCAAGCGAGTGATCGACTCTTAGGAAAATACCTAGTTTAGGTGCTCCTCCAATCAAAGGAAGCCTAAGTCGCCACACAATCTCAATCCCAAACAATCGGCCTGTGATACTAAGATTGGTAGAAATAAAAAATTAAGCTTTTTGAAAGTTAACAGTCTATATGTGTTATGAGTGTGGAAACGATATTTACATAACTGTGTATGATTTTGTTAGCGAGTGTTGGAAAGGCACTTTTTAAGTAATTAATCAAAGAGACTTTGAGACTTTAATGCGACAAGTATACCCATTTTATATGCAAACAATGCTTAGAAAATTTAAGCTTTTTCAAATTAAGTATTCTTAATTAGTGCCCTATGTCACTCATTAACATAGGACAACTATGCATTATCGAACTTGACATGATAAATATTTTCTTCCTAAATTGGACTTAGTTAGCTAGCCCTAGACAGATCACATGTGGGGAGATGGTCCAATAAGTCTTAAACTTATTGTATGGATATCAATCAAATCCTAAACTTTTAAACTTTTAATAATTTAGTTTTAAACATTTGCGTGAAATTTCAATATAATCCTTCTAGCATTATTTGCCAAGAACCACTGACGCGCCGGTGTGCTAAATAGGACACTCGGTGATGACTAGATTGTCATGTCAATGATTTTCCACGAAAATTGGCTAGAAGAGCTATAGTGGAATTCACACAAATATTTACAACTAAATTGACAAATTCAAAAAGTTTAGAACTAAATTACTTATGTACATTTGGTTTAGGATTGCTCAATAATTTTCCCAATCAAATCTCATTTGTAATCATAGCCAAACTATGGACATGAGGCACCATGTGTATTTGCTCATGCAGTCAAAATGGAAATGATAATTTGATATGGTAGATTGTTTATCTTGCTTTATTAATGGACATAGACTAATGGTTGGGTATAAATTTTCTTAGATTATCAAACCACCTACATAAAGGTGCTATCTCCCTTAAACCACCTACTTTTGTTTCGAGCGGTAAGTTTATAAAAAAAAATTGATAAATAATTTTATTTCGTGTCATGTTCGGAAGCTATTCCCATTGTTGGTAAATAACCGTTAACTGCCGAGCAGGTTGCTAGTCACACAATTTGACTGCTAGGATTTCAAATTTACTAACAATGCTACAGAATTACCATCCCCGAAAGTTGTTTCCCTTTTGCCCCCAACGGAACATTGTTCTCTGAATCAAAGTGACATTATTGCATGATAAGGACATACGCAAAGCGATTGTGGTAAGAGAGAGCATGTTAATGTCCAAAATCATCCTCTTGAAATCTTTCTGCAGTACATACACTGGGATAAAAGAACATCCTCGGTCTCAACTCCAAAGTGAAAACGAAATACAACTTCTTCGGTCACAACGAAGCCACAGGTCATCATTTTTGGGCGATTAAGCGGATCAGCACGAAGCATCGTCAGGCTTACGAGCAGGAACGTTTCTATCTTCAAACCTCCAATGAAATGACCAAAAGAAAAAAAAAAAAAAAAAAACAGAGAATCGGAAATTCGAAGTGTATATGAGCACAGCAGATGTGGCAACTCTGTACAAAAATTATCAGAAGTTGACTGAATCTCAAAGGCACAGGTTTTCACCACTCAAAAGTACTTATTAGCAAGAGAATCCACACAGTTCTATTCACACTCGCGATCCATTTGTACAGTATCCTCAGCCATTTCTGATCCAAGCCAAAGATTTCAACCAAATAGCATCTTCAGATTTGACCAGGCAGCGGTTGATCTAGACATTCTTTCCTCGGCTATTCTCTTCTTCTCCTCAGCCTCTGCCACCTTCTTCTCTTGACCCTTGTGCCCAGATTTCGCTTCCTCTGACTCGACCATCAAAATCTCCCAGTCCGAAATGAGCTTTTCTCTTCTGGACTTCACTTCCTCAAGTTTTTCGTTGAGCTCTTCCTCCTCTTTGGTCAGATTACCAAGCAAGTGCTTATACAAGATGTGAGTCTCGTGATTCTTTTTCATTGTTGCAAACATTTGATCCTTCAGCAATTTCTGCAGCTCGAATTCAGCATTGTCCTGCTCAAAGGTCAAAAAGTCAGAAGTGAACTCATCGAAGTTGGCCCAAAAGGCCTTGACTGATTTTTGCTGGTCCAGTGATAACCCGCTTTTGGCTATGCTTAATGTCGACATTGCTTCAGCCAATCTGTCTTTTACATTTAGCTTGAAGATATCAGAAAGGCACTCCTTCAAAGACAGTTTAGCCTTCTCTACTTCTTCCAAGGTTGGAGCCTCATAAGTCAAAAGAGCACCCCTTTGATTGTTCGTGTTTGACCCTCCTCTGGCGGGAGAACTCTGAGCAGCGTTAATAATTTCCTCAAGATTTGTAAAATATGTGTCAAACGTATCTATTGGTGTTGCCTGAGGTACATTTGCTGGAGGTTCAGCCACCTGAGTATTTTCAGCTGGGTGTTGGGGGCCCAAAATCTCAGCTACAACTGTCAAAGTGTTGTTAACTAAAAACCCATTACGGCTGTCATGAAGTTCACTCAATGGAATGAAGGATGTGAAGCCCCAGTCACTCTCTCTTGCAGTGAAATCATGTTCTGTCTCTGCATTTTGTTCAGACAGGACTTCAGTAAAAAGGAGTAACGGGTTAAAGATACCTCGTTTCACTGGCTTAGGTGCAATAAATGAACAGATTACTTCGCTTTGGATCAGAAACATGGGACACCAGAACCACAAGAACAAAGTCAAAGCATATTTTGAGAAAGCATTGCAACAACAAGGCCTAAACATGCTCTCTCAATTTGCTTCAGCAGAAACCCAGTCCAGTTTGCTGAAATGACAAAAAATCCAAATTACGACAACACTTCTATGTTCATTAGATAAAAGTCCCTAGAATCCTGCAATTTGTCTCGCAAACAGTATTGACAGGATGAATCTTTATTCCTTCCAATACTTCTAAATGTCCAAATGTCGATCCATTCCTTCCAAGCTTTCTGTTGCCAAGTGCTTTAAAGTGCATATAAGTGCATGTGCGATTGGAATTGGCACAAAATTATGTACACGGAAGAAACTTCAGAGTAATTTCTCTCACTTTGATTCCCTAAAGTCATACTTAGTTCAACAAGAGAAGTCAAATAATCCTTCAATATTCTTTTTGAAAGAGACTTATTGATAGAATTGACGAAAGTACTGCATTGCCAACACAACTGTGGTCTTTGACGATGTACACCACAAAGACAATGGCATGCTTTCACTTATAAGGAATAATGGTGGATATATTTCACCTGAATCACAATAAGCATAAGCAAGATTTCTCAGTTTATGAATCCCATTGGCCATTACTCTGAATTTGTGAGTGCAAACTTTATTAACACGAATACCATTGATTGCAAGGACATATTTGTGCCTAAATTCATCCTAGACATGTTAGAGGACTGCAGTAGCAAAAAAGAAAGAAGGTTTCTCATTCCACCATATCTCAAAATGAGATTCCAACAGCAGACTGAAAAAACCAGCCATAGTCAGAGTCGCAATCAACGTACCCTTAATCCTAGAATAGTCATTATTGTTCTGATCGACCAGAATCAATCTGAAATGGGCGCTTCTGCTCCACCCATATGGTAGCCTCACGGAATCAGCGGTGTCTAAGTATATTGACAAGCACTCTACGCTGTTCCCTTTGGGGAAAATGAGTATTCGCCTGCTCAAATCAACCGTACCATAAAAGAGAATGGATAA
Organism: Eucalyptus virginea; assembly: GCA_014182375.1. Classification (NCBI taxonomy): domain Eukaryota; kingdom Viridiplantae; phylum Streptophyta; class Magnoliopsida; order Myrtales; family Myrtaceae; genus Eucalyptus; species Eucalyptus virginea. Next base: position 21,862,812 of record CM024524.1, on the reverse strand, counting down.
GTCTTGGGGAATTTCACAAGTAAAGGAAACATAAAGACAAACAAGGCATCATTCGATCATTACGCTCGCCAGAAATTAAATTCAAGGATTACCAGGCATTATCCCCGGGCGTGAACACTTCAGAGTAGTACTTCTTTTGAGTCAAGCTAGTGAAGTTGGTAATCTTCCATGTGTATTTCCATGAAGTGGGATTTCGCTCGCCCATCGCCTGCTGCTTCCCCGCGATCCAATCAATCGAAGCAACAAGAAAGAGTCACCATCAGTCTTCACAGTCAAGAGCACACGATAATTCCCAGAAAATTCAAACGAAAAAATCGCAGACATCATCGTTCTGTAACATCGAAACCAAACAAACACTCGCCCCATTTCTGAAGGGTCAAGAAAAGGAGCCCAGAAAGAGCACGATCTCGAACGTTAAAGAATCGAGTGAAATTGCATCAGACAGCCCAAGATTCAAGACCATGGACTCGAAAGAAGATAAAGATTCGAACGCCAACCTCTCCCTCGAAACAGGGAACGAGCTCCGACTCGTAGGAGAGCGGGACAGCAACAGCAACAGGTCGAACTCGGGTCGAGTTTCGGGAAGGACGAGGAGAGAAGCCGCAAGGAGAGAAGCAACCCCTTCTTCCACTCATCGAGTCGTGGGCATCTCAAGGAAACGAAAGATCGGCCCTCGCCAACTCGCAAAAATCACTACTTCCGGAAATCCACCGATGTACACGGCTGATACGCCAGTTTTTTGCAGTTGACCCGGAATGCAAGGATTTTAAATTGGACGAAGCCACCCTTCAAGTTCGATCACGACCCAGAGAAGAAAAACCTTAAATCTCGATTATTATTGGGTGGTTGCTTGTTTGCTGCTCCATCTCTCCAATTTCTTGAGCCGTGTCGAATTGACGTTAGAAATGTCTCCTTTTCGTGCGTTCTTCTTGTCGATTTCCTCCGTTTTAAATTCAGGGTCTTTTTCGTTGACATCGACATCGAATTTGTTCGGTTCGCACCTGGTTTCGTTCCCTAGTGTTAGAGACGGTGATTTCGGTTCCAGGCCCCATTTCCAAAGTCATGTCTAATAGGCCCCATGCGGGGTGGATATGGACGACACGTGGAGCAGTCAAGTAGAGCAAAATAGATCGACGAATGAACGAGACCTAGTAAAATGGATCGTGATGGGTTGCCGACGTTTATATATATCGCCACGACATGTCGTTTTCAGCATAATGTTTCAATCGGACTTCACATTTTGTGTTCGAATTACACCTGAAAAATGGTGCCTTTAATTAGTATCCACCGTATGAATGTTTTGGCAATATTCGCATTTTGCAATAGCAATGTTGTAATATTGAAAAGATGTGTGGGATGCTAATTTGTCCAGTGTGTAATCAAATCTCCATATCCAAGATTCCCTAAATTTGTGTTCGACAAGTTCATTCATAGACATACTTAGGTAGTTTGATTTCCCTGACACTATCCCTAACCTAATATCACCTTCTTTAAAATATATGCAATCATGTGATAATCCTTCTAAAGTATATTTATCTTTCCTTTTATTAGCCTTTTGTAAAGATGTTTGTTCCTACGTTATTAATCTCTTCTAAAATATATGCAATCATGTGATAAACCTTCTAAAGTATATTTATCTTTCCTTTTATTAGCCTTTTATAAAGATGTTTGTTCCTAAGTTATCGTGTAAAGCTCGCATGTGTGGCACAACCCTGTACGCGTGTGAGTTTACACGAATCCACCAAACCCAAGGATCTAGTTTTGCCAATCTGACTCAAAAAGTTTTTAAAAATCGAAAAAACTTCGATGCTGATGTAGCTTTGATCTGCGTATAAATTATTCAATTGATATTGCCTTTGCTAGCACTCCACCATTATCAGAGAAAAAGTACTCATTCCGAATTAATAAATCATGGTTGAAACCATAACCAATAGAGACAAGGGCCGGCAAAAGTGAAAATATGGGTGGCCATAGCACTAAGTGAGTTTCAGACCTGACTAGAGCTCATCAATAATCGCCAAAATAAAATAAAACACAAGCCACGGATTTCTTGTTGCTTTTGTCAAATTAGTAATGGAATAAGTCTATTTATGGATTTGTTTTTTCTAATTCCATAGAAAATGTCCAATCAATGGCGGTATTCAGTGTCTTAAACATTAGAATATTAGGTAATGCATTATTATTATTTTTTTGGTAGGAATTTGTAAACCCATTATTAAAAACATTTTCAAAGCTTTTTCCAATCCCTTATCAATTGGCCTCTTCTGAATCCCTAATTCCTAATATGAAAGCAATGCCTTACCTTGTCATAATCACTCTAGCTATAAGTCATGCAAACTCTCTAGAAATTGCACTAAATGATATTTTGTCCATCGTCAACGGCAAGCCACGCTCTTATTATTTCTAAGCAATTGCTAGCATCGTTGACCTTGACATTCCATGAATACTTTTCGCATACCAAGTTGGCTTGCGAAATGGACAGTTTCACACCTTGACGTGGTTGTAATTCACCCAGCAAATTCATTTCAACTTCGGTCAAATTGTAAAGTCTCTCTCCTGATGATAGTTGACTGACGGAAATATTTTCATACGCTTTCCAGATTGACTTCGAGGCGGTTTAGCCACTTCGGCGAGTTCAGATTTGAAGTCGTTTCCGCATGATCAAGTCTCTTGCAGGGCAGGTTTTTAAGTGTTTTATTGGGATTAGTCCTCTTGAGGATCTTCTGCTTGTATAGGGAATGAGAATTCGGAACTCAGAAGAAGAAGGAATTTCGATTCTGTAGATCAGTCCTTTGCAGCAATGCGAGCAAAGTGAATATCAGGAGAAGAAAGGGAAGAGCTCTTGTTCCGAAAACAGCAAATAGTTTGAGACAGATGAACCTGCAGTACACGCTTACGGATTCAAGATTGCGCATTCCCACTTCTCACAGCCGAAACAGAAATCATATTTTTTTGTCCGGAGACATGTAAAGTACACACCGGGAATAGTTTTGCAAGACGGAACTACTCAATCCTCGTGCATCAACGGAACAACGGAGAGGAAAGCACATTTATCAGAGCGAACTTCTCAGTTCCAAGAGCAATAGACATAATGACCGCGCAGTTCGCATGGAAGATCATCGCAAACTGACTCTTTCCTTATTTCTGTTTGTGGCCAAAATAAGCTGACCGCAAGCATATAACCTAGGATACGAGAAACAGCCCGTTTCAAAAATAGTTTTGCCTAGACACTCGTAAAAATTAGCCAAATTGCCAGAGTTACCAGCTAAAAGTTTTTAGCAAAATTGAGCCTTCAGGTTCGACCAAGGAGCGGTCGATCTCGACAATTTTTCCTCGGCTATTCTCTTCTTCGCTACTTCTTCTAATGAGCTCTGTTAATAGATTTCCCTCCCTCCGACTCGACCATCAAATTTCCCTGCCCAAAATGAGCTTTTCTCTCCTTGATGCGGGTATATTGAAGACAATTAACTCACAAGCCCAACTCTAGCATCATCAATCAACCAAACATATGCAACCAAAAAGAGATTTTGGCCATCACATGATTCAATGGGTCCAAGGAGGTAAGGCGACCGAGATAGAGTTTCTAGAATTGAAGAATAAAGGCTAATTTGGCTAGGGTAAAAGCTGGAGGGTTTTTTCTAATTCCTATTTTTTAATGTTTCCTTTTGTAATCTTTCCTAATTCATATGTCTTTTTTTTCTTTTATAAGGTCTCCTAATTCCTGTGTTTCACAGTTTCCACATCTTGGTCCATCTATATAAGAGGTGCATTCTCAATTATAAGATTCAAAATTGAGTTGATAATTTTTGAGAATTTCTTTCAAATGAGTGAATCATTCAATTGTTTATCAAATTCCTTGGTGGTGAACCTAAAAAGTTCAATGATCTTGGCCAGTGTAATACTCCTTTTTTCCTTGGTGGCAAACTCATATATCCCAAAGTTATTTTCCCTCAAACTCAATCACCTTCATTTATTCCATCAAAACAAATCAACGGGAAAATTGTCCAAAATATCTTAAATTATTGTTTTTTTTGTCAATTCAGTCTTAAATATTTCAATTGTACTTAGTGAGTCCTAATCTTTTTACTTTTTACTAATTAAATCCATTTAGCCAATTAGAATTCGCTAACGTGGAACTAATCATCTTACATGATAAGACTGGCATTGATGTAAATATTTTTTAATAATTTTTTGAATTTTTTAATAATTTGTCTTATTTTTTCCCTTATTCTTCTTGCCAGTGGATGGCCAAGGCAAGGGATGGCGAGGGCTAGCTCACCAGGTGTGGCAAGGTGACCCTCGCTTAGGCCATGATGATCTCACCAAGTGTCGCCTTGGCCCAGGTGATGTTGGGTAGAAGGGGTAGGGAGGGGCCGAGGAGGAGGGGGAGGGCGAGTACGGGCTGTTGGGTGGGGTGGAGTAGAGGTGGGAGAGGGCAAGACGAGGATGAGGATGGCCATGACGAGATTAAGAGGAAGTGGAGGCATGGTGGTGGAGGTTGAGGGGAGAGAGCGAGAGGTGGGTGTTACGAAAGGATCAAAATCAGGATATAACGAGAGGGCAAAGAAGGTGGAGAAAAGATCTGCATCTCTCAAGAGAGAGAGAGAGAGAGAGAGAGAGAGAGAGTTTGGGGAGTGTGACAGTTTGTGGGGAAGACAAGAAAATATTAGGTGGGCCGGCCCCTCGCGTCACCGTGGGGCCGACCACTCAACAATCAACACATAACTCTGGGACCCTCTCTCTCTCTCTCTTGCATCCTCACTATCTTCAACTAATGCGGCACTCTCTTCTCTCTTTTGCGTCTTCCAAAAAAAGAACGAAGGAGACCTCTTTTTTTCAATTTACTCTCCCTCTCTCTTGCTCCCGAGAACTTCGTCGGTTGCATCCCAATTCTTCGGCAGGTCGCCTCTATCTCCGCCTCCACATCCGCTGTCGGATCCATCTTCGCAGAATAAAAGAGCATGTGATGGTGTGATGAGGAGGAAGCACATTAGTTCAAGGTGACTCGCTCCATCGAGGCTCGTTTAGCTGTGAAAGATAATGGATGCAAATATTATCTTTAGAAATCAAGAACGGATAATAGAAAATGATGATAAACCTTTTCTTTGAAGGTTTTTCAAACCCAACTTAGCAAGAGTGAAGAAACTGCCTTGCACATAGCTCCGTTTAGAGATGGTAGTTGGTTGCGTGATAGGTTGAGGATTGACTGGACAATTTTCCACAGGTGATTAAGCCTCTCTTAGGAGTAAAAGAGTCACTGTGTCAAGTTGGATTGTGCAAAGTGGTCCTATGTTAATGAGTGCCCAAAGTATACTTTATTCGGAAAAGTGAGACTCTCAAAGTATTCATTATGCATAAAATGGGAATACTTGGCGCATTAAAGCTGCAAAGCCCTTTTCAATCAATTGCCTAAAAAGTACCTCCACAGCAATCGCAAACAAAATGGTATACAAGTTATGCAAACACTATCCACACCTAAAATCAAAGGACACATAGTCTGTTATTTTGCTAGAAAGGCTTAATTTCCGATCCTACCAATCTCTCATACTAGTCATTAGCCTTCATCTTTGTGGGGATTATGCTAGTGAAGACACAAAATAGGGAAATCCCTAGATGATAATGAAGAATAATTGTTGGGGAATGGGAGAATCATAGAGCATATTCTAAAATTTGTGGCGATAATGTATTTATATCTTTAGACTTTCATTTCATACATTTCACTCCAAACTTTGTAACTTTTAAGCACTTGAGTCTTTCCATTAATTCCATAAGTTTTAAGTGGATAATAAGAGCCATGATAAGACCCGCGTATCTGTTCTTGTTAATATTGTATCCACTCTTACATGGCTGTTAATAAGAAATAATGTCATAATTTTTTTCTTTTATTAAAATATAACTCCAAAATGACTCAAAGTGGACAACTATAAATAACTTTAGGACGTAAATATGAATTCCTCGAGACTATTAAAAAATGATTCAAACTTCTCTATTGGTCCGGCTGACTCGATATTCAAAGGAATAGTGACGTTTAGGACCTAGACCTTGGCTTTGATACCAAAATGTCTTGCTAGAAACCCTGCACTGCGAGCATGAAGCTCGGTCAATGGAAAGAATGAGTTAAAACCAGAGTCACTCTCTCTCACAGTAAACTCAAGCCGTAGATGTGCGCATTTTTTATACAAGAATCGTGAAGACAGGGCGATGGGTTATAAAACTCTCTATATATTGCATGGCAAGTGCAACATTCTGCAGCATGAATCAGTCTGACCACTGAAGTCTAAGGTGCTTAAAATTGTCTTCTCCAGGTGTAGACCTCTTTACTGTCCAACGACAGTTTAATTAGGGCGCGTTTGGTAACATTTTTGTTTAAAAATTATTCCAGAAACAAAAATAGAAAAAGTGTTTATGTTCGGGGAACAATTTTTGAACAAAAAAATGTGTTTGGTAAACTTGTTCCAGGAATAAAAAATGAACGAAATACGTTTGGTAAATTTGTATAATTTTTTTTTTTATTTCTTTATTTTTTTAATATTTTTATTTTATTTTTTATATTTTCTTTCTTATTTTTCTTATTTATTTTTCTGTTTTTTCTTTTTTTCTTTTTCCTTTTTTTTTTTTTCTTTTGGCTGGTCGCTCTTCCTCCCCGGCGTCTCCTCGCACGACCATGCCAGCTCGCCCGCGCCGACAGCCGAGCCGACGGTGACCCAGAGCCACACCGTCGTCTCCCTCCACCACATTGGCGACCGCGCTTGACGCCTCCTCGCCATCGTACCGGCCGTTCGTCGGAGCAACCACCGCGCCCCGCACGCCGCGACGCCGGACCGCGCCCGACGGCGTTGCCAACCTCTGCGTCCCTAGATCTGTCGCCTACCACTCCATGTTCTCCCCTCGCGACACTGCACTCCGCACCCGAAGCCTCTGCCGACGACCCAACAACGCCGGAGCCCCAAAGACCACCCCTTCGCCTCACACCCGATCGACGCATCTGCGCAGTCTCAAGCCTCCGTTTGCCACCGCCGCATCATATCTCACCGCGCCGTGACCCATGACTTCGAGATCTGCTCGATCGTCGACCCCGCACCGGCCCACAACTCGACCGGCCGTCCTCGCGCTCCGCTCCTCGACGTTCGCCGCTTGAGACCCCACAGCTGAGCCTCGCACCGCAGCCGCCGCTGCTGCCCACGACCCGCGACCCGCCCCGTGACCCGCGACCAGCCGCCGCCGCCCGAGTTGGAGCCCGCCACCGTTCATTTGCAGCCGCTCCCCTCGGCTGCTAGGTGAGCTAGGCCTCGTTGGATCTGGGCGAGATCGAGCTCACCCAGCCTAGCGCGAGGTCGGCCTCGCCGGGGGCCGGCGACGCTTGGCCTTGCCGAGGGCCGGCGACGCTCCGGCGAGGTTGCCGGCCCTCGATGGCGTCGCCGACCCTCGACGGCTGGTCGCCGGCCATGGCCGAGGCCGGCGACCGGCCAAAGAAAAAAGAAAGAAAAAAGAAGAAGAAAAGAAGAAGAAAAAAGAGAGAAGTGTTTCTGAATTTTGTTCCAGAAATAAGAAACAACTTTTTTTTTTTTTTTTTGTTTCTGTTCCAAATGTGTTTAGGGAACAAAAAATAGTTTTGGAACAAAAATGCAAACAAACGCGTTTCTGTTCCTTTTTTGTTCCCAGGAACAAAAAAACAAAAAAAGTGTTTAGAAACAGAAAAAAGAAACAAAAACAAACGCAGCCTTAGTCTCCACTCCTGAGTTTCTGGATATGACTACACTGCACACGAGGTTAAAAAACTGTAGGAAGGAATCTGTAAGTTCTAGACAAGATAAGGTGTCTTAAGGTAGGAACTCAGAAGGTGAAAAAAGTAGCAAACACAGACCCTGAACCTGCATTAAACATGCCATGAGGCAAATTTCAGGAACACATTCCACGGCATATACACAACCATAAAGTGTCATGAACACCAGCCCATTCAAGTTCGCGATGTAATACGTGCCAAAAAGAATCTTTCAATTCAACACAAGTCCCACCTCTCAAAGCTCAGAAGCCAAATCAACCAGAGAGGCATATATTCATATAAAAAGGAGATTCCAAGAGAATCAAGAATGACACCAAACTTTCACAGCACAATGGTTTCAACTGAGCAGGGCAACAGTGTGGAATCTGCAACGACCAGGTACAGCGACAATCCATCCCTATTACTCCCCTTGTAGTAAATCACGAATCTCCCACTCACCACAAAACGAAAGAAGAAAAGAAGAAAAGAATCTCTCAGACAACATGATCGGAGCGTGGTGATATCCAAAGGAGTAGTGGAATGTGTAATCGACAACTCTTTTTCTACCTTATTTACTATTTTTATTGCTTACTTTTGTTTTGAGTGGTAAATTTCTAAAATAATTGGAAACTTATAACTTCATGTGATGTTGGTAAGTTATTACATTGTTAGTAAATAAACCATCGACATATCTGTTGAACACATTGTCAAAATTTTAGGGAGTAGAAAAAAGAGCGTCCTCTATCTCAACTTCAAAGTGAAGAAGAAATACCACTTCAGTCACAATGAGACATAGGTTATCATTTAAGGACAATTAAGCGGACCAACGTGAAGCATCAATAGGCTTACAAACAGGAATGATTCTAATTCCAAACGTTTGATGAGAAAACCGAAAGAAAAAGACAGAGAATTTGAAGTTTGAAGTGTATAAAAGCACAGCAGAAGTGGAAAAACCAATCATTGTCATTGCTCTTATAGACACTGGAGCTGCTTCTTCAATCTTAGATACTAAAGTTCTTCTTGAAGAATATTGGACTTCTTGTGTCCGATATTTCAATTCTATTTCAGGAGATACATTCTCTACAAATGTCAGAACCACTCCAATCACCGTCTAGTTTTTTCCACAGTATTCTATAACCACAAAGATCTTTGGCTCAAGCCTTCCTAACAAAGATTTGATCATTAGTTGGGACATTATGACTCAAATATCTTAACTTCGTATTATTCCTGGAAAATGTCTTAAGTATAAAGATCAATTTTCTGAATTTGTCAACATTCAAAGACTTTTTTCCATTTAAATGAGCCTATTAGATCCGATCATGCAAAAGTTGTTGGAATCCTATTCGAAATCCCATTCTGAGTTTGCTCAGAAATGTTCCCATCCTTTATGGAAAAACCCATAATTCTTTGTTCGCCTTCCTTTCAAAAGGAATGAAGATATCAATCCAACCAAGGCGAGTCATATGGGAATGAATCCAGAACATTTGATTTTAGCTCAAAGGGAATGCTCAGAACTGTTGCAACAAGGCCTTATTGAGGTCTCACATTCTCAATGGGCATGCAAAGCCTTTTACGTTAACAAGCGAGCAGAGCAAAACCAAGGAAAAATGAGATTGGTAATCAATTACCAATCCCTTAACATTTTCCTTCAAGATGATAAATTCCCTCTACCTTCTAGAAACTCTCTTTTTACTAGAGTATCCAAGGCCCAAATTTATTCCAAATTTGATCTTAAAGCCGGATTTTGGCAATTGGGCATTCACCCTGAAGACAGACCCAAGACAGGGTTCTGTATCTCAAATCAACACTTCTAATGGAGAGTTCTTCTTTTTGGTTTAAAGGTTGCATCATCCCTTTTCCAAAAGGCGATGTGTCGGATCTTTCAGCCGATCCTCTCAAGTGCCGCAATATACATTGATGATATTCTACTTTACAGTCCTAATGAGCAGTTACACTGCCAACTTCTCGAGCAGTTTGCTGAAATTATGAAAAAGCATGGAATTATGCTTTCTCAAAGAAAGATGAACATTGCCAAAACAGAAATTGAATTTTTTGGTATACACCTTAACAAAGGGACATACTACCCAGGGCCACATATTGCTCAAGAATTATTGAAATTTCCTGAAGAAAACTTCACAACAAAACAAGTTCAACAATTTCTTGGGATAATTAATAATCTCAGAGATTTTGTTCTAGATCTTACAAAGCTGCTAATCCCATTGCAGACAATGTTGAAAAAGAATCCCCCACCTTGGGGAAAAGCTCAGACTAATGCAGTTGCTGAACTTAAGGAGATTATGTAGTCTCTTCCTCCGTTACAAATCCCATCAACTGGGAAAAGAATTCTCCTGACTGACGTCAGTGATGAATACTGGGCTGCAGTCTTGTTTGAAGAAATAGATGGAAAGAGACATCTGTGTGCTTATAAAAGTGGTAAGTTTTCCCAGGCAGAGATGCATTATCATTCCGCTTTTAAAGAAATCTCGGCGGTCAAAAATGAGATAAAAAAGTTTGAATTCCATCTCATTGGCCATCACTTCCTAGTAGAACTGGATATGGCATCTTTTCCTTAGATGACCAAATTCAAACAGAAGTAGGTTCCAAATTCCCAACTGCTTCAATGGGCTGAATGGTTTTCAAAATATTTTTTTGAAACTAAACATATTGTTGGAAAGAAGAATGTGCTTGCTAATTTCCTGTCAAGACCTAAAGCACTTGCGGAAATTAACATGTACATTATGAGGCATGCTTTTCATATGCGTCAACATGGTGAAAAGTATAAAATTGAGAAAGTTAAAGAGTGGCCAAGCTGGCATTACCCCCGGAGATTATCGAACAAATCTAGAAAGATAGTCTTACTGAAAATCTGGATAAACTCATGTGGCAATGCCATACAAACTTATTTAGACTCAATGGAGGTTCGATTCTCTATCCTTTTGGATTAAATGCAAAATATCCATTCATAGATCCTCTGATATGGAAGGAAGATGATTTTCCTGATCAACTTCGATGGTTATTATGGTACTTGACTAATAAGTACTTAATAGCTATTGAAATTTCGACCATAAGATTCATTGCCAACCTCACCAGGATATTTGGGCTAGGCAGAGGTAAGATTGAAAATGAGAGTGATAAAAATCTTTTAGATTTTCTTAACTGGTTTTATCCTTCAACTCACTAGAGATGGCTCTTGGAAAAAGAATTGAGAACTACATAGCCAAACCCTAAAGTCCACACCATTCTATTTTTTCAAAGGCAATGGGCTTTTCTCACTAATAATGGCAACATCATTAATGCCCCTTTGAGTATAAGTACCTCATCCTATAGACCTGTTCCACATAGTATAGAGGCTCGAGTTCACAAATCTTATCCAGGACCTGTTGGTTGCTGTGAGCACCAGTATCGAGAACTTCAGAAAATCCTATGCCAGGAAAACAAAATCATTCCTTCAGATGCATGGAATTATAATGTATCCACTGCATGGGATCATTATGACCTAGCATCAGAAGCCAAGGAAGCACTCGAAGATTTCAGACAAGCTGCATCATCCGAAGAATATGCACAAACCTCTCAAGACCCCTAAGCTAGATGGGGAGGTCCTCTTTCTCAAGACCCCTATAGCCAAGAACCCTTGTCCTTATCTCAGAACATGAACACATCTTTTTATGCACAACCATCCAATTGGCCACAGCCAAGCATCCCTACCACCGATGATGACAACACAGATTGGGCTCAAGAAGAAGCATCCCACTGGGCTCATGAGAAAGCATCCGCATCCACAACACATCAGCTCAACCAGATCCTCACACCAGAAGACCTTGAAGCACTTGAACAAAAATATGATGAACATATTCTGGCAACAGTCCACAATTTAGATGATTCGGACTATGACTACAATGATCGTGACGGATGAGACCACTGAACAACATCGATGTCCGTACAAGTTTTACTGTAGCAAGTTACTGTTCACTTTTACTGTAGCAGTAGGCTAGGGAAGTTTCTGTTCACTGTCACTATTCATACCGTGCGAATAATTCCCTACTGAGATTTTTGGAAGCCTTTGCTTGTTCCCGGACCCGTGAGCTTGGTCCTTGCTTGTGTGTGACCTCTTATTGCCTATAAAAGGTGAAGATGATGTAATGTGTTGGGCGGAGTCCCTTGAGTAAAGTGAGTGTTTTGTGAAATTCTCTCCATGGCTTTCTAAACTCCTTCTTCTCCAGCCTGGTAGGATCCTTTGAGAAATGCAGTTCGGATAGTTAGAAATGTTACTATCTTGGTTCTATCCGGGTGTCTCTAGACTTTGAACTAAAGGGCAGAGTGGTTTCCCTGCTAAAAGGCTGTCCCTAAATGGCTTGAACAAGAGGTTCACCCACTTGTGGGAAGGCATACTTGCAGAAAACTGACTTCGTCCTCCCTGATTCTAAGTCTAGGTCCATTTAGTTTCCTAGTACACAAAATTGGTGTACCCCTTTCCCAAAAAAAATAATTTATTTTGTAGATACCCAACTAAATATTATTTTTATTGGGGTGAGCGTTTCCGGGTTTCGTATAGGTTCTATTTGAAACCCGAAATCTACTCGTTGGACTAAGTTCCTTATTTTTTGGAACTTGAAACCTATGCTATATACCATAGAACCTGGAACCTATCCTATCATAGGTTCGAGGGTCTACCCAGGTTCCACCTATATAATTAATTGAATGATTGCAATGAATAAAAACATTTAATGGCTATCACTTGCTGTTACAATTCACTGACCATACCTTATATTTAGATACACGAAAAATATGAATATTAATAAAGAAGTTTTGGTCATAAAATGGAAGTTTAGATTAGTACTTCTAGCTGATATACTCATTATCAAACGGCATGGAATATCACAAGATCGCGTGAAAACATGAATAAAAAAAAACATTAAAACTTATTCCAAGTTCTAGGTTATAGGTTTTGGGTTCCAAGTTTCAAGTTTCTCCAACTAAAAACCTATAACCTACTCGTTGAAATAATCTGGAACCTACTATGCATACTTTAAAACCTAAAGCCTATATATTCCCATTGGTCCGGTTCTTAAGTTCCAAGTTTTACCCTAGAACCGTGCTCACTCTTAGTGTTTATGTTAAAAATACTTTTTTTTTTAATGAGTTGTAAATTTCTTTTTATTTTTGTATACTAGGAAACTATTATTCAAAACATAACTTAAGCACGAGTAAGAGTGAAAAGAGCAATCTACTAGTTTTAGTATGCATTTCATTTAATTATAATTTTCACGTGTCATTATATTGTAGCCCATGCATTTTAACTACTCAACTTTATTTTATTCGGTGAATCTAATAGTCTAATTTTTAATTATTTATTGTGCGATGCATTCAATATTTTGGGTAATCATGATCTGTTCTTGTTTTTTATACTAAAGCAATTCAAAAGAACAATTAATCAAATAAGATCCGGTCTTTTTTTCTTTGATATGCAAGTGAAATATTATGTCAATCACAATAATTAACTCTCTTATCAGAGAAACATATTTGTTCTCTTTTAAACTTGTTATAGAGACAAAATAACTTTGAGCAAGAAAATACTTATGCACACTATTCAAAAGAAACTCTTACTTTAGCAAATTATCGAGTAAAGTTACAAATGAAATTTTTGAGATGATTGATTGTTATTCTCCATTAACAGTTTCATCATCAATAGATGCATTTAAGCATAAAACAATATTGTCTTCCATAGTGATTGCACTGAAAAAAAAAGAAACAATACAATCAAGGATGAATAAGTTGTGTATAATGCATGCATCAACCACACTATTCAATCTTTAGGTAAGTTCTCGTAAATTTGTACTAAAAATTGAAGTTGAAAAATTCACAATCATTTGGATAATCTAGGGAAGTAAAGTACATAATTTGCAGATAAAACAAACATCTTTTTAGTCCGATATATGATTAGTGATTGCTTAGATTATAACAACAAAGAATGAGTTTAGAAGAAGACGAATATGAAGGAATTGTTGAAATATAATGGGTGTGGAAGCAGCGATTAGTGTAAAAGAAAGTTTTTTAAGAAAGGATGTAGGTAGTTTTGTCCTCAAATATAATTGAAAACAAAAAGAAAAAAAAATATAAGAAATTATCTTAAATTAAGAACGGGATGTGCAAGAGATAATATACTCAATTCAATATAATAGGGGTGTTAACAGTGGAAATAGCGGGAGCCCCATTTTTATTCCACGGAAATGGCCAATCAATCACACAGTATTTAGTGTCTTAAACATAAAAGCATTAGTTAATGCATTATTTTTTTGTAGGAATTTGTAAACCCATTATTAAAATATTCCCAAGGTTTCTTTCCAAACCTTTTTTCCATAGGCCTCTTCCGGTTTCCTAATTCCTGATGTGAAAGCAATGCCTTATTTTATTGCACCGAATGATATATTATTCATCTTCAATGGCAACCCACGTTCTTACTGTTTCTAATCAGTTGGTAGTATCGTTGACATTGACACTCCACGTTTCATATGCCGAATTGTTTTGTGAATCGCGAGTGATGTTTCAATCCTTGACATATTTGCATAGCTTGGCAACTGTCTTTGTAATTCACTTAACAAATTCATTCCGCCCTTGATTAAATTATAATTTTGACTGACCAAAACATTTTCAAGCAGTTTCCAGATGGCTTCGGGGCGGTTTGGCTGCAGTGAGGAGTTCAAATTTGAAATCGTTTTTGCATGATCAAGCCTCTTTCATGGCAGGCCCTTCGTTTAGTGGAATTAATCATCTCGAGGATCTTCTTCTTGTAAAGGGAATGCAAATCTGGAACTTATAAGAAGAAATTCCGTTTTAATGTATCAGCCCTTCGCAGAAATGCAAGGAAAGTTAATATCAGGAACGGACAGGGGAGAGTTCGTGCTCCAAAATCAGCATATAGTCTGCGAATATGACCATGCATCTCATAAATACGGATTCAATGTTGTACATTCCCACTGCTCACAACCAACAAATACATTGTATGTTTGTTCAAAGACATGCAAAGTACAGTTTTACAAGACAGGACTACTCAATCCTCATGCATCAACGGAATAACAGGGCGAAAAGCCCATTTATCTGAGCGAGCTTCTAAGTTTCAAGAGCGAAAAAAATAGCTACCGCACAGTTTGCACAGAAAATCATCAAAAGCCAACTTTTTCTCTATTTTGGAGACCACGATCATGGGCTCGAAAACATTGACACTCTCTGGAAGTTTTCGTGTCATATCGAACAGTCCGACACGTGTCTGATATTCTCCAACACTTGGTCAACACATGTCGGAAAATCCGACACCTTATCAACTTTCTCAATACTTTCCGACACTCAAGTCGGAATTCTAATATACGAGCGATGCGTGATTCCGACACACAATGTCTGTTTTAAAAAATTTCAATAAATGGAGGATCAAAATTATATATGTGAAAAAAAAAATAATAAATAAATTGGGAAAGAAGAAAAACACATTCTTCTCTCATTTTCTGACTCTCACTTTTCGTGATACACATTTCAGCCTCCCAATTTTTTTTCTCTTCTCTTCTAACACGTCTAACACGTGAGTGTAGAATGTGAATTGCTTGTTTTTTTCTTCAAGTTTTAGGGATCATTGAATTTGTCAAATTGAAATAATGAATGATATTATTAACAAATGGTGGATTAATGTTCTTAGTGTAAATTCATTTTAGGCTTTTTTTCATTATTTATTTATTCATGAATTTCAATCAAATTAATTTGATTGAAATAATCATAAAAAAATATAATTTATTATGCATATACAAAAATATGCATTTAATATATAACGTGTTTCAACGTGCAAAATTCTGAGAACCGACGATGTATCAACATGCGTGTTGTGTTGTGTGTTGCATGTCGGTGTTAGTGTCGGTGCTACTTGGATCAGGGGGCTAGCAGTTTCTTGGCTAAGGAATAGCTCATGCAGCACCTGATGAGCTAAGAACAATAGGTCAAGCTTCCTTCTAGAGATCGTTTTTGAGAATGTTGAGGTGTAATTCATACTCCCCATTGACAAGATGGCATGGAAGTCCCACTTTGGATATATATTGATAATTTGGGCTTGGGCTCATAAAAAGTTATTGGATATACATATTCTCTTTCTCTTGTAATTGAGGGATGTAACAGAGAGGTGCATGAGCTAATTATAGTGAAATCCCCAGCTGGACGTAGCCCTAGTATAGGGATGAACCAGGATAAAACCTTGTGTCTTAAATTCTCTTTCTTGCTTTTACTCTCTATTTTATTTGTGATTGTGCAGAGAATCCTAACAAATAACACTATAGCAAATCTCATCCTCACGCCAGATTGTACCATGCCCAATTTCGCTTGAGCATCCAATCTCTCAAGCAATACATAAAGATCATTTTAGTACATCAATTGATTTTGGCTTGTCATGGCCTCATTAGGAGGTCAACATTAACTCCCGACCAGTTTGTGTACGGGGAGGCTAATCTCGCTTTTAGAGACCCTTTAAGATGGTATTCATTCCACTTCCAGATTTTGAGTACAAACACCCCAACACCACTCCCACAAACCAATTATATTATCTCTTCTACATCACTTATTCTTCACCCCGATGCCACAAAGTGTCACATTAAGATCACAAGGGTCGGAAGAATTTGGTCCGTGAGACCCCACCCAATTTTGCAATGACTTGGTTGCAGGTTGCACTATTGCTTCGTTGCACCCTACAATCATCGATGCCACTCCCTCAGGATTACATGACTGGGAGTGCTCTCTTTACAAAATAAGTTAGTACACTCCATCGGTAGCTTCCCCAATCAAAGCTATTCATGAATCTTTGGTCACTTATGCTCTCCTTGAAAAATTGCATCCCAAGCCAACTGTGCTCCTTCGACAACACTGTCTTTTGCCTACTAGGCTTTACTTGATTTTAGCAAACTAATGGAGGTTTCTCTTTTGGCTTGAAATGTGGTAATAGACCTACTCTTGAGATTCGTCCATTGATCTATGATCGTTTTCCCTATTTGGTGAGTAATTTGTTTTTTCGTGTCCCCCATTGCCATCCTAGAAGCTTGTCGGGAGCCACACATTGTCCAAGTTTTTTGGCTTTGTTGATCAACCCCACCGTCATAGGACTGGGAAGAACACATGCTTTTCCGCATCATACACCTATTGGAAGGATCCTGCTTCAATACCAATTGTTATGGGCTGACAGTTTCTTGGTCGAGAAATAGCTCGTACAGTGGCTGATAAGCCAAAAACAACAAGCCAACCTTCCTTCTAGAGGTTGTTCCTAAGGACACTATGGCAAATTGTATTCTCACACTGGATTTTACTAAGCCCAATTTAGTTTTGGCATCCAATCCTTCAAAAGATTTACAGATTTATTTGGTATAATAACTAATTTCAAGCTGCCATGGCCTTTTGAGGAGAATGACATTAGCTCTCAACTGTGCATAGGAGACCAACCCCACCTTAAGAGATCCTTTAAGATGATATCTAAACTACTCCAAGACTCCTAGCACAAACACCCAGACGATACCCTCATCGACCAATTGTATCATCCCTTTTGCATCCCTTACTCTTCACCTTGTGACACAAAGCTCCACATTTCAACTCACAAATATATGGGAAAATTCGGTCCACAATGCTAGCATTATGATACAATAAACAAGCCCATTTAGGCGATGGTTTTACCTAAACACCTGTGTACATAAGCCAAGCCAATAATTGCTACAGCTGCCAGTTAAGAGGTTTTAGCAAAATTGAGCCTGGAGGTATGACCAAGCATTGGTCAATCTCGACGTTCTTTCCTCCGCTCTTCTCTTCTTCGCTTCTTTTTCCTCGTGAGCTTTGTTCTTGGATTTCGCTTCCTCCGACTCGTCCATCGAAATCTTCCAGTCCAGGATGAGCTATTTTCTCCTAAACTTCACTTCCTCCAAATTTCGTGTCGAGCGCTTCCTCTTCCTCGGCGAGGTCATCCAACATTCGCTTGTAAGATGTATGAATCCTGAGGCTCTTCCTAATTGCAGAAAATGTCGTCCTTCCTCAGTCTCCCCAGCTCGGGTTCGGCATTGGCCTTCTCGTAGGCTAGAAAGTCGGAAGTGAAATCGTCAATTTTGATTAAAAATTTGTAAACTGCTCTATCTACGTGTCTTTAGCCTGAATCAAACTTGCCATAACATACAACAAGAGAGATTTGAAATTTTCACTAAAGGTCTTGTTAACAGTGTTGGGAAATATTTTGATCTTAATTGTACTAATTACATGTGCATTGAAAAAACATATATTCTTCATTTGGGAGTTTCAAAAGTGCAAGGTACACTTGTTTACAAAATCCTTCACAATATGCAAATATGGAATGTCTAAATTCATATATAATTTTTTCTAAAAAGTAAAAGAAATTCCAATAATAATTTATATTTTTTTTGATGTGGAAAGTTTTCATTAAAAAAGCTAAAAACGGTTTTATTTATTTCACAAAAATATCTAGGCAAATGGGCACGAAATGAGAGCTGGATTGCATTTGATTATGCAGTCCCAAACTCCGAAGTTCCCTACTCGACGGCTGTTGGTGTAAATTTATCTGTATACTTTTTTTGTTGCAAGACTTAGATATGGCTAACCCAGGTATCTATTCAGTAGAAAGAACTGCATCTGGGTTCAAATCCTGTTGAGAGACCGATCCGAGATCAGAAATTCTTTGAAGAAAAAAATAAAATGTTTATCTATGATTTGGAATGGAACAATGGCCCCGCTAGTACTGACCAGGCTGAATCATCTGCTTCTAGAAGAGATCGAAGGTTGTTGATATTGACCGAGTTGGAGGGACAAGGGTCTTGCTGGCTTAAAGACCACGGACATAACATTATGTTCTAGTTCTCACTATTAAAACCTCAAACGTCTTTCATTGCTATTTGTTTGGACAAGTTGAAAGCATCAATTGTTTTTCTTCTGTACTTACCAATAACATCCCCAACACTAGAGCCACCAAAAAAAAAAAAAAAAAAAAATTAATTCCAAACTCTATTCCAATGGGACAAATTCCTCACTCAGGAGAGGGCAAACTCACCTCATACAAATCCGCAAGACTGGATACAGGAAGAGGGTATTATTTGAGCCACACAATACATGAGTCAGGAAAGAGCATCGGAATCTTGAGAATTTACAAGATTTAAAAGCAAAGAGCATGACGACCATGCAACTCGTATGAAGACATCAAAACCTGACTCTATAGACATACATAAGTATGTATTTGACCCACAAGCTGACTGAACCAACATAATATAGGATCTACCACATAAGCCCCTCGCAATTGTTCTTGCGAAAATTGACCAAAAGTAGTCAAGCCAACACACAGTTTTCATACTTAAGTGAACATTTGCCTCATAGCCCATTTCAAACCTTAGTGTTTTAACAGAACTGAGCCTTCAAATTTGACCAAGCAGTGGTCGATCTAGACATTCTTTCCTCGGCTATTCTCTTCTTCTCTTCAGCCTCTGCTACTTTCTTCTGCTTATCTTTGTAGCCTGACTTCGCCTCTTCGGACTTGGCCTGCACAACATCCCAGTCCGAGAAGAGCTTGTCCTTCCTCGACTTCACTTCCTCCATCTTTCTCTTCAGCTCTTCCTCTTCCTTGACAAGTTCACCCATCAATTGCTTACAGACGATGTGAGCCTCATGGCACTTCGTCATAGCAGCTAACCATTGATCCATTTGCAGTTTTTGCAACTCAAACTCAGCATTGTCCTGTTCAAATGTCAAGAAGTCGGAAGTGAAATCATTGAAATTTGCCCGAAATGTGTCGATTGCTATTCTTTGCTTTGACGATAATCCAGTTCTGGCTGAGCTTAAAGTTGATAATGCCTCGGATAGCCTCTCTTTCATATTCAATTTGAAGAGATCCGAAAGACATTCCTTCAAAGACTGCTTAGCCTTCCCAACTTCTTCTAAGCTAGGAATTTTAGCTGTCAGAGAACCATCATGGTGGCCCAACCTTGATCCTACACTAAAACCTGTCTCAGCAGCATTGATGAGTTCCTCCAGACTAGTAAGGTAGGAGTCAAAGCCAACGGTTGGTCTAGCTGGCTGGATCTTCACCGGAGGAGTAACTGCCAAGATGCAAACTTCGGCTTTAATCATCAAAGTGTCGTTTGCTAGGTATCCCGCAGCACAATTATGAAGCTCCGTCAATGGAATGAAATTCTGGTAACCCCGGTCAATCTGTCTTGCAGTAAAAACATGTTCCGTCCCTGCAGAATCAGGAGACAGGGCGACGAATTCAAAAACTTCTTTACTACAACACCAGAGCATAATATGTGGAGGAAACACTGGAGACCATCAAGAACTAGAATGTTGTATTGTGCGTCCAGCAAAATATTAGCAATAGAAGAAGCAAACACCTCCATATGATCAGCTTAAGTAATGAAATTCATACAAAAGTCGATAAAATGACAATGCTCAACATTTTAACACCACCAGACGTAACTATCTCAAACTCAAACTGTGGCTCCTCTCTTTTATCTAGATCAACATTTGGATCATATTAGATGCAGCCAAGCCTCAACTCCTCCATCCACAGGACCAGTTGCGTACAAACTTAACTTTGCTAAATTCCTTAATCGGTAACATCGGGATTAGTTGTGTGCGCATGATAGAAGCTCACCCGGCCTTAAGAGGCCTAACGAACGAAAAATCAAGAAAGCATATTCTCTCTGCTAGCTCAATATCTCTCTTTCTACTTCTTTTAACCTGTTCTGTTCTCATCTAGACCCTTCTTCTCCAAGTCGCCGATTTTCCAAAATCAAGATGCGCAACCAGTCGGACAGAAACCCATCATACACTTACATTAAAAAGAAGAGATTCCAAAAAAAAATCAATCCAATTCAAGAACAAACCCTTTTTAACAGAGCGACCATCATTGGTCTGATTGATCACACTCAGGATAAACCTGGCTTTTCTGGTCCACCCGTTCGGCAACGCCGCAGGATCGGGGACATCGATGTACAGCGACAAATGGTCCGTGTTGTTCCCCTTGGGGAACACCAGAATTCTCCTGCTCAAAAAGGATCGGACGACGCAAGAATCACTCGGCAACCCGATGAACACGCGATCATCAAGAAACAACCGTAAAAAAAGGAAAAATAGAAAATAAAACAATCTTGAAGTACCATTTACAACCAGCAACTGTGAACGCTTCAGAGTAGAGCTTGGTCGCCTCCTGCTCACTGAAGTAGCTGATCTTCCACGTGAATTCTCCCCGATTAACATCACTTTGCGCATCCATTCTTTTCTTTATAGAAAAAACAAAATAATGGGCTGCTGCTTCTGCAAGATCAACTTCCGGAAACGACCCGGATGTCTCTTCTTGACCGACACTCTAGTTGCGAAGAAGTAGGAGCAGAAGCAGGAGCAGGAGCAGGAAGGGGAGAGTTTCTCACATTACAGGAGTTGGGAAACTCACGAGGTACTCCCCATCAGCACTCGCGTCAAACGTTGCTGACTCCTCGACTGCAAGGCGATAGGATGATGGAAGTCCCGGGGCTTTATGGGAGAAGGAAGGATTGAGGGATACACAGAAGGGAAGAAAAGCAGAGAACTTCCCCGCGAAGTTAGAGTGGAAAAAGCAGGGAGTGGTTTTATTCAGGGCCAGACGAAAAAAGCATATCATATCAATCACGCTTTCTGGTGGGCACTCCACTCCACCGACGCGCTGAAAGCCAATCAGTTACTCTGCCTTCAGCCTGACGAGTTCTGTGTTGGGGTTGAAAATCTGTGACCCGGCTTGATCATGTATCTCGAACATGACGCCATGTCAGCGAGTTTCAACACGGTGACACGCCGTTGAATTGTGTTCGTGTTGAACCCACCACGCACGAAATTTTATCTCTATAACCCGTTTAAATGAACGGGATAATATTAACAAGATTTTTATCTAAATTGTTTAGACACGACTTCGTATATGACTTGTTTAGACATGATTCGCTAAGCTGCTATAATTTCCATACTCTTCACCATTAGAATTTCAAATTGACAGTATTTTATTGACAAAACCATGTTTTTCTTAAAAAAAAAAATGATTTGATGATATTTGTTGATGCATTATTGCAACTTGTCAATAGATATTAAGAAATATCGAGGACATTTCATGTCACGTTTATGTTGGTGGGTTGATTTTGTGTCAACGGGCTAATTCGTCTCATAGTTAGTCATGTAATCGTATGGACTAATTATCTTGATATTTAATCGTGTTACACTGGTTGTGTTATCTCACCACGTTAATTTTCGGATTGTGTTACTCAGACACGATTAAGTAATCGTATCATCTTCGAGTTGACCTAGTTTGTAGTATACGCTTTTGTGGACATAACATAACACGGGCAAACACGAATTGCCACCCCCCGAGTTCTAATAGCATTCCTTTACTAGTTCATTTTGGCGAGAAACCTTCAAGCAGATTCAGTGTTTGGAGACTTACTTGAGACGAATGCAGTTTGCCCAACAGATGGATTCAATGGGTACCCTTTGGCTGAATGGTGGTACAATACCACCTTTGGCACTAGCATCCAGACACCTCCATTTCAGGATTTGTATGGGTTTTCCCCACCAACTCTTGGGCATGACATTCATGTTTTTATCACCTGTCAAAACAGTAAATCGTCTCTAACAAGATCGATATCTGGCCCTTATGGAAAACAAATTGCGAAAAAGATTTCATCCTCTTGATTTCTTTAACTTCCTATCTTCTCCTCTTCTCTACATTCTCTTCTCCTTCTCAATCTCCAAGTCCTTACATTTTGGGGCTTAGGAAATTGATTTTTCAGCAGAATAGGGTTGAGTCTTTGGGCTCCGGATTTTTTAGGGCCTCAAAATTCTAGTGCTGGTGGGCTTAAACTTTTCCCGAGCACGACCTGTTGGGAATTTTACCAATTTATAGTGATGTGAACTTAAAAACAGTCTTTAAATATATATTTGTGCCAAATTAAATCCAGATGATCTTAAAATTTTGTCGCCATAATAATTTTCATAGCAACAGACTTCAAAAATCATCATATTAACCAAACGAGGGCAAGCTTTGGTGAGGGGAGCCCTCGCCCAGTGAGGCGAGCCCGACCATCGTCTAAACCAAGTGAGGCTAACCCAGCCTAGGTGATGGCCAGCCTCGTCGAGGGAGCCCTCACTAGGGCTTGCCCAGGTGAGTGTCGGCCTCGCCCGGTGTCACCTTCACCTAATTGATGCCTGGCAAGGCCACCCTGGCTTGGGCAAGGTCAACCTTTGCCAAGTCTCACCTTGCGAGGGCTAGCTTCACCCTCGCTCGGACTCGCCTCTGGCCACTAGCAAAAGGAAGAAGAGAGTGGAAAAGAAAGAAAGAGAAAAAATAAAAATAAAAAATAAAAAAGTTCAAGAGATATTAAAATATTATCAAAAATTATTTATGTCAATGTTGATTGTGCCACGTTGCACTGTCGGCATCCATGTAAGCGAATTCTAGCCAAAATTGGCCGAATGGACTCAATTAACAAAAAAATAAAAATGTTAGGATTGAATTGACAAAAATGTAATAAGTTTAACAATTTTCCCTTTCAAAAACCATCATATAAACTAGGAAGTACCAATACTTCTTGGGAGCCTTCGGTCAATTCTCCTGACACGTGAGTTTGGAATTCCGACACACGATTCCAACATGCATAGGGTTGATTTTAAAAATTTTCAATTAATGAAGGGTCAAAATGTAAATATGTAAAAAATAAAAAATAATACAAATAATAAAGGGTAAAGACTTTTTGTTATATTTGATGGTGAAATGTAAATTATTATTTTTTACTTATCATTAAATAAATTTAATAGTGCAATGTGTATTTCTTTTTTTTTCCCCTACCAAGTTTTATGGATTATTTGAATGAAATGTAGTTGAATTTGTCAAATGAAACAATGAATAATATTAACAAATGGTGGATTAATGTTTTTAGTGCAAATTCATTATAGGCTCTTTTTTTATTATTCATTTATTTGTGAATTTGAATCAAATTAATTTAAAATCAATAAAAATGATAATTTATCATGTATATATAAAAATATACATTTAATATACAATATGTCCCAAAGTGTATCATAATATTTTATTTTTTGAGAAATGATATGTCGGAGTGTAGCGTCGTATTGTGTTGCATGTCACTTACTGGTTTTGATGCTACTTAGCATATAAACCATCTTATAACAATAAAATGTACGTCCATTACATAGGAAAACATTGCCAAATAACATTTTCATTTGTAGTGTTATATGGCAATGCTTTAGTGTTCTCTTCTAGGTTTGATCCAATTAGAGGAGGACGAATTAATCTTTGAGGTTTCCCATCTATCTAGCATAAGTTTGTATAGTGATTGATATATGTACTTCCTCATTTAACTCTAGGTAGAAACCTATCACAGAATTTAAAATTCACTTTTGTTTTCTCTATTTCTCCATACCGTCGTTCTTGAGCACCTTTCTTTCTCTTGGAATGCATGTTTCTGCAAATCATTTTTCCCTCATTCCATCTCAAACGATATCTTCTTTTAAAGCTTTTTTGCGCCTATTTTGAAAAGGAAAGGTTAAAATGGGCACATGACCCATTTTGCCAGCCCTAGGATCAACTTTACGAGGAAGATGCAATACTTGATCTTCCGTTTCTTAAATTTATCACAAATTATTCTATCATGATCTATTTCTAAAATTGATAAGCATGATGACCTATAAGGTATTTTGTATGAAATTCTCGTACGTATATTTTCCTTATTGAGTTTGTAATGTTCAACTTTTTGTCAAAATACTCTTATTAAACTTATTTTCTATTTCTCCATCTTCATATTCATTTACCTTTTCAACTTCTTCCTTGTTTTGTAGGTCTTTGAACAATTTCCGATTGAAAAATCCATCTCTCCGGGAAGTTTGAATTTCATTCTGTCTAATTGTCTTTGGCACCATTACATTTTCCCCTTAGCATTTGCACATAGCAACAAGGTCCAGTCCTGGTTCAAGCGGGCCTAGCACGGGTCCTTTTTTAGCCCAAAGCGTCTCCGAGCTTGGCCCAGTATGTGAATTCTCTCAGCCTCTGCTTAATTTCTGCTCTAGCCCAGCGAGCACAGCATGATTTCTCAGCTGGATTGGAGCCCGATGGATATGGGCCACAATCCTCCATTTTCTAGCGGATTTTAAGTCCATGCCTAGCTTTATTATTTAGGCCTGGGGAAGCGTTTCCCTTTTGAGTGGAAATTCACACCAATAAATTTGGCCCTCAATTTGCCATTTTTTTCCTCAAGGTAGTTCACTATATCTCATGCTTTAGTTGTCATTCTATCTGTATCTAGAAACAAATCTCTTGATCTTAATTGATTAAGAAAATCCCAAAGGTTGGAGAAGCTCGACAATTATAACAAATCCAAGATGACTAGCGATCGAAGAGAATTAGCATGGATCCAAGTAAGGATTTTGAACCCTTTTGAAATAAAGGTAGCGTCCTTTAATGCTAGAGTTTAAAATTAACTGAATATATCATTACTCTACTGGATTAAATATATGATTCCATCAAATTTGTTTCTCAAAGATTCCGTTTCTTTTCTATTGAATTTCTTATTTTTGAAACCAAGTTTCTATGATTTTTCAAAACCTACTTTTTCCTTCGGGGCAATTTTCTTGGGCCCTGGTGTCATGGCTTGACTTTTCCAGATTCCATGAGTGCATGAAAGTGGACTCCATTATACTAGGAGAAAAGCATGAGGGATATGAACAATACAACAAGATCATGAGACTAGTCTCAAAGAATTTATGTTAGAAATTAACTGATCAAAGGAATATCACATGAAAGATATCCAAAGGCAGGGTTTGCCACATGTGCAAAACTAATAAGAGCTAATGTCCCTCTCTTAATGATGGCCACAATAAATGGAAAACCAATTGTCATGTTAAATTGAGAAGCATCCTTGCTTGAGATTGTGAGGTGCCCAAGTTGATTGGGAGACATGGAGCAATTAGTCACAATTAGGCATTTCAAAAGGAAGGCTGGCTGAGCAAATTTGCTCATGAAGCACCACACTATCTTGTGGTTGAGGCCAATCAGCCTGGATTGTGACAGGTGTTATTTGGAGTAGGATTTTGAAGTCATATGTGCAGATGTCATCTATTAACATGTTTTGATTATGACCGATAGAGACATTGTGTTCCTATTACTTGAGCTTAGGCCATTTGCATAAAGCCTAGGGTGAGCCAATGCTAATGTGGTACACAAGGAAATGACAAAGAGCATTGCATTTGGTAGGTGAGCATTCACTGTTCATATAAGACATAAGGATAGGCAATGATAGTTAGGAAAATCCAAGGAAGCAACAAAATAGGCCGTAACGAGGGCGTTTTGAAATCAAGTGGGGGGACTTTCATAGTCACACTATTCCCGCTTCCATGAAAGCATGGAAGTATAAATTCATAATACAAGGAGAACCATGAGGATAAGATATGAAAGACATAACTTTAAGTGGGAGCAGTGTTGGAAACTATGCTAGGAATCTCTTAAAGGAATATCATGTGAAAAATGTCTTAAGGCAGGACCAATCACCGTGCATAACTGGTCATGAGTTTATGCCACTGGCTTGATGATGGTCAAGGCAAGCGGAAACCAATATGGTGTTGAATCGAGATGCATGCCCCGCTTGGGACATGTGATGCCCAAGCTAAAAGGGATATGTGGGACATAATCACAATAAGGCATTCTATGAAGCAAGCCATGTGTACAATTCTTAGAAGGGAAGGTTGGCTTGGTGAATCGACTCACCAGGTAACATATGGTCCCATGACTGAGGCCAATTGGCTCGCATCATGACATTTAGCTCTGGTAGGGGGCTGAAGCAGGATCTTACATGATCGTTTGATTTTTAATTGCATAGGATCAACATTCAAAGCATCTATTTTTCCTGGTTGTACAACTTTACAAGCATATTTTCAAATAAAATTCTCATCCTCCTTGCAAGTCCACAAAAGTTCATTTAAAATAGACTCCATATTCGAACTTTTACCCAGATTGAAAATGAATTAATGACTCGAGGCTACCTTTAGCTTGGACACAAAAGTTTACTTTGCACGAAAACTGTAAGAATAAAAGGCCCCATGGAACACCATTGGGTTGCAGGTCATTTCATCATGTACTGCGGACATAACATTCCGTTCTAGTAATGTCTAAAATGTATTCCACTCCCATTTTCTTGGACAAATTGAAAGCATCAATTAGTTTTCTTTGTTACTACCGATATCTTCCCTACTCTTGTGGGTCTCTCCCCGTAAGAACGCTCCTCACCACTGGACACTATCTTTGTCTTTTTCATTCCAAACTCAAATGCAAGGGGCCAAATCTCTTACGTACGACAGGGTAAACTCTCCTAATACAAATCTGCAAGACTAATGAAATCTATAGGCTCTACCTCAGAGATTTGATACAGGAGCACCCTTATAACTGGAGCCACCCAATGCGGAGTCAAGCCAAGAAAGTTTTACATGGAAGAACTTTGAACAGAACATCAGTCAGGAAAGTGCATCACAATTCTGATAATTAATAAATACATACATACATACATACATACATGCATGCATGCATGCACACATGCTGACTAAACTAACATAATACATGGTCAACCACACAACCACAAAAGCCCTCTGAGCAATTGTTATGCTAAAAATTGGCCAAGAAATAGTCAAGCTAAAACACAGTAGTCATACTTTTAGGTGAACAATTGCCTCATAGCCATTTGAAACCTTAAAGTTTTAACAGAATTGAGCCTTCAAATTTGACCAAGCAGTGGTCGATCTAGACATTCTTTCCTCAGCTATTCTCTTTTTTTCCTCAGCCTCAGCTAACTTCTTCAGCTCATCTTTATAGCCCAACTTCGCTTCTTCGCAGTCAACCAGCAAGATCTCCCAGTCTGAAAGAAGCTTGTTCCACCTAGAGTTCACTCCCTCCATCTTTCTTTTTAGCTCTTCCTTCACTTCCTCCATCTTTCTTTTTAGCTCTTCCTCTTCCTTGGTGAGGTCATCCATTAACTGCTTATACAAGATGTGAGTCTCATGGCTCTTTTTCATAGCAAAGAACCTTCTATCCTTTTGTAGTTTATGCAGCTCATACTCAGCGTTGTCCTGCTCAAATGTTAAGAAGTCGGAAGTGAGATCACTGAAATTGGCCCGAAATGTCTCAATTGCTATTTGTTGCTCTGGCGATAATCTAGTTCTGGCTGAGCTTAAAGTTGATAGTGCCTCAGATAGCCTCTCTTTCATATTCAATTTTAAGAGATCTGAAAGGCATTCCTTCAAAGACTGCTTAGCTTTCTCAACTTCTTCTAAGGTAGGAATTTCAGCTGTCAAAGCACCATCCTGGTGGCACGAACTTGATCCTACACCAACAGCATTGGTCTCAGCAGCATTTACAAGTTCCTCCAGACCAGTAAAATAGGAGTCAAACTTATCAGTTGGTCTAGTTGGCTGAATGTTCACCAGAGGAATAACTGTTAAGACATAGACCTCGGCTTTAATCAACAAAGTGTCATTTGCTAGGTACCCGCCAGTACGATCATGAAGCTCAGTCAATGGAATGAAACTTGTGTAACCCCAGTCACTATCAGTTGCATTAAAATCATGTTGCGTTTCTGCAAAATTCAGGAGACAGGGTGACAAATTCAAAAGCTTCTTTGCCACAACACCACAGCATGATGTGGAAGAATCATTGGAGACAATCAAGAACTGAAAAGCTGTATTATACGTCAAGTGAAATATTAAAAACAGAAGTAGCAAACACCTCTTTATGATCAGCTTAAGAAACCAAATTCATACAAAAGTCAATAAACTGACAATGCACAACCTATTTAAGACTACCAGACATAACTATCCTAAACTTAAATTGTGGCGCCTCTCCTTGTTCTGGACCAACGTTTGGGTCATATAGATGCAGTGAAGCCATAGCTTCTCCATCTACAGGACCAGTTGCTTACAAACTAACTTGCTAAATTACTCAATCAGGAACCTCGGGATTGTTGTACGCGCATGTTAGAAGCTCACTCGCTTTTGAGAGGTCGGTCTAACGAATAAAATACAGAAAACATATTCTCTCTCTCAGCTCAATATCTCTCTTTCTACTTCTAACATATTCCTTTCCCATCTAGACCCTTCTTCTTCAAGTCATAACACCATCTCAAGATCTAGATGCACAATCAATCAGAGAGAAACCCATCATACACTTACACTAAAAAGAAAAGATTTCAATAAAAATAAATCAAATTCAAGAACAAACCCTTTCTAATAGAGAGACCATTATTGGCTTGATCGATCACACTCAAGCTGAACTTGGCTTTTCTGGTCCACCCGTTCGGCAACGTCGCAGAATCGGGGACATCGAGGTACAGCGACAAATGGTCCGTGGCATTCCCCTTGGGGAATACCACAATTCTCCTGCTCAAAAAGGATCGGGGACGACGCAAGAATCACTCGGCAGCACGATGAACATGCGATCATCAAGAAACAACGCAAAGAATGGAAAAAAAATAAAAAGAAGAAAAAGAAAGAATTCTTAAATACCATTCACAACCAGAAACGGTGAAAGCTTCAGAATAAAGCTTCGTCGCATGCTGCTCAGTGAAGTAGCTGATTTTCCACGTGAATTCTCCCCGGTTAACATCATTCAGTGCATCCATGTTTTTTTTTTTCCTGCTTGTTGGGCTGCTGCTTCTGCAAGATCCTTTGGCAAACTTTCTCTTCTTGACAAACACTAATTGCAAAGAAGATGGCGGAGGAGGAGGAGAAGGAGGAGAGTTTATTATATTACAGAGAGTTGGAAAAATTTATGAGGTACCCCTCTCGAATGTTGTTGACTAATCGACTTCAAGGGGACGGGCTGTAAATCTCGGGCATTTGTATGATAAACAGCTCGTTCAGTTTTTCATTTCTATTTAATGTCAACGGTTTTCCACCAAAAGCGCGTATGACGTGAAATGTCTTTAGATAAACAGCTCCTCTGACCAATATAATAATAATAATAAGCTCCTGATTTTTCCACTTTAACTTCACGAGGAAGTTGCTGTAATAAGGTAAATACCATGAAAAATTTTAAATTGATATGCTTGTGGCAAATTTATGTAAAATTAATTTTTTATCATAAAAATCTCGAATTGGTACATTTATGATAAATTTACTCAAATCTAACCCAAACTGGTATATTTGTGAAAAATTTATTATTCGTTAGTTTCCGTTAAATTTTAATTGGTACATCGTGTCATCCAACTCAATAATTTAACATTAAAATTTAATAGAAACTTATTAAAGGTAACTTTATCATAAATGTACCAATTTGTGTTAGTTTGGGGTAAAATTATCATAAATGTATTAGTTTAGGGTTTTTTTATATTTAAAAAATTAGTCCGGAGTAAATTTGTTACATGCATACTAATTTGGAGTTTTTCACGATATTAACTCTATTTTTTTATTTTTTGACAGCAACTTACCCGTGAAGTTAAAGTGGCATTCCCTTTGTTTAGGTACTTATACAACAAACATTAGTTATTTATAAGTAAAATACATATAAGAACGCTAATGGTGTTTTAAGTTTTTTACTGTGTCACATGCTTCAGCATTAGGAGGTTGTTCTGGTGGGAAGGGAACTGATCAAAGGGTGAATCAACTGTTCTATTGGCCAATGATGCAGCAGGATGTTGTGAAATAGGTTAAAGCCTGTAATGTGCAGCAAAGAAGTAAGGGGGAGCACGCTGCTAACCCTGGACTATTGCTACCACTGGACATTCCTTCCTAGGTCAGGACTAACGTCACTGTGGATCTCATTGAAGCCTTCCCTAAATCTGATGGGAGGATAGTGCGTTTGTGGCGGTGGATCGCCACGCCGACTACACCCCTTCATGACCTTGTCTGATCCTTTCACAGCACTAGAGGTGGCCAAGTTGTTCCTTGACATCGTTTATAAGTTGCATGGGCTATCCCAAAGCATTGGAAGTGATAGAGAAGATATTTACAAGTTCGGTCTGACAAGAAACTTTCAGGCCGAAGGAATGTAGTTACATCTATCGACATGATATAATCCCAGTCAGATAGGCAAATCGAGAGAGGGTCGAGAGACAGACTTGAGGAGTATGCCTTTTGCTCAACCAAACAGATGGGCTAGTTGGTTATCCTTGACAGAATGGTGGTGCAATGCCACCGTTGGCAGTAGCATCCAGACAACTCCATTTCAGGCTTTGTATGGTTTTCTCCCATCAGCCCTTGGGCTTGACATTCATGCGTTCTCAAATGTCAAAACAATGAATCAGTTCCTACAAGATTGAAATCAGGCCCTCAGAGTCGAATGGAGCAGTATGCAAATAAGAAAAGGGCGGAATGTGTTTTGAAGAAGGGACACGGTATACTTAAAGCTGCAGCCCTACAAAGCAGAGATCCCTGGCTCCTCCACGATCCCACAAGCTAATTCCTAAGTAGCGTCGAGAGAAAAGTGGGAAAGGCTGCATATCGCCTGACTTTGCCAGCAAAAACTCTAATTCATCCTTTTGAATTCTCGATTTCCTCTCCTCGTCTTCTCAACATTTCTCTCTGCATTATGTTGTTCTTAAATTCCATTTGTTTCACAGAAAATTATGAATTTAAAAAACATTTTCCTAAATAATTAATCAATCAAAATATTTTCATTTTCGACAATAAATTATTGGCTAAACATTTTAATAAATGATGAAAATATTTGTTGTTCATTTATATTTTGTAAACAACACAAGCTATTATTTTTTAATTTATTAATTTTCTACAAAACAAATGTACTAAACTATCAAGGCCATGCATTTTGTGGTTTAAGGCTTTTGATTGTTCAATGAAGTAGGACTGATTCCAGGGCTTCTGAATTTTTAAGGCCTTTGTGATGATGGGTTTTTGTCAATAAACTATTCCTGACGCATAATCTATTGAAATATTATCAATGTGGAGTGAACAAAAACGAAAACGTTGCCAAAAATATATCTGTACGACAACAAATTAGGATGGACTTAAATTTTCTCGTCATAGTAACTCTAAAAGCGATAGTCACTGAAAACTGTCAAATTAACCATCTTATAACGACCGGGTGCACGTTCGTCCCCTAAAGAAGTCGCCAAATAGCTGTTTTTCCCCCCTTGGTAGTGTCGTATGGTGATCCTACATAGCTTTTGCTAGCAGAATATGAGCAATCCTATTAGAAAGATGCAGTCTTCTGTTTCTAAATTTTTGGAAACTAGATGAGTATGATGGCGTCAAAGATATTTTATAAGAAATTCTTATAGGCAGTTTTCTTTCATTAAATTTTGCAATGTTCAACTTTTCGTTGATTTACTCTTATTTAACTTATTTTTTATTTCTCTATCTTCATATTCAATATGTTAAAATATATCTCGGATTTGAGCTTATCGAATAAATACAGTTCAAATTAAACCGAGTAATTTTGGAGAGCGTCTTTTGACTCCGTTCGTGCATTAATTACTATGCACATGCCAAATGTGGCCAGAAGGAAGCGTGCAGCTGCAAGAGGGAAAGCTCAAAATTGCTGCTTTTATTTAATGCAAGTAGAAGCTCTCTGTCTTTTGTTTTTTTCGGCTGAAGTGCGAAGGGAGAATAGTGCTCAGGTCGGACTTCTTCAAGAAAGCTTGGGAGTTGGCGTGCATGAAGAAAAGTGCAATGATGACATGCATTGCATGGGTCAAAGAAAGAGGAAAGAAAGGCTCATACATCCATTTTCTTCTCACCTTTAATGCATGCACGTGCATGCACGCCCATGGATAATGGTGGGCTTGTTTTGTCTTTTTTTTTTTCATATGGAGAATGACTCCCTCATGCCAAGTCAAAAAGAGGAAGCCGCGCGAAGCCCATCTTAACATATGCAACATTGAGATGGATTCTCTATAAAGGCGAGAAACGAAGGAGAAGATAGGCGCCAAGTTAATTCGGTATCCGAGAGAGAGAGAGCTCTGAGACTGTAGAAGAGTGCTGAGAGTTCTCTTAGGTGAGGGATTTTCTCTTTGTAATTATACCCGAGTATTTTAGTCAATTAAATTCTTGTTAGTAGAATTTATTTAATTCCTCGAGTGATGTTTCATTAGGAATTATGATGGGCTAAACACAGTGTGAGTTATTTAGATGTAATTTGGGGTTGGGAAACACTGATAATGTGTTTGAGTACTCAAGTGATTGTATTCTCTGGTGTATCGCTTGTTTCTATAGTTGGAATTTCGTATTGTTCTCTCCGTGGATGTAAGTTCCGATATTTGGACCGAATCACATAAATTCGGTGTCCAGTTCCCTTTCCTTCCTTCTAACTTATTTTATCCGATTTGCTTGTCCATATTCCGCAACACAATAGTCTTTTCAACTTCTTCATTATTTTGGAGGTGATTAAACAATTACTGATTGGAAATCCAGTTTTTGTGGAAGTTGATTGTTATTATGTCTAATTGTCTTTGGCACTACAACGTTTTTCTTTCCTCATCAAATTTGCACATAGCACAAAGGTTTCTCCTTTGTCTGAATCTAACTTGTGCTGTTGGATCAATTGTTGGTGACGTGACCTTGTAATAGATTCTATTATCTAATTCTAAGATCCTTCTGTCGTATGGAATCTTGAGGCTTTTATTTGTGCTGCTAATTTTCTCATAGCAATTGGATTCTTTTGTTAAAACACTAAAATTTGGATAGCAACTGAAAAATATAAATCCATCACATTGTGGATTCTACAGTTCCTAGTGAAGAGTGTGTGAACTTATTATGCCGACAAGAAGCATATAACAATTAAAAGTATTTTAATTCAATCCTTGTTGGGGTTTTAAAGCATCTTTGACTAACCCTATATCTAAATAATAGAACTTCCTTTCTTTATGATCATTCCACATTCCTTTTGAAAGCAACATTTTCCACTATGAGATTGTTCTTTCAACGGTCTTAATCACATGATGTTTCCTAAATTCAAAGGTTCCTCTTTTCTTGTATACATGGTCTACATCTAGATGTGGTATATTAACCAAACAAGACTAAAAAAGTCATCTCCTCATTTAGACAGAACGTCAACAAGTTTTTCTCTTACAAAATATGTGGTCATCATTTTACGGCGACTTGTCGAATGCCACTATTATGTCTACTATGATTTTTCCATTTGTTATGAATTTATGACTCGAGTCTACCTCTAGCTTGCACACAAAAGCTCTACTTCGGACAAAAGCTCTAGGCAGGGCCCATAAAGCAAGACTGCTGTAGCTCATTTCATTATGTTCTAGTAATGTCTAAAATGTCTTTCAATGCTATTTGTTTTGACAAATTGAAAGCATCAATTATTTTTCTTCTGTACCTACCAATAACTTTCCCAACATAAAAGCCACTTGTTTGTGGCTCTCCCAGTAAGAACACTCCTAACCATTAGACAGTATCCTGTTTTTTTTCAGTCCAAGCTCATTTGCAAGGGATCAAATCACTTACTTATGACAGATAAACTCTCCTAATACAAAATCCCAAGACTGCAACGGAGTCCATAGGCTCTGCTTCATGAGATGTGGATACATGTTAACTCCCTCATCACTAGATCCAACCAAGGCGGAGTCATATCAGGAAGGTTTTACGTGAAGAGAAGACTCGATCATCACATATTCATAGAACAGCAGTTGGGAAAGCACATCAGAATTGTGAGAATGTCCAAGCTCCAAGAGCAAAAAGCTCGATGACTGCGCATATCATATGAAGACATCAAACGCTGACTGTATTGACATATGTATGTATGTATGTATGTATGTATGTATATATTTGGCTCACATGCTGACTAATTTAATATGATATGGAATAAACCACATAAGCCCTTCTAAGCAATTGTTCTGCTGAAGATTGGGCAACGAATAGTCAAGCCAAAGATAGTTTTCATACTTTAAGTGAACAATTGCTTCATAGCCTTATAATATTAGCAGAAATCGAGCCTTCAAATTTGACCTAGCAGTGGCTGATCTAGACATTCTTTCCTAGCAGTGGCTATTCTCTGCCATCCATCCCCCCTTCCCCTTCTCTCTCTCTCTCTCCTTCTTTCCCTCCTTCCCCACGCCACCCTTCTGCCACCCCTTTCCCTCTTATTTTATATTTTATTCTCTCTGTTCTCTCTCTCTCTCTCTCCTCTCTTCTTTTCCTTTCTTCCCCTCCCCCCTCTCTTGACCGAACCCCCCTTCTTCTTCTTCTTTCTTTCCCTTGCTGCCGCCTTACTCACCACCGCGCCACCTCCGTCCGCCGCTTGGAGCCGTGCCGTTCACCGTCCTCACCGCCGAACCACCACCACTCACCGCTCGTCCGACGAGCCGTCTCGCAGTCGAGCCCGACAAGCCGTCGCGCCGTCTGTGCGGCCGCTCGCCGCCATAAGCCACCGCCACAGTCCCCAAGCCACCAGCACTGCCTCTTGCTGCTGCTCGCTCGGCCGTCCGTGCCGCCGTTGCCTCGAGCCGCCGCCACCACTGCCTGAACCGAGCCTTCCCCCCTCCCCTTGGCCATGAGCTTCAAGAGCTGCCGCCGCCACCGTCAAGCCTCCGGTTGGGTCGCGAGCGTCACGTTCTCGACGCCGTCGCCGGAAATTGGTTAACCTCCTAATCAATTAGGGCGTTAATTACGTTTAGGGGTGGTTAATTTAATATTAATGGCGATTAGTTTAAGTAATTACGATTAGATTAATTAATCATTGTTAGATTAATTAATTGGATTTAGTTTAATTAGTTGTAATTTATTTATTTAATCGTAGTTATTTTAATTAACGTCAAATAATTTTTAATTAATTAAAGTTAGGCTAATTAATTGAGTTTGGTTTAATTAACTGTAATTAGCCTAATTAATCATAATTAGTCTACTTAATTGCGATTAACGTAATTAATGATAGATTAGTCGTTAAGTAGAATTTTATGCTCATTTTGTTGGATGAATTTACACTTAATTTTGATCGCTTGAGTATGTAATGCTATGATGTTGATTGTCCATATCATGGATTTTAAATGCTATTTTTCAAAGATGGTTTATTGGTAAAAAAATAACAAACTTTGAGGTGTTGTGTTTGGACGTCGTATTTTACGTAATAAAAGGGGCAATGGTGTTTTAAAATGAAAGTGCACAAAGTTTGATGGGTTGATTTTAAATATGTGACCACGTGCGGTTATTTTACCGTTTAAATATAAAGATTTTCTGAGGTTTGTTATTTAAGCACGAACTCTTTTAGATTGGGCTAATTGATGAAAGATAAAAATTGGCTTGAGCGTTGGCGTACTTGTGTGGTCATTTAATTGAACCTGTCACCCAACGGGGGTTTGGGGACGATGCCCGATGTTTATCGGATGCTTGACGAGGGTCCGGATGCCAAGTCACGGTTGAGGCCGGACCGATGCTCCTTTATAGAATGTCGCTAGGCGAGGGTTCTAGACGTTACCGTGCCCGATGGGGCGGAACGATGCTCGGTCATGCTGAAAGACCGCCAACTCGTATGTTGGCCGTGGCCCGAGGGGTCGTAATAATCGGAACACATGTGAATGATTGTGATGTATTGCACTTGATTATAGGGTAAAACTGTCAGACATGGTATGAGACATGTCAAAATAGGTTTTACCTTATAATCAGGACTCCTGTGGATACTTGGTGCATGAGAGTTATGTGTTTTGATTATTGATTATGCTCGTTGTATTGATAATGGCATATGTGACATGCTAATATGCAGGTGTGTGTCAAGGCGAGGTAAGATTGTATGCCGTTGCATGATTAAGCTGCCTTTGAGACAAATTTGCGTCCTAATCGAGGTTTAGGAAGTTGACTTGCTTAGATTTTATCTCACCCCATTGTTGTTAACCATTTTCAGGGCCGTAACGTGAAAATCTGCTAAGTACGGATGTGGTGGGCGCGAGATGCGACACTTTTTGGCTGGCCTTGCCATTAGTGAAACTAGAGTTAACCCTAACCTTTCTGACCCATTTTTGCTCATAGGTTGTGTAGGAGTTGTATTTTATTGTAGGCATGTAAATGTTAAACTCCTTGGGTTAACAAGTGGATAAATAAATGTACGACTTTTGGAAATTGTTTGTTGTGTTTTACTATCTCTGGATTGTTGATTGACTAGGTGTTTATTTAAGTCGCTTTCACATGCGTTTAATTGAAAGATAAAAATGATGGGTCGGTGATGCATCCTGAGACATCGCAATTTAATCAACCGCCGAGGGATGTTCACGCGCTCGCGGTTCGGGACGTGATAGCATGTCTGCAGAATTCAGGAGACGGTGATGAATTCAAAAACTTATTTACAACACCAGAGCATGAAATGTGGAAAAAACATGGGAAACCATGAAGAACTAGATTGTCGTATTGTATGTCAAGCAAAATATTTACAACAGAAGAAGCAAACACCTCCCTGTGATCAGCTTAGACAACCAAATTCATACAAAAATGAAACTGACAATACATAGACATTTTTAACACCACCAGACATAACCATCTTAAACTTAAATTGTGGCTCCTCTCTTTTTTTCTGGACCGACATATGGGTCACATTAGATGCAGTCAAGCCCCAACTTCTCCATCCACTGGACCAGTTGCTTACAAACTAACTTGCTGAAATCATTAATCAGTAACATCGGGCTGTTGTATGCGCATGTTAGAAGCTCACCTGCCTTGGAGAGGTTTAACGAATGAGATACAGGAAAGCTATTTTCTCACTCAGCTCAATATTCTTTGCATTTCTTCTTACCTATTCTTTCATCATCTAAACTCTTCTCCTTATTCAAGTTATAAACACTGATCTTTTAAAATCTAGATGCACAATCAATCATAGAGAAACCAATCACTCGCTCACATTAAAAAGAAGAGATTCCAATAAAAATCAATCCAATTCGGAGTAAACTCTTTCTATGAGAATGAGCATTATTGATTTGATCGATCACACTCCAAGCTGAACTTGGCATTTCTGGTCCACCCATTTGGCAACATCTCAGAAGACATCGAGGTATGGCGACAAATGGTTTGTCGAGCAATCCCCTTTGGGGTACACCAGAATTCTCCTGCTCAAAAAGGATCGGATGACGCAAAAATCACTTGGCAACTGGACGAACACGCGATCATCTAGAAATGATGCAAAAATAGGAAAACTTATAAATAGAAACTTTGAAGTACCATTTACACCCAGCAACTATGAACGATTCAGAGTAAAGCTTCCGTGCAAACTGCCTACTGAAGCTGCTGATCGTCCACCTGGATTCTCCCCGATTCACGTCATTCTGTGCATCCATCGGCTGCTGCTTCTGCACGATCAACTTCAGCAAACAACACAGATGTTTCTCCTAAGCCTTCACTCTAATTGCGAAGGAGGAGGAGGAGGGTTTCTTACATTACCGAAGTTGGGAAGATTCCGAGGTACTTCACACCAGTACTTGCGTCGAATGTGGTTGATCCTTCAACCTGGAGGTAGTGGTGGGTCGGAAGCCTCGGTCTTTCTATAGGAGGAAGAGGGAAAAGCAAAAGGAGAAACGGAAACAACTTCCCAGGGAAGCTACAGAGTAGAAATCAGGAGCTCTTCTTTCAGGGTCAGAGGAAAAAAGGCATATCATACACGCTTTCTGTTGGCACTTTGACAGCGAATAATTAGACTTGAATACGATGCCAAGTTAGCAGGTTTGAATTAAAACTAGTCCTGTTCCACCTTGGAACTATGCTCCCTCTTGATGTAAATGAGTTTTATCGGTCCAGTTTTAGGTTTTAGGAAGACCAGGTCTGGTTCCTGATTCCCTATTTATTAGGAATTGGAATCAAGAATCAAATCGGTACAATATTGATTGACAAAATTTATAAGCTTGCATCTGTTGTCTTTTTTGTGCTATATTTTTGTCCCCGGCAATGTCATAACATGAACGGCACTAACTAATATTTCTTGTTGTGCCGAAAGGTGGGAGTAGTGTAGATTGGGTTGCTGTCTTGAAGCTAGAGCTGGCAAAATGGGTCATAAACCCATATTATGACTCATTTTTAATTAAATGGGTCATATATGGGTCAAGTGAAAGTTAAATATAGGTCATTAATGAGTCTTAGAAAGTAAAGCAAGAAAAGAAATGGGTCTGAATGGGTTATTAGGAAACCCACTTTGAACCCATGGCCTTCCTGCTTTGCGGTAGAGGCTCTGCCTCAATTCTCTCTTCCTTCCATGACTGCAAATCTTTGGATGAGTAGAGCACCCCATTTCCTTTTCGATCCCAACCGATTGTAGCCATCGCCTACCCCGCCGTCACGCCACCATCTTCGTCGTTGATCCCGAGCTTGTCGGCCTCAGGCCAGCCGTGCATTTGCCAACCTCGACGGAGCTTGGGCTCGCCTGGATTGGGTGAGCCGCGAGCTCACCGGCCTTGGCTGAGCTTGGGCTTGCCTGGATCTAGCGAGCCGCGAGCTCGCTGGCCTTGACGGAGCTTGGGATTGCTTGGATCAGTCGAGTCGCGAGCTCGCCGGCCATGGCTAGGCTCAGGCTCGCTTGTGTGACAGCCTGAATTTTCAGATTTCGTTTTCTATTAAATAAATCGGGCCTTTCATCAACACGCCGATAATGCTATTCTCTGAGTTGATCACTCATGAGATAACTGGACTAACTAGGGAAGCGATTAAGGAATCTAAATGCAATTAGACTTGAGAATTCGACCAGGAATCGATCGCTCGACTGTGTTCATCTGCTAAGATCATTATGGCACTGTCGAAATCGATCAGAGATCAAAGATAGGTTGATTCAACTGAGATATGTAATCAAAATGTGGGTGATTCCACCTGGTTGTAAAATACTCATCGATCGGCACTAGACCGATTTTTTTATCGTTTTGGTACTCGGTACTCGTAATTGAAACATTGAGATTTTCACGACAACTGATGGTCGCTAATGTGTCGAAGATGTACATTGTGACTCGAGATAAATCGATCACAGGTCAATTGCACCAAAAATTTCTAAAAGTGACCCGGTAGACCAGGTTACGCTAAAAGCGCGCCAAGTGAAATTAACCGAGAATTTGAATCCGATTTCAGAAATTCTGTGGTGTCATAATCTATTTTAGGAACGTTAACTAATCCTCCAAGGAATTTTCAGAGATTCCGGGATTTTTAAGGAAAACCGTTTCGGACGTTGCAGAAATTTAGCGGAAATTCGGACGGGCCAAATTAAAAGAAATTTGGACTTCCAAGCCGAGCCTTTGAGTGTCAGGGACTTATAGAAAATTATATGGGATTTTTCTTCGGCAAACTTGGACGTTGACTTAGAGAATTGGAGAAGAAATTGAAGTTTATGTGATGAAATTCGGAGCTTTGGAATTGACTTATTATGGACTTAAATGATTGGAAAGTAATATGGGACATGCATTTAATTAAGTGGATTGGGCTTGTTGATTTTTTTTCCCAACCGTGGCGTCTTCAACAAGTCTTGACCAGCTACCCTCCCATTTGCGTCGCCAACCTCTCGCACGTCTCCTTCCCCGGTGCCAGCTGCTCTTGCCTTATCTTCTTTTCAGCTAGCTTCGTCGAAGACGGCCCGCAGCTTCTTCATTTTTCTCTCTCTCTTGCTGGCCATCTCCTCCACGAAGCCACCGTCTGCCCCTCTTTTCCACTTACTCTCTCTCACGGCCACAGAAGCCACAAACCGCAGCCAAGCCCACGCCCCCGCACGGTCAGCATCTCCACCGAAATCCCCAAGTCAACAGTTGAAGCCTTGTCAATCATCAGCAAAGACCGACGCAGCTTCCTCCAATCCAGCGACGACCACCGAATCCCCACCGCCAGCTCACGTCCGCGTCTTCAGGTCCATCGGTCGACACTGCAGTATCTTCAACGCCATCAACGGCTCCCTTTGTTCCAGCTGCGCGAAGTCAGTCCAACGAAGCAGCTCGCCCTCTCTCCAATTCGGTTTGTCCCCTCTGCCGCGTGCCAGCCCACTCACGAAGTCTACCACCACCATTTGCTTCATCTTTCACCACGTCCACGAGTCAATTACCGTGGATCCCTCCTCAGCAAAATCCCTGGCGTTGACCGAAGCATTTCCCAAGCTCCGTGCCACGCGCTCCCTCAGTTTCGCACGAAGGCAGCGAGGCCCACCGGAGCTGCTTCTTCGCAGTTTAGCCTCCGCTCGGCCCAGCTCGCAATTTCCCTGTCCCCAAACCGTGTGCAGCAGCAGCCCAAGGAGTCAGCCACTTGAAGCCCGGCCCAGTTCAGTGTTTCCAGCAGTAGCCCACATCTCAGCTTGTTAGTTGGGCTTAGCAGCCCGCAAGCTAAGCTCGCGACTTCAGCCCACCTTCAGCAAATTTTCGGCCCACTTGAAGTCCAAGAAGCAGGCCCAAGCCCATCAACCAAGCCCAGCAATTGCTGTGGGCTTGCAAGGCTTTTGAGCCCGGCCTGTGTGTCCGCCGACGCCGCCGAAAATTTGGATTTCAGCCGCTGTCGCGTCGTCATCGCGGTGAATTGGTTTCTACAATAAACCAGTGAGTTTATGCTCTAAACTCTTCTTAGTAGGCTAATGACATTTAAGGGGTGTTTAGATTTATTTAATTAGGAATTAGGTGGTTAGTTAGATTAAATTAGAAATTTAATTATTTAATTGAGCGTATTAGGTGGTTAGCATGGTTTAGCTAAGGCCTAGATTAATTTTATTATTTATCTAGAAGGGTTCAGAATTTTCCGGTCCGTATTGGTATTTAATTTAGTAATTCGCCTAGGTTAGTATTTATGGTCATTAATTGCGATTATTTAATTATTTTTAATATATATATATATATATATATATATATATTTTTTTTTTTTTTTTTATATGCTTTGAGGAACCACCTGCCGACACCGCCATGTAAACCCTCCTGTGTCACTAGCGGGGAGACCACCACCTCGACGCCACGCGTCAATCACCTAATGGCCCACCAGCCTCCCTGCAACTTGCGTTGCAGGGGCTTCGAACTCCCGACCTCTCCCTAATTTTAATAATTATTAATTAGTTAATATTTCCCGGAAATTATACCGGGAGAGCCGCTTGATAGAATTTCAAGTTGATCGCAATGATGTATTTAGTTTCTGCAATTAAGTGTTGTATTGTCGAATTGAGTGATGATTGTGATATATTGGTATTTTAATTGGAAAAATACCGAGTGTCGGGAATTGACACCGAAAGTGGTCTTTAAGTATCAAATCAACTTAGGCGAGCAATATAGATCTATAACAGCTTCGGGGAGCATTAATGTCAATATAGATCTTTAGCAGCTTCGGTGAACACTTTAGATATCAGCTTCGACAAGTAATAGTGATCTAGCAGCTTCGGTGAGCATTATTTGATCTAGTAGCTTCGGTAAGCAAATTTTAGACATCAGCTATGGGGAGCAATGATATATGAGTATATCTATTTCAGCTTAGGTGAGCAGTGTTCGAATCGACAGAATTTATGAATGACATTGATGACATGGACTCGAATGAATCGTTTGATTGATGGTGGATTTGAATTGAATTGTTCAATTGAGTATTTGAATTGTACTGACCTGCAGGGTGGATCTGAGGCCAAGGTAAGGCTATGTGATTGTATGATTGCATGATTAGTACGCTTCTGGGCGTATTTCCCTCCTAATCGGGGTTTAGAGCATATACTTGCTGAGACATTGTCTCACTGATTATTGTATAACCATTTTCAGGGTCGTCGAGTGGAGGACCTAGAACTGAGAGGAGGTGATTGGAAGCATAGGTTAGTTAGGACCGCTTCTTTTTGGAAGGCTAGTCTTTTGGAGTCTTTTGGCCATAGACTTTTGTACATGACTCAGTGTATATATAAAAGCATGTTTGTTTGTGAATCTGTTGTCCTGCTTTTCTATCTCGAGATGATCACTGTCAGGGGATATATTTTCATTTCCGTGTGTGCAATAAAAAGAAAGGGTCGGCGACTCATCCTGGGAAGTCACAAAATTTCATCGACTAGAGAAGGATGGGCACGCGCTTGGAGGATCGAGGCGTGACAGCCTGGATCTGGCGAGCCGCAAGCTCGCCAGCCACAATGAAGCTCGGGCTTGCCTAGATTGGCCGAGCCCTAAGCTCATTGGCCACGACGGAGCTCGATAGCTCAAGCTCACTTGGGCGGGCAGAGCCTTGATCTCGCCGGACTGCGGCTTGACCGGTCATTGTTGATGGAGTAACAAGGGAGAAGGAGGAGGAAAAAGAAAGAAAAGAGAAAAGAAGAAAATAAAATAAATAATAATAATAATTTCAAAAAAATTGAAAATAATAAAAATTCGATTTTTTTTTAATGATATTTGGTAGATAGATATCCATATACATACTAGAGAAATACTTTTAGATGAAGCTCGATGCTGTTTAGATTGATAAATAGAAATTCTAAACATCATAATGTAATTTTTAACTTGGTGAACTAAAATCAAGAAATCAACCAAAATTAAAAACAATTACAATTAAAAAGCTATGCATTCTCACATTCAAGAAGATTTTTAATAAGCAAATATTATTTTCATGTCAATTATTAGCTCATCAAACCTTTTCTTATCAAGAGATCTTCAAAAGTATTTCAATTTAAAGGTTTTTCACATTTTTTTTATTTACTTTTTAAATTTGGTGTGAAGTTTTTATTTAAGTAACTAAATTGAGTTATATAAATGTGTTTCAATAATATGGGTCGGGTCGGGTATGGGTCATCAAATTTACATTGCATGAAAATGGGTTAAAACGGGTTTAATGGGTCAATATGGGTCGGACCATTTTCGACCCGACCCAAACCCGACCTAACCCACCCATTTGACGGCCTTACTTGAAGCACTCTGAAGCTTATTTTGTCCTCTTGTTACAATTTTGATCATCTAGTCTTTTGCTGCTTGCTAAAGAGCTCCCTTGCTGGATTGAAACATAGTGCTTGACCTTTTTTTGGCCGTCTGATAGCTAGGGAGGCCTCTCTATTTGACCATCCTGAGGGCAACTTTAATTCTCACAACAATTGCAAGAAGAGTTTCAGCAAATGGATTTTTTTTTTAGTGGATGATTGAAGTTTTATAATTTAGGTTTTATGTAACGTGTTTGAACCCTTTATTGTTTATTTTATTTCACGTCTTCATCTTTTATGGATGATTACTATTTACAATGGGAAATTTTAATTTTTTTTGTTGCATTCACTTTTATTTTACTTAACTAAAAATGAAACAAAAAAAAAAAAAAAAAAAAGGCTAGTTCCTAGGTACCCTAAAACCAATCTGGAACTTGTGACAAGGTAGATTTCATATTCTAAGGTATGCAGGGTAAGTTTCAAGTTTTAAATCTATAAGGAGTATGTTCCAACGGGTATATTCTAAGTTATGAAATCCAGAACCACTCACCCCTAGTTTAAATACAATTAACCAAAAGACTTATTTTTTGCTTTTCGCTGTTAGGGTCTAAATTGATGATCTTTCATTGACTAAGCCATGATTTAGGAAAT
Source organism: Eucalyptus virginea (assembly GCA_014182375.1). NCBI lineage: Eukaryota > Viridiplantae > Streptophyta > Magnoliopsida > Myrtales > Myrtaceae > Eucalyptus > Eucalyptus virginea. The sequence continues at coordinate 21,818,569 of CM024524.1, read as the reverse complement.
TGTCCAATTAGTCATAAATCTATTATATGAATATGAATTCAGCCCTTAACTTTTTAACTTTGTTAATTGAATCTTAAACCTTTATATGAAATTTCAATGTAGTCATTTCAATTATTTTTTACCAGAAATCACTAATGTGGTAGTGTGTTATATAGAATGATCGGCAATGATTGGATTGCCACGTCTGCGTCTTCTAGAAAAAATTGACTGAAAAGATTACATTAGAATTTCACACATAAGTTTAGGACAAAATTAGTAAAATTAGAAAGTTTAGGATTGAATCAACATTTATATATTAGATTTAGAACCAGTTTGGGTAATTTTCCATTTTAATAGCTATGAAAACAAAGAGAACAAGAATGGGAAGCGACATTATAGGCTTTAAAGAACATTTTGGGCTTTTCACACAATCAGCTTTTCCAAGTCTCTTTGCTTTCCTTCTTGTTCCAAACAATGGAAAGAACAATATTTGCTATTTTTCTCCCCCTACAACTATCGCCATTCCCAAATTCAAATTTCATCTCATCTTCTTTCAAGTCATTCATTTTCTCTTCGACTTCCTCCTCCCAAAATTGGGCTTCACTAAAGGTCCTTCAAATCAACATTATGGTCGAAAAATGTCCATCAATGCTCATTGTGACCATGCCCAAAAATTAGACTATGCCATAACCATAATTCATACGAAAATAATACTCAAAATTGATAGAGATATATCACATACAAATCGACTTTCGTACCTGATGAGAGAATAGTAACAATTCGAATAATATCGGATTAACGCAAAGGAATAATATAATCTTCCCTCTCGTGTAAACCTAATAGGAATCAATATAATAAAGCAAAATAAATATTAATCATGCAAACACAATGCGATTTTTTACATGGAAAACCTCCTCGGTGTCAAAAGATAAAAAAGCCACGGGACTGAAGTTCACCCAAAAATCTTCACTATCAACAAAATCAAGTTAGCAAAGTTTTTCTTTAGTAAAAACTAGAGGTAAATAGTAGCAAAGATCTCAAGAACATTATTCTTGGAAATACGCATAAATTTCACAAAAGATTAAGGATAAATCTGATAACAAAATGCAAGTTTTGATCAATCTATGAAAAACTTGGTGTAGGGAGCTTTAAACAAAAATCAAACCATCCAAATTCGAAAAGAGTGCACCACGAACATATTGACAAGATTTCAACTCAATTAGATCATGAATCGACTTCCGATGTCAGCTTGATGTAAATCAGATTTATCCCCGAGCCCCCAGATTTTTTGCTTTATCTTTTTCTCTTGTTACTGTGTCTCTACTAACTTCTTTGTGGCTATCACTTAAACAATAGTGAAAAACCTTTGTTGACACCTAAATTTTGGTGAACTAGTTATTGATTTTTTACATAAAAATTAGGGAATAATTTTAACCCCTAAAAAATGCATCATAATAAATAAAATGAAAAATGGGAAATTGATTTGATTGATTATGCATGGAAGTTTAAAATTCTGATGAATATTCGGATTTTGTTAAATGCAGAAGCAATTTAAAAATAAAGTGAATAAAGGGTAAGAATTTTTACAGAATGGAAGAAATCTGAGCAAAATTGAGTTGATTGCAAAATCACGCTCCGATTCATAGCTTTGATATAATGCGACAGAAGATGGAAACTCGGAAAATACCATACAAAGCAGCTGTCTAGAATCATTATAAAAGAGAGCTGCATTTTTCGTGACTAGGGGAGAGATTTCGAAATTTTTGAGAAAAAAAGTAGACAGAAATTGGTGAGGAATTCAACTCATGTCCAAAAAAGCAAGAGGGGAAAGAGAAGTGATTGGTGAGTGACATGAGAAAGAAAGAAAAAAAAAAAAGAGGGGAACCGCGGCTGTTCATCTTCCTCGCAGGGCTGCCCTTGCCCGCGCCGATGACCGCGCTGGCACCGCCTCCACAAGCCACCTTCACGTCTCCGCCACCACTCTGCCGCCGCGCGCGCCGCCCGCGCTCTCTCGGAGATCCCACTCACCCGTGAGTTCGCGCCGACCCGCCCGTTCGCTTCCCCGCCCGAGCCGCGAAGCCACTGCCTCGCACTAGTCACTGCACCTCCGCCATCGTCGTCTCGCCAGATCTGCCCCCTGACGTGCAACACCGTGCCTCAACCCTTGACCGCCGCTCGTTTCTTCACGCCGATGGCCGCGACACCGGCAGCCCACGAAGCCGATCCGCGACAACACTGCTTCCCCGCCTCGTCCGAATCTGTTAGTCGCCGCCGATCTGAGATCCCCCGCAACAGCTGCAACTCAAGCGCCCTTGCTCTGCCTCTGTGTCGCCAATCTGCAGCACCAGAAGTCCCGGCACCCTTGCTCGCCTCGGCCCAACGCTCAGCCGTTGCCGTGCTGCTGTCCCTATCGCGACCCGACAACGCCAGAGCCCACACCGTCGCTACTCGCCTCTCTCCGGTGCCTGACAGCAAGCTTCGCGCCTCGCGACGCCCCTCGCAGATGCCCTGCCACGTCGAAGTCTCTCGCCGGTGTCAATCGTCGCTACCCCGCGCCGAATGTGCTGCTCGCCGTGCCCTCGAACCCTCGCCGAGCTCCGAACCGGCCAAGATTTTTTTTAGGTATATTTATTTTATTTTATTAGGAAGGTTTATTTTATTTTATTGTTTTATTTCTTGTTTTTCTTACTTGAGATATTTCCCTATGCATAATTAGAAATTATGACATGCCACCTGATTTGCAACCATGCTTGAATTTTTTATTTCATCTATAAGGCCTTAGATGAAATAATTAATTAAGCGGGTAAAAATTGATACTTTGATATTTAAGGCTTAAGATCAATTTATCGATTTTACTAACGAAATATTATCCCTTGATCTGAACAATGTATGATATCTTTGGTGATTTTGAATGGCTTGGCTTGTCTTGATTGCTTTGTTTATCTTGGAATACGTTTGAATTAGAATATTGCATGCTTTAGGGTTATCTTGCATGTTTAGGGTAGGAGTTTTATTATTTCGAATTTAAAAAAAAAAAAAAATCAAATCAATTAATTTAGGTTGCTAGTTTTTTTTTTTTTTTTTAAAACTTGGATTGCATGTTTAATTATTTGGCAATTATTAATTTCAAAATTAAAAAAAAAGGGAAGAAAGGAAAAACAACAAAAAATCATCATGCATATGTCATGTAGAATTATGGCATATTTGGTACGTCATTGCATATTAGGGTAAAATTGCACTTAGTATAATTTTAAATAATATTTTTTTTCTTTGTTTATTATAAGTTTAGGCATTTTCTTAAATAGATTGCATTTTAGGATTATTTGGGTTAAGATAATATTTTAGTTTTAATTAGGATTTGGCTCAACCTAATTCCTAATACAAATTAAATAGGATCTTAATCTAACTAGATAATTTTTACATTTTTCCTAATTCCGAATTTCATGAAAAATACCAAAAAATGCCTAAGAATAAATTGATTCCATTTTTTAGTATAGATTGCATCTTATTACGTCATATAGTTAGGTCAAATTACCATGTCATATCTTTTTATGTTAGATTAGTAGCATGCATTGCATGATCCTCATTAAATAAGTAAAAACAAAAAAGAAGAAATTGCGTGTTAATTATAAATCATATCTAGGGTTGTTAATGTGAATTCTAATCTAACATTGCAGATGCTTTCGTTGCCATGAGGTAAGTTCCGTAATTTATTCATTGTTTTCTTGGGTGTTAAATTGGTGATTTACCACTCGTATGATCACATCACATGTTAGGGAAATAGATTTAAAATCAATTTAAGCTGCCTGCAAAAGCATTTTAAAAAAAATAAAAGAATGGTACCGAAAGGGCATTAGAGAAATCTAGTGTAACCAAGTCCCTGAACCCAAATCTCTAGTTCGTAGGAGTAAGGTAAATCTCCCATTACTTGGGTTTCTAATCGATCCACCAAAAATAGATTAGTGGCGACTCCTAATTAAAAATCAATTGCATGTTAAGAACTTGAACCTAAGTCACGAATTGGTATGGGCTTGGGAGAGCCCGAGTTAAGTCTAGGCTTAACAATCCATTAGCCAAACCTTAGGTGGTTCACACCCGAAAATTTGGTCGCGACAACTTAGTGACTCTGCTGGGGACTTATGTTAAAACACTTAGTGGACTTAGGCCAATTTTCTTCTTTTTGAAAAATTGTTTTTGTTTGGCAGCGAAGATTCAAGGTACGTCCCTAACATTTAGGTGTTAAATGTTCTTACAGATTGGGAGGTATAAGGGGAGTAGTGATTGCTAACCTTTGTTTTGCAGGGAGGTGTAGGAATGTATGGTGTATTTTCATGTTGAAGTGTTGCTTGATATAAACTGTTGTGCATGTCTTGCATTTACACTACACTCATGCACACACAACCTACCGCCGGGCTTGGGCCGCACTAGGATACTTAGGATGGTATTGAGTTAGATACGACTTCGACGATACGACTTCGACCGCGAGGCTGCGTAGTAGAGGTTGCCCAACTCAATCCCGAAAGTTTCTTTTTTGGTGTCAAGAATGTTTACCTCTGCTCGCGAGACTGCGTCGCGTTGGGTATCATTCTCGACTGAGCCGGAGTTAAGAGGACTTGACTTAGTACGCGAGGCTGCGACTAGTCATCCCACCCTTTAAACTCTACTTTGCTAAGTCTGGCTAGAGTAGAAATCGAGCCTCACATCTCATGTGCATGTCTATGTGATCACCGTCGATTCGTCTTGGTGAAGTAAGTCTTCTATCCCTATACCATACAATTTACTTTGTCATACTTTTGGTCCGTCCATGACAATCTAGGTTAATCATTTAATCTAATTCATTTGTCAGTTAGAAATGAAATGAGGAAATTGCATGTATTGGATCATTTGCAAAAAAATTTTGGAGAATTTGTTTTCAATTCATGTCTAGAAAATTTGATCTTGCTAAGGTGTCTACTTTTCTAGCTCTCTTTGGAAAATTCTCTTCTTGTAAGAACTTTTCATAAAAAATGAAAAAAAAAGTTGATAGATCATTGTCATGGATTGATTCGCTATTTACACCTCGTAATTATGCATTTTTGTTCATTTAATTTTGGTGATAACGGATCGTCCACGCTCTCCCATCATTACGCGATCAAGGGCTAAAATGGCCGATCAAAACGAGATGCGCGATCACATGTCCTCCATGGAAGATCAACTCCAACAGTTAGTCGCCTCTATGTAGCTTATAACTGCTCAACTTCAATCCCTCTAGGTGATTCCGAATCTTGCACCCGCTCTCCCCGAGATAGAAGCCCCGAAGCAGTCAAACAAAGCCTAAGTGGGTGATGACGACATGCTCGAGCTGGAAGACGACCCATTGTTAGTTATTGTTAACAAGGTCAAGCTTGATAACATCCCCAAGATGGAGCAAGATGAACGCTTTGCAAAGCTGGAAGAGAAAGTGAAACAACTGCAAGAGTCACAAAGCTCACTCCCGTTCGACCTCTCGGTTTATGAGAAGGTCAAAATGCCAAATAAGTTCAAAATGCCAGAGTTCAAGAAGTACGATGGTACATCTTGCCCAAAATCTCATTTGCAGATGTACTACGTACACATGGCCAAGCACGTCAAAAATGAGCCCCTCATGATCCAATCATTTTATGCGAGTTTGACTAGGCCCGCGCTAAACTGGTATGTCATGAAGAATGTGAACCTTCTCGACACTTGGAATGAAGTGGCCGACGCATTTCTCAAGTAGTATAAGTTCAACATGGACATTGCACCTTCCCGAGAAGATCTTGAGAGAATGGAGAAGAAGAGGAGTGAATCATTTAAGGAGTATGCCGCGAGATGGCGAAATCTGGCAGCTCAAATCACCCCTGAGCCTACCTACAAGGAATTGATGAAGTTGTTTATCAAGACTCTTCCGTCTGAGTTTCGTAACCGGATGGCTAGCACATATGTTGAAAAGTTCAACCAACTTGTTCCCGTGGGAGAACAAATTAAGATGGGGATAAGAGAAGGGTGGTTTACTGAACCATCTAACAAAAGGTTTTCTACCAAGAAGGAGAAGGACCTTGAAGCTGAGATTACTATGACCTATTCTCAATCGAATCATGGTCGCACTCCAGTAATTAAGATTTCTACTGAGCAACAAGGTGGAGAACATTAGCTCCCTGGTCGACAACGTAATGTTAGAAGACAGTTCACACCTCTTCCTGGACCCCTATCCAAAGTTTTGCCTGTCCTCCAAAAGAAGGGATTACTCTCTTCAGAGCCAAAGCGACCAAATCCTTAGCATTATCCCACATATAATCCCTCCGAAAAGTGTGACTATCACATGGGAGAGGTTGGTCACTCCATTGATGATTGCGATGTTTTGAAGCATAAGGTCCAAGACCTCTTGGATCCAAAGGCGTTCTCTTTTAGCAGTAACCAGAAAAATCCTCCACCCAACCATGATGGAGGCGCAAACGCTGTCGCTGAGTGAAGAAGTTCTTATCTTCTAGGACTTCAAGTTTTTTAGGATTTTCTGCTTTCTAAGATTTCAATTATTGCTTTTGTTACTAGGGTTTGCTTGTTTGCATTTTCCATTCCAATAATGTAATTCATTTGATTATATTCAATGAAATTACAATTTTATTTCCAATTTTGAGGGCATAATGAGGCACACCAAGCTAGCCCGGTGACAATATCCAACAATGAAAAGAAAATGCCATCCAAGGAGAATTCTGAGGATTAAGCTTCTTCATGCTTCCTCATAAAAAAATCCTAAAAAAATAATATCTTTTCAAATTGTTTCCAAAAGCATGCATTAGGTTAGCCCTATTTAATTTTCTAACTCATTTACTTTATGTTTCAGAGAATTATTTTCTTGGCCTGGGGAGAAAGAATCCGAAAAAAAAAGGCACATCAAGGGCAAAAGCAAGAACGGAGCGTCTATTAAACTGAAGATCGTATTTTCAGTCTTGATTGATCAATTAGTGTGTTTGTTCCCTTTCAATAAGGGGCAATCCAAGAACACCAATTACTGAGATAGTCCCTTTTGTGGGGGAATTCCCTGAATGAATGCCTAAAACCTTTTTTTAGTGTGGTAAATTGTTTGTTTTGAGATTGACAATTTTTCATGCTTAAAGCTGTTAAGCTCTTTTAAAAAAAAAAAAAGAATTCTGCATGGTGACTCTTACATGTTTTGTCCACCAATTCCACTAAAGAACATCAAGATGGACTAATCTAATGAATGATGTGGAATCGAGATGATGAAAGGCGAACCCTATCCTATACACAGTCCCCTACTCATACACTTGTGAGATAAGTGTATGAAGGTTTATATCCTTAAGGTGAAGTGTTCTCTCGCAAAAGGTACGACAACTGAAATGATGAGGGGCAGTCTATTTCTCTACCCCAAACACTACAGGTGATCCATTGCTTAACCCCTTTGAGCCTTATACACTTGTGAAAATTCTTTTCAAATTACCCCTGTCAAGAACCACCCCACATCGGGGCAACCAGGAGGTAAAATAGCATCATGAGATGAGGAAAATGGAAAGAAAATTTCTTGCTCTCACTTGCATTAATCTTCAAGTCATGCTATTACATTGAATTCATGTGTTAATTTAAGTGCCTTAAGATGACGAAGAGCATTTCTTTCTCTATCCTACATACTTATACCCTTTGCATAGCCCACTTGAGCTTGCAATTTTTATTTCTTTAAACCCAGTTGGTGATTATCCCCCACACTGGGGGAAGGCAAAAGGTAGATGAAGACCCTTGAAAGTTCGAGTGTCATTCAGAGTGTAATTCCTTGACGCATGCACTATGCGCAAGAATTGAAATCAAAATAGAATTAAGGGGCATGAAAAAAAGTAGTGTGCCTGGTAAAAGCAAGGCTAATGCCCATTAAAAAAAAAGTGAAGAAAAATGAATGAGAACTACGGGCCATAAAAAGCAGTGTGCCTGGTAAAAGCAAGGCCAATGCCCATAGATGAAAAAAAAAAGAGTCAAGATAAGGACTATCGGTTGTAAAAAGCTTGTATCTCCAATGGAGCAATACTCAAAGAACTCAAATACTGAGTTTTTACAATCAATGGGGGCGCTTCATGAAGACGTCCCCGGTGATGAAAAAGAAAACCGGTGGCAATGCCTAGATGATCATCAGCTCTCACCCTTTACACATCTTTGAGCCTAATGATCCTTTCATTTCTCAACACATGAACCCAGCCTACGTTACGTCCCTTGCAAAGTTTCTCCTGATTAGGGCACTTGAATTAACGTAGGAATTCATATGTTTATAAGTATCGCTCGAAGAAGTGCGGGCATGATTATTTCTTTCTCATTTTGCAGAGTTCTTGACTTATAAGCCCGGAGATGATTACAAGATTGTTCTTTCAATAGCTTTGACTCAAAGAGTCCCTTTGTTAAGTCGTTGACCAAGCCTACATCACGCTCGCTCCATGTTAAAGACCTCTCAGATTGGTAAGGTCGTACCGCTTGCGAGAATACTCGGACCTCTGTCGATATGGTGAGATTGAGTGATTCTCATAAAATAGCTCTTCTAAATGAGAGTGAGTGAAAGTCCTTTCTAACTGAAAGTCTCTCATTTGGTATTCTTAGAAAATCCATGTCATGAGTGAAAATTGTCTTGAACGATAATTCTCTCTAGTGGAAATTTGGGTGATGCAAAGGTCATTATGTATAAACCTCGATTGAATTGATAAAAACTTCAGTGGATTTTGAAGTGTGCATTCCATAATAGCCTTAATTGCTTATTTCTTCGGTGAATGCATTTTTGCTCTAATCATGTCTGACAGGTAATGTTTTCTCAAAGACCCAAGAGCTCCTGACATTTAGGTTCTTTCAGAATTCCTCATGATATTAGGAGATGAGAAATCATCATGAACATTCAATGTGTGTCATTACTGTTCCAAAATTTATTTCTATCAGGAGGTGAGAGGCCTTCACAGGATATCTAAGTTCCAAAGGACATATCCCCAAGAATCAGAGATATTACCAGGTAAGTATATCTCTACCCATACTCTAAATACTTGTCATTGTGCAGGTACTCTCTCTCAAGTGCATCGACACTTGACTCGGTCAAGCTGTCCTTTATATTGACTTGGCGTGCTTTCGTAGCCTAGAGTCCATTTCATCGACCCGGCGTACTTCCGTAGCCCGGTGTCCTTTAAATTGACCTGGCGTGCTTTCGTAGCCCAGAGTCTCTTTCATCGACCCGGCGTGCTTCCGTAGCCCGGTATCCTTTAAATTGACATGGCATGCTTTCGTAACCCAAAGTCCCTTTCATCGACCCGACGTGTTTTCGTAGCCTGGTGTTCTTTAAATTGACATGGCGTGCTTTCGTAGCCCAGAGTCCCTTTTATCGACCCGGCGTGCTTCCGTAGCCTAGTGTCCTTTATATTGACCTAGCGTGCTTTCGTAGCCTAGAGTTCTTTTCATCAACTCGACGTGCTTCCGTAGCCCGGTGTCCACCTAAACATTTTTGGCATTATCAACCGATGCCCGGTTATTCTTCAATTAATTTCCAGAATTATTTAATTTAGGAAATAAATCCCAAATTCACAAATAATTCATTTCAGCATAAAATAAAGCTTAATTAAATAAACGGACTGCACCACGATCATCAGCATAAAATCCTGGTCGTTGGCTATCCCAGCCTAATTTCCGAAAAATAAATAAATAATTAAATAATTCCGAAAATTATTAAATAAATACAATAAATCCAATTTAGGCCTGTAATGCCTAATTGGAAGCCGAGACGAGCCCAGAAAATTACTGAGACTCGTTCAATAAATAATAGAGCCTATCTCCTTGCTAACTACACTAATCATTTGCCTAACATGCATCAATAAGTCTTTGATTTAATTACTCTAATCTAATCTATCCACCTAATTACACTTAATTAAATCTAATCAACCCCTAAGCATCATTAGCCTACTAAGAATAGATTAGTGAGCATAACTCACCCGTTTAACAATCCGTTCGGATCGAAACGTTGGGAACATCACGGGGGTCATTTTTCTCCAAAGTGGGCTTAAGATTCGAGGCCCAGAAACACCTCAAAACGGGCTTAGAAGCCAGCTGGAAACCCACAAATTTCCTCTCTGTTCTTGGCTGTTCGATGGCTGCGAAGGCAAGAGGATGGCTCGATTAGGCAAAGCAAGACCGGTGGAAGGCTTGGCGAGGCAACCGGCGGCCGAACGGTGAAGAAACAGGTTGATCGGAGCTTCGGCGAGTGGGTGGTCGGCAACCAATGGCTCTTGGGGAGGTGGTCTTGTAGGTGGATGGAATGGCCAAAGGAATGGTCAGAACGGAAGAAAAATGAAGAAAATCGCGAAACAGTGTAGGCGGGCAGGGGACCGACGGACCGACGACCGGCAGATTGCGGCGGCCGTATGGGACGGCAGGCGGCTCCATTCGGGGTGAGGTTGGGCTCGTTGGGACAGGCTGGATGTCCTCGTCACAAAGATGGGTGGCTCGTTCGCTGATTTATCCTGAAGTCAACTTTTTACTCAGATCTTTGGCGAAAGGTCAGCTGGAGTAGAAATTGGAAGAAGTGAAAATAGAGGAGGGAAAATGGTCCGGCGATGGTGTGTTTGCTTCGACGACTTCCTTGGCTGCTGGTGGGGTTTGAACAAGGTGAGAGGAGGGAGATGGAGAGGGTTTTGGCCGGTTGAGAGAGAGAGAGAGAGAGAGAGAGAGAGAGAGAGAATTGAGATGAGGTTGGAGGGGGGCCACCATGGCCTTGATTTTCCACACTTGCTCTCCAAGACTCCTTCTTTGTCAAGTATCATTCCTTGGCTCACAATGAGACACCCATGCACTCTTCTAGAAAGCCGAAATGGTCCAAAGGTTGTGGGTTGGTGGGGGCACACGAATTTGGAAGCATTTCCTCTCAATTGGACACCGATCCTTGCTCGATTCAATCTCATTTGGCATTCATAAATTCGATCCACCTACCATCAGTCATCTTGGCATTTTCCCCCACTAAGTGATCCATCATGCATCCCAATTTCACGATCAAAAACAGTCTTAGCCTTTTTCTGAACAAAAACGGTATTGCGACGACTTTTTCCCAAAAAGTCTCAGATTTCAGAAAAATCTTTTGAGACTAAGTTGACATTCTTAGAATTTATTGTGACATGACAGAATCTTCAATTTCTGAAATCGGACTTGAATTCGCAATTAATTTCCATTCGGCACATTTTTAGCGTAACCTAGACTGTCGGGTAGTTTTCTGAGATTTTTAGTGCAAATGACTCGTGGTTGATTTTCTTCGAGACACAATGAACCCACTCAACACATTGACGACTCTCGATTGTCGTGTAAATCTCGAGAATTCAAATACGAACATAGGATCCCAAAACGATAGAAAAATCAGTCTAGTATTGATCGACGAGAATTTTTCAATTTAGTGGTGTCACCCACGATTAGACACACATCTCAGTCAAATAGACGTATCTTTGATCTCAAATCGATTTTATATTGTGCCGTAATGGCCTCTAAAAATGAGTACGGTCGAGAAGCCGATTCATGGTCGAATTTTCAAGTCTATTGTATTAAAATTCTTTAATAGCTTCCCTGGATAATCTAGTTATCTTAAGAGTGATCAGCTCTAAGAACAGCTCTATAGGCGCATCAGTGAAATGCCCGATTTATTCAGTAGAAAACATAATTGAAAATCTGGGATATCACAGATATCGTGCTAGTTAATAATAAAGTTTGCATCGTCAGAGGATATTTCTTGAAACTAAAAATGAAGGGAGATATGACATTTTTTGTATGCTATGGTTCGAAGAGAAGAACATCAGGAGAGTGAGAGACTATAAAAGGAAAATAAAACTTTTCTTTATTTGGAAGAGAGAGAAAACTGAGGAAGAGAAAATCAAAGTTGAAATTTTTTGGGAAAATTACACAAACCATCTTGAACTTTGGGAGTAATACACGTTTGCCCCCAACTTTGAAATGTTACACAATAACCTCGTGAACTTTCATTTTGCTATAGTTGTTAACCTTTTGTTATATTTTTCCTTTAGCAACTGCACTGCACATGACCATTAAGGAATAAAAATGTATATTTATCTCATTTTTTTTGAGGAACTCTCTTTACCTTTAACATTCATAAAAAAAAAATGAAAATGTATATAAAATGGGAGAAAACTAGTCAACTAAATAACGAAAATCCATTATTAAAAATTTAATAATCACAATTTTTTTCTTTGTCATAATTAGCTTTTTAATTCTATAATTAATTTTTTGTTTACATATTCTAATAAAGAAAGTTATATGTCCAATAAAAATTTGGTCCACGGGTAAAATTTATACAAAATAAGAATATTAATTTTCAAAAACATGGCGTTGCAATCGCTCGCCAGAAGTAGTGCATCCAAAGATGGCAATTCCAGTGCCAACTGGGTCTTGCCTTAGCACTTTTTCCTAGTTGTACAATTTTACAAACATATGTTAAAAAAGAATCCTCATCCTCCTTGCAAGTCCTCCGCATATTAAAAGTTACATGCAAAATTACTTGAATATGTGAACTTTTACGCAAACAAGTCTGTCCCAAAATTATCTTTTCACACAAATTGAATGTCACAAATTATTTTTCTTTTACAACATGAGTTTTCATCATTTTACGGCACTTGCCGATTATCAATTTTAGATGTACTATGAATTTCCGTTAGGTATGAATTTATGACTCGGGTCTACTTCTAGCTTGGACACAAAAGCTTACCCATAGAACAAGATTTGTGTAGTAGATCATTTCATTATCATCGTTACACTAAAGTAAATATCACAAAACGAAATGTGAGCTGGATTGCATTTGATCATGCAGGACCAAACTCCAAAATTCCTAGCCCCACCAACGTTTTGTGCCCAAATACACCAAAAAGAGAACGAAGAATCAGCTAAGGACATGAATATCCATGCAGCAAAAAGACCTGTACCAGAAAACTACGGACATAACATTATGTTCTAGTTCTGAAAACCAAAAACCTAAAATGTTATTCATGGCTATTTGTTTGGACAACTGAAAGCATATTTCTTCTGTAACGACTGATAACCTTCCCAACACTCTCCTTGTAAGAACACTCCTAAACATTAGACAGTTTCCTTGTTTTCTTCATTCAAATCTCTATGGCAAGGGGACAAAATCCCTTACTTAGGACAGGGCAAACTACCTCAACACCCATGACAGTAAAGAAATCCGTAGGCTCTGCCTCATGAGATGTGGATACAATAACACCCTCATTACTACACCCAACACGGATTCATGTCAAGAAGGCTATACATGCAGGAACAATTCGATCATCGCATATTGACAGAACAGCATCCAGTAAAGTGCATCACAAGTACAAGAATTTCCAAGATCCAAGAGCAAAAAGCGCGATGACCATGCAATTTATATGAAGAGATCAAAAACTGACTCTATAGACATACATATATATATATGTACATATTTGCCTCATATGCTGACTGAACAAACATGAAATAGGATATACCACATATGCCCCTTTAAGCAATTGTTTTGCCGGATATTGGTCAAAACATAGTCAAAGCTCAAACACAGTTTTCATACTTAAGAGAACAATTGCCTCATAGCCTATTTGAATCCTTGAAGTTTTAACAGAATTGAGCCTTCAAATTTGACCAAGCAAGGGTGGATCTAGACATTCTTTCCTCGGCTATCCTCTTCTTTTCCTCGGTCTCTGCTACTTTCTTCTGCTCATCTTTATAGCCCGACTTCACTTCTTCAGACTCGACCAGCAAAATCTCCCAGTCTGAGAGAAGCTTGTCCTTCCTAGACTTCACTTCCTCCTCTTCCTTGATGAGGTCATCCATTAACTGCTTATACAAGATGTAGGTCTCATGGCACTTCTTCATAGCAGAGAGCCGTTGATCCTTTTGTAGTTTATGCAGCTCAAACTCAGCGTTGTCTTGCTCAAATGTTAAGAAGTCAGAAGTGAAATCATTGAAATTGGCCCGAAATGTCTCAACTGCTACTTTTTGCTCCAATGTTAATCCAGTTCTGGCTGAACTTAAAGTTGATAGTGCCTCTGATAACCTCTCTTTCATATTCAATTTAAAAAGATGCGAAAGGCATTCCTTCAAGGACTGCATAGCCTTCTCAACTTCTTCTAAGCTAGGAGTTTCAGCCCCCGAGGCACCATTTTGGCTGCACGAACTTGATCCTACACTATTATCATTAGTCTCTGAAGCATTGATGAGTTCCTCCAGACCAGTAAAATAGGAGTCAAAGCTATCAGTTGGTCTGGCTGGCTGAATATTCACCGGAGGAGTAACTGTTAAGACGCAAACTTCGGCTTTAATCTCCAAAGTGTCATTGGCTATGTATCCCCGACTAGGGTTATGAAGCAAAGTCAATGGCATGAAGCTCGAGAAACCCCAGTTACTCAGGCTCGCAGTGAAATTATATTGCGTCTCTGCAGAATTCAGGAGACAGGGTGACTAATTCAAAAGCTTCTTTACCTCAGCACCAGAGCATGATATGTGGAATAAGAACTGGAGACCATCAAGAACTAGAATGTTGTTCTGTACGTCAAACGAAATATTACCAGCAGAAGCAAACACCTGCCCATGATCAGCTTAAGCAACCAATTCCTACAGAAGTCTATGAACTGACAATGCACAACATTTTTAAGACCACTTAGATATATCTTAAACATAATTGTGTCTTTTTTTCTTTTTACTGGACCAACATTTCAAACACATGGATGCAGTCAACGCCCAAATCCTCCATCCACTGGACCAGCTAATTGCAAATTTGATTACAACAGTTGGATCAATAACCTCAGGATTGTTGTAACGCATTTTAAAAGCTCACCACCTTTCTAGAGGTTTAACAAATGAAATACAGAAATTCTCTCTCTCAGCTCAATATGGCTATTTCTCTTTCTTCTCACCTGGTCTTTCCTCATCTAAGCTCTTTTTCTTCTTGAAGTCGCAACATCGATTTCTCAAAATCTAGATGCACAATGAATCAGACGAAAACCCGCCATACAAGTAGATTAAAGAAAAGGAAATTCCGAGAAAGATCAATATAGTTCAAGAACGAACCTATTCTAATGGATCGAGCATTGTTGATTTGATCAATCACACTCAAGCTGAACTTGGTCCACCCATTTGGCAACGTCTCAGAATCATGGACACTGAGGTACAGCGCCAAATGGTTCGAGTCTTGTCCTTTGGGCTGTACCAGAAGTCTCCTGCTCAAAAAGAATCGGATAACAAAAGAATTACTAGGCAACGTGATGAACATGCGGGCATCAAGAAACAACCGCAAAAGTAGCGATATAAAAATAAAAATAAAAGAATTTGAAGTACCATCGACAACCAGAAACTATGAATGCTTCAGAAATAAGCTCCCGTGCAGTAAGCTGAGTGAAGTTGCTGATCTTCCACGTGAATTCTCCCCGATTAACATCATTTTGCGCATACATTTCTCTTTATTGGGCTGCTGCTGCTTCTGCACGATCAACTTTCGCAGAAAACACAAATTTCTCTTCTTAGCCGACGCTTTAATTGTGAAGGAGGAGAAGGAGAGTTTCTTACGTTACAGGAGGAGGGAATATTATTGGGTACTCCGCACGAGTACCTATGTCAGGCGTCGTTGACTCTGCCATTTCAAGGCGATGGTACGTTGGAAGCCTCGGGCTTTTATGGAAGTAGGAATGGAGACACCTTCCCTGGGAAGTTAAAGAATAAAAGAAAAAGAAAAAGAAAAGAAAAGGAGACACCTTCCCTGGGAAGTTAAAGAATAAATTCAGAGAAAAAGGGAATGGTTTATTCAGGTTCAGAGGAAAAAGGCGTATCATTTGCATTTTGGTCGGCAATTAGCTATCTGTGCACAAACCGATCAAGAGTTGATGCCACCCTGGCCATGTTGGGAAGAACTGAGGTAACAATTCACTAAGAACTAATCCAATCCACTCCAAAACTAAATTGACTGAAATAGCAATATATAATGCTGAAATGACAGGGAGATAAAGACAATAACAACATAAGGATTTAACGTGGAAACCCAATGAGGAAAAAACCATGGACCGCCTAAAAACTTTCATTTTAAATCAAGAATAGTAGGATACGCAATGTGTTCTTCTCTAATCATACACTAGAACTCAACATCAACAATATAGTCGTATTTTCTCACCACAAATGTGGATTAACATAAATGGAACAAAACAACCCTAATCGCGATTGGATAATTCGGAAGAGGTTTTCAATGAACAAAATCGATACTCGAGCCCCCGATTTCATGGACGATATACTCAAATTTGAGCCAATTTTGTCATTGTTTGGCTTTCAAATGGAGACATCAAAGGCCGCACCCCCTTTTTTTTTCCTCTTCCCTATTCTTTTGGTGCTCTCGATGAGCGCTCCGTCTCACTCTTTTCTTTGTCCTCTTCTTGGGCACACTTATGCACGAGCAGCCCCACATTCTCTTCCTTTTTGCTTTTTTTTTTTTTTTTTTCATTTTGGCTGCCCCCACAAATGAGGCAGACCTAACCAATAAATCTCTCTCTCCACCTCGTGTGGGAAGTCCCATCATGCCTGCTTTATTTTTACGGAAGTCATGTTTCACCATGAGCAAGGCTTTAGTCATCATGCCAGATTCATTGTTGTTAGTGTGGGCTTTCTCAATTAGAAAGAGCTTCTATTCTAATTTTTCTTGGATCTAATGATACTTCATATCAATATGTTTCAATCTTAAATGTAATACTAGACTTTTGCTAAGATAGATAGCATTCATGTTGTCACAATACATAACAAAATTCTCTTCTTCAAACCTAACTCTTGTAAGAATTTTTGCATCCACAAGAGTTCCTTACCTCCTTTAGTAATAGCAATATACTTTTCTTTAGTTGTAGACAAAGCAATACATATTTGCAATCTTGATTGTCATGAAACAACTTCCCTTACAAAGGTCATCATGTAACTTGATGTGGATTTTCGAGAATCAACATCACGGGTATAATCTGCTTCTAAGTAACCACTCAACTAGGCTTCACATTTCCATAACACAAGCAAAATTTAGAAGTGCTTATAAGATACCTCAAAATCTATTTAACAACGGTCCAATACTTTTTACTTGGATTTGAGAGAGACCTACTCACAACACCAATTGCATGAGTACTATTTGGTCTTGCACAAACTATTGCATACATTAAACTACTCAAAGCTAATACAAAGGTATTTCATCATCTTTTCCTTATCTTTCTCACTTGTAGGACACTTATTACTAATCCACTTGAAATGACTAGTAAATGGAGTACTTACCAGCTTACATGTGCTCGTGTTGAAATTTTCCAGTACCTTTTCAATATACTTCTCTTGAGAAAATCAAAGTTTTTTGTTCTTCCTACCACGAGTAATTTCTCATGCTAAGGATTTGTTTAGTTGAGCCTAGATCCTTCACTGCAAAAGTTTTACTCAACTCATTTTTTAAGCTCTTGAATTACTTAGCATCATGCCCAACAATCAATGTGTTATCCACATAGAGTAGAGAATAAGAAAATTATTATTTGAGAATCTTTTCATAAAAAACACAAGAATTAGAGTTGGTCTTACCATATACATATTCTTCCATGAATGTTTCAAACTTTGTCTACCATTGCCTTGGTGCTTACTTGAGACTATATAAGCTTTTTATCAACTTGCATACAAGATGTTCCTTGCCTTCATCTTTAAAACCCTTTGATTGCTCTATATATATATATATATATATATATATATATATATATATATATATATATATATATATATATATATATTTCTTCTTGTAAGTAACCATGAAGAAAGGTTATCTTTACATCAAGTTGTTCAATATCTAAATTCTAGCTGGTGGAAAACCCAAGAATAACTCGAATAGAATGCATTTTTACAATTGGTGAAAATTTCTCTTTAAAGTTAATTCCTTTCTTTTGACAAATGCCTTTCACTACAAGCCTAGCCTTATATCGTAATTGCAAACTATTTTCCTCAATTTTTAACTTGTACACCCACTTATTTGTAAGTGTTCTCTCACCTTCAATCAACTTCACCAATTCAAATGTGTGGTTCTCATGCAAGGATTTAAAGCTCCTCTTGTATGGCTTTATGCGACTTTTTTTTTTTGATTGCATGATGTAGCTTCTTCATAAATGTCTAGCTCTCATGTATTAGTAAGTAATACATACTCATGCAGTTGATATCTTTGTGAAGGTCTACGCATTGCAACACTTTAATTAGTTCACTTGTCTCAATTGAAGAATTAACATTTTGTGAGGATTCACCATCTTCATAATTTTCATGCACTTCTCCTTTGCGATTTCCACCCAATATGGTAGGAGGATTTTTGTTAAAACTAACAAAATATTGAACTACATTCTTTTGCCTTTCTAACTTGTTAACATCTTCAATGGTTTGATGCTCAAAGAGCACCACATGTTGGCTTCTAACTATTAGGGAAATCCCTTATAATGTTTTGAAGATGACAAAATAAATCAAACGCTACTAACATGTTTAATAGTTGAGTAATAGACTATGCAGATGATAGAACGTGTAAAGGATATTGTCAGCGTCTATACTTGAAAGAAATAGAAGATAGACTCTATGCTGAAGCTAAACTTATTCAAACTGTGTCCAGACCTTAAGACTAAATATGTTCAGAAGCAGAATATGTTCAAACTTACATCCAAATTGTAAAATTTACTTCAGACGGAAGACACTAAGACTTTACTTCAGACGGAATACACTAAGACTTTACTTCAGACGGAAGACACTTGGATTTTACTTCAGACTGAACACACTTAGATTTTACATATAGAATGAGACACAAGTCCAAAACGTGACGAGATCCAGAACGAGACACGAGTTTAGAATGTAGTAGATTCAGAACGAGACAACTTGACAAAATGTAGCAAAGCCAAGTGCTTGTTTTATTGAAGTGTTTTTACTTTTGAGTGAAAAATCTTCTATGGTTAGTATCTTGGCACTAAGGCTGGTTGAAGGGCAAAGCAATATCAGGCTACCATATTTTGATGGAAAGTAATATAATGTTTGGAAAAACAAAATGAAGGCATTCCTAAGATCCAGAGATCCCTTACAATGGGATGTTGTGGAAAAATGAATCAATCCCACTACTACATCTACATCAAATAAGAATAGCAAAGACAAAGAAATCGAACCCCTTGCTCCTATGTCTCAGACGGAGATGTCCAAAAGAAAAGCTCTTGATGCAAAAGCTATTTATTCTCTATACTGTGCATTATCTCCTACTGAATATAACAGAATTTCTTCATATGAAATAGCTAAAGAAGTCTGGGATAGACTTTATGTTACTTATGAAGAGACTGATCGTGTAAAAGAGACAAACGTAAACTTCTTGCTTGGCCAATATTAATCCTTCAAGATGAAGCCATGAGTGTCAATTAGAGATATATTCAGTTGTTTCACAGAAATTGTAAATGGTTTGGCATATCAAGGTCATTTAATTTTTTCTCTAATGAAGGTCAACAAACTTCTATGAGGTCTTTCGAAAGATTGGAACCATGTTGAGACCTTAATCCGAGAGGCTTAAAGGATTATGCCACTATCCGTTGATGAACTGATTGGCACTCTTCAATCCCACAAAGTGGAACAAATCAATGACGAAGATCTTGAAGGTAAGAAGTCCATCATTTTAAAATCTAATGCCGATTTCGATGAAATAGACTCAGAAAATGACATGGATGACAAAGAACTTGCTTTTATGATCAAGAAATTCAAAAAGTTGAGTATAAAATGGAAGAAACAATACAAGTAGAATGTACAGAAAAAAAAAAAAAAAAAAACAATGAAAGAAGATGACGAGTAAGGCAATATATGCTTGATGGCACATTCAGACTTAGACTTAAATTTAGAATCAAAATCAGAATCAGAATCAGAATTAGATTCAGAATCAGAGTTTCACTCAAACACGGACATAGAATCTGACAAGGAAATCGAGGTAAGACATTTAAAAATTCATATTAAAGTTTTTAAGTATATAAATGAGCTTTACTTAAATCTCAAATCTTTTCTTAGAAAGATCTCTGAACTAAAAAAGGAAAATTCATGACTTAGGCAATGGGATCTTTCTCGAAAAGAAAAGTTTGAAATTTTGCAAAAAGATTTTCTACAAACAAAAGAAAGTCGAGATTTACTTGTCAAAGAAAATAATTCTCTAAAGAAAATTTTTTCAAATATTTCAACAAAATTTATAAATGGTTCAAAAATATTAGAGCATATCATTTCCATACAAGTGTCTTACTATAACAAGTCGAGACTTGGTTTCAATAAGGAAAGTAATTCTCTGATAGATTTTCCTAAAGTCAAGAAGAGACTTAAACAAAGACCTCATAAACTTACGTACAAAAAGCATTTTCAAAGGATCTTTATGAAACCTATTGATCAAAATGCCCTAAAGTGTTCAAATTGTGGAGACTCAGAACACTTTGAGAAAGAATATCCTAAAGTCTAAGATCTGTTAAGAAATATTGGGTAAAAACAACATATTCTACTGACTTTCATGGACCCAAGAAAATATGGGTACCAAAGAAAATGTGAGTTATTTTTGCAGGAAATAAATGAAAAGAAGAAAGAGAATTTGGTAAGGAATGTGTATGTATATATATTAATATGGTTTGAGTACATAATTTAAAAATTCTCATTATACTTATATTCTCTTTGTGTATTGATTGATTTAGACTTTATAATGACCGTATTCTATGATTTTGTTATATTGATATATTTTTTGTAATTTGTAAGATGGAATTTGTTTAAATAATTTGATTTGATATCTTGCCTTCATATAATTCAGTTGATTGGATAGATACTCCAAGATTTTATTCCCTCTGATTTTATCGTGCTTTGACTAAGTGAGAATTTATTTTTCAAGATATTATTGTGCGTAATGTTCTTTCCTTAAATAATATGTTATGATGAGTTAAAGAAAGAATATTTGATTATCCATGGAGATTTTATATTTTACTCTAACGTCAAGGAAGGATCCAATTAAAAGGATACCAAAAAGAAAATAAGTTTATTGCAGGAAATTCTACTAGGGAAGAATGATTGCAAATCTATGCAAATTTTGGTGCAATCTGAAAAGTATATCATGCAAAGATTGGCAATGATAATTTTTAGTCAATGGTATTTTTCATATATTTTGAAGAGAATTTTTTTTAAATGATTTTATGAAGATTCTTAAATGATTACCTATGAATTATATATGATTTATATTGCAAAGATCTCTTGTCATAAACATAAGGCATTGCATTTTTATTTTTTTTGTTTGATTTGGCACGTGACAGAAATATCGGTTTTCCTTTTGCGAAATGCATTAATAATATGTTTTTGAGTTTTATGCTCAAGGAAATCCCTTTATTCGTGAAAGATATTATTTCTTATTCATGGATACTCTTGCTATATTTTTAGAAGATATCTTATATCTAGCAAGTTTGATCCGCAAATCGGAGGAATGTATTATGTGATATTTTTTGCAAAGATTCTTATCTATTATACAACAATTTGCAGGTGGCAAAAGAAACCTTCATATGAAGTTTGGAAAGCTCGATCTGAAAATTATAAAGATTCTGTATTATTTTTGAATTATTGAAAATTCTCGTCTTTGTGTAAAATTCTCACAAATTATTGAGCAAGAACGTGTAGTATTAGCAAATTCTTGAAAGGCCACAATTAATGCTATTTGCAAATATTGTCATGATGACAAGGGGAGAAAGTGAATCCAAGAGAAAGAGGGAGAATCGTGATCACCTCAAAATGGCAACTAATTAAGGGGGAGCATTAATCAATTATGGAAAAATCTTTTTCAATTGATCATGATCTTGATTATAATGGAAAGAAGAAAAAGTAAATGTGTTAGAACTTATCAAGTTCTAAAAAATCCGACTTAGTGCATCTTTTATTACCTTTTGTTATTAATAAATCTCTTATTTACATTATCATTTTATTATGACAAAAAGGGTAAGTGAATTTTATAATGCATCCGTGATTTTTATTGGATATTTGCTTATATATATGATTGAAGTGAGCTATATCACATATTTTGATATTCAACTTACTTTGTAAAAGCTGATTTTTTTTTGAAATTGTGTTTCATGCAAGATATATTTGTTATCATTTTATATTCTCTACGCGATACCATTTCCATTGTTATCGCTTTTTGATTATGACAAAAAGGGGGAGAGAATATAAATATGCATATTTGTTGATATTAGTTATTGAGTTGCAATTATCTTTCCATATATAATTATGCTCAATCTATTTGCTATCTTCTGCTATCTTTTGATTTGAATTACATTATTCTTTAAAATTGCCCTGATTTATTGATATCTTTAAAAGCATGTTTACACATTTGCATATTCAGAGACCGTTTTATCATTATCTGGGGAGATTGTTAGGGAAATTCCTTATAATGTTTTGAAGATGACAAAAATAAATCAAAGGCTACTAACGTGTTTAATGGTTGAGTAATAGACTATGTAGATGATCAAACATGTAAATGATATTGTCAAAGTCTATACTTGAAAGAACCGGAAGATAGATTCTATGTTGAAGCTGAACTTATTCAAACTGTGTCCAGACCTTAAGGTTAAATTGGTTCAGAAGCATAATATGTTCAGACTTACGTCTAGATTGTAAAGTCTACTTTAGATGGAAGACACTCAAATTTTACTTCAGACTGAACACACTCAGACTTTAAATACAGAACAAGTTTAGAACGTAGCAGATTCAAAAGAAAGCATGTTCAGAATGAGACAACTTAACAGAATGTAACACAAGCTCCAAACATATAACGGCTAGTAATCTAGTTTGGATTTAACATCAACATAGATTTGATTGACTCAATCTAATTGATTGATAATTAAATCTTGAAGACAATAATTTTCTAAACGGAGAAATTTTACTTATAAAAACTAAGATTCTGTTAGTATGGGCAATTAGAATCAACTTGGGATTTTCCTTTTGTCACTTAATGGCTACTAAATCTGTCCAACGGGTAGATTGGAAAACGATGGACAAAGTACACCCCAAGTGCCAAAACTTGGCACGGAGAGACACTTAAGTACCAAAAGTTAGGAAAGTGACACTTAAGTGTCAAAATCGTAGCAAAATGGATCACTTAAGTGCCACTCCGGCAAAAATCCGGCTAAATTGCTGACGTGGCAATTTTCCGGCAAGATGAGTGCAAAATGGCGTTGTTTTGCATGCGACGTGGCTAGAAAATACAAAAACGACCTTGTTTTGTCTCTACGTGGTAAATAATTAATATAAAAAGTAATTTAATTAAATTTAAAACTAAATTTATTCAAAATATTTTAAAAAAATTAAAAAACTTTAAAAAGGGGGGCAAGGGAGGCAGTTGATAACTTTAAAAGGGGGGGGCGAAGGGAGGCGGTTGAGGGTTGAGCCCTCACCACCGTTTGTCTCCCCACCACTGTCGGGAAGGACCGACAACGGAGGGGGAGGGTCGGCCAGGGGTTGTCGGCCCCTAGCTGACCGGTAGCGAGCCCTC
The DNA here is from genome assembly GCA_014182375.1 of Eucalyptus virginea. NCBI lineage: Eukaryota > Viridiplantae > Streptophyta > Magnoliopsida > Myrtales > Myrtaceae > Eucalyptus > Eucalyptus virginea. The sequence goes on along the minus strand of CM024524.1, from coordinate 21,795,039 downwards.
GCCTAGATCACCGGCCCCGGCCGACTGCGGCGAGGGCCTGCGAGCCCTCGTTGGATTTGGGTGAGGGCCACGACTCTTGCCCCGCATTTGGGCGAGAGCTCGCAGGCCCTTCTTTGCTGGTCGGCCAGCGTCACCAGCCCCGGCCAAGGCCCGACAACCCCGGTCGACACTCCCCCCACCATCGCCGACCCTTCCCGGCGACGGCGGCGAGGGCTGCGAGCCCTCGCCCGGATCTAGGGCGAGGGTCGCGGCCCTCACCCAAATCGGCGAGGGCTTACGGCCCCTCACCGGGTTAGCCAAAGGCCGGCGACCCCGGACAACCCTCCCCCTTAGTCGTCGGCCCTTCCCGGCGGCGGGGGGAGGCGGCAATGGTGAGGGCTCGCCCTCGCCCGCCTCCCTTTGGCCCCTCCTCCCTTTTTATTTTAGTTTTTAATTTTTTTAATTTTTTAAATAAATTTAAAACTAAATTTAATTTAATTAATTTTTATATTAATTATTTATCGCATCAAAGACAAAACGACATCGGTTTTGCATTTTCTAGCCACGTCGCGTGCAAAACGACGCCGTTTGCACTCATCTCGCCGGAAAATTGCCACGTCAGCAATTTGATCGGATTTTGGCCGGAGTGGCACTTAAGTGATCATTTTGCTCCGATTTTGGTACCTAAATATCACTTTCCTAACTTTTGTCACTGAAATGTCCCTCCGTACCAAGTTTTGGGACTTGAGGTGTACTTTGTCCGGAAGACGATTCTCTAGATATTGTCCAACGGTTAGTTTGGAAGTGGAGGAGTATTTAAGGAGACTAGAACCAAAGAGCAAGCAAGAGACGGAGTGTAGAATCTAGATTTCCAAAATCTGAGCAAACTTCAATCATACACTTGTCTTTTGTGAGCTTAAATGTTTGTGATTGTGAGCGAAATACCAAAATAGTGACTTAGTGAGATAATGTGATTTACCACTAAGTGTTTGCACTTAAAGTTGTAATATCTTATTGACCATATAGTGGAATCCAGCTAAAAGACTGTTAGTGTGGGATAGTGAACGTAGGCTTGATCTAAATCGAACCACTATAAATTTCGTGTGCAATCTTTTCTTCTTTTAATTCTTCTTATTTAAGTTTGTTGCATACTTACATATTATTTTAGAAGTCTGTTCCATCACTTAATAGATTTTGAACATCCACTAAAAGTTTGGTGGCTCCTTTGTTAGACTTTGATCCTTATTCATACTTTGCTCAAAATTTGTTTTATTCCATATTTATTTGTCAAGACTTCTTTCAAACATCTATTTACCCCCTCTAGGTATTCATACTAACTTTATCACTAACAACTTTCTTTGCAACTTGATCCTACAATCTATAGCCAAATTTTCATGTTTATAACCCAAAATATACATTATTTAGACTTGTCATCAAGTTTCGACCTTTTATCTCTTAAAATATGCACAAATGCTTGTAACTAGATACTTTTGGATGATTGTAAGAAACATATTTTCCACTCAAAACTCTTTGTGGAACATACCCTTAAAAGGAATGAATAGAGAAAGATTTATCAAATCCACTGTTGTTCTCATCGCTTTACCCAAGAATGACTTAGGCAACCTTATATGAGAGAGCATACACCAAATTTGGTCATTAATTGTCCAATTCATTCTCTTTGCTACTCCATTCTGGTGTTGTATTTATGGAACAGTCTCCACAAGCTTGATATCATAATCTTTACAATAATGTTCAAACGGGCTACTATATTCACCATTGTTATAAGCTTGAATACACTTTGATTTCTTTTTGATTTCTCTTTTCATGTTGACATGAAATTATTTGAAAGTAGCAAACATCTTATCTTTAGATTTCAAGGTAACAACCCACACTCTTCTAACCATTTATCAATAAATGTCATAAAGTATAATGCATCACCAAGTATTCTAGCATCCATGAAATAAACACCAATGTGAACTAAATCAAGTACATATGATTTTGTGAGGGGAAAGGAACTATGAAATGAGAATCTCTATTGTTTACCTATTAGACAGTGAGTACAAGATTCTTTCTAGTAAGAGTGTCAAGCCTGTCATTGCTGAGATGACCTAGTGTCATATGCTATGGGTCAACTCAAGAGTCCTCTACTGCATTTATCTCTTCTCTAATAAACTTAACTTGCATGGTATAGAGAGTGCATGTCTTCTTGCCCTTAGCCACTATCGTGGAACCTTTAGTCAATTTCCATTTGCCATCATAGAAGAAATAACAATAACCATTATTATCTAAGACACTTGTGGAGATCAAGTGAAGTCGAATGTCTAAGGTATGTCTCACATTTCTCAAATGTAAATCACATCCAACATCGGTTTTAAAATAAACATCTCTCATAACGATAACCCCAATAATCTTGGAAATACAACTGTTTCCCATCAGAGCACAATCAAAATCACTATTGTGATAGGAAACAAAATAGTTATGTCATGAAGTGACATCAAATGAGGCTGTAGAATCAACAACCCTACTAGAGTCTTAGTATGTAAGGCTCACACATGCATCGTTACAAATGAATACAATATCGCCATTGGATGCACCTACCTCTACAACGTGTTTCTCTTCTTTCTTTCGATCTTCATTTTTATCATGGGATGTATCTCTCTTTGGCAACCAACACCCTTTAGCATAATGTCCCATCTTGCCAAAATTATAGCACTTCCTCCTCGGCCTTGATTTCAACCTTCCTCTTGACTTGCCTCTTTTGTCATTATCTTGTAACTTTTTTGATTGATTTCTTGCTTGGTTTTTAATGACAAGAGCCTTTGAGATAGAAGTATAATTCGAACATTTTCTCCTTGCTTCTTCATTGAACAATCTTTCTTTAACCATGCTCATAGAAAGCACAATGAAAGGAGCTGAATTGTTTAATTCGATAACCAGTGTCCCAATTCTTAGGAAGAGTACCAGTTAATAGACATGATTGCAATTCATCACCAAGATCAATTTCGAGATTTGTCAATTGATTTAGGGTTAATACCCTAAAAAAACCCCAAACTGGTACACCTGTGACAAATTTACCCCAAACTATTTTTTTGACCATGAAAAAACCTAAATCGGTACACTTGTGACAAATTTACCCCAACTGACCATAAAAAACCCTAAACTGGTACATTTACGACAAATTTACCCTAAACTAATTTATTCGACCGCAAAAAACCCTAAACTGATAAATTTGTGACAAATATACCCTCCACTAAATTAGATTAATACCACAAAAAATCACAAAAATTGTAAACTGTGACAACGATGCGTAAAATCCTAAATCGATATACTAGTCAACTGTCACATGTAATTTAACTTAATAATTTGACAGTAAAATTTAACGAAAACTAACAGAGGGTAAATTTGTCACAAGTGTACCGGTTTGGGGTAAATTTGTCAAAAGAATACCAATTTGAGGTTTTTGGTGGTCAAAAAAATAATTTGGAGAAAATTTGTCACAAGTGTACCAGTTTGGGGTTTTTCAGGGTATTAACCCATTAATTTATAACATCTTGAAATTCACTCAAGTGTTTTGACATTCTACTCCATTCTTCGTATCTCAAATTCATGAGTTTTTTAACTAGAAAAGTTTTATTTCATGGGGTTCTCTTCTCATAGAGTCTTATGAATGCTTCCACAAAGTGTTTGCTTTCGTCTCTTAAGTAACACGATGAAACACACTATCGTCAATTCATTGTCAAATAAACCCAATCATTTTCTAATTCATTCACTCCCATTTTTTGTCTTCTTTATCCCCTTTAGCCTCATCACCTTCAATGGGATCAAACAAATCTTTACAATATAACACATATTTCATCTGAGGCTTCCAAATGAAATAATTTGAGGCATTTAACTTAAACATGGTGCCACTAGTTTCTTCAATTTAACACTAGAATCTCAATGCTAGCTCCGATACCACTTTGTTGGGGAGAATCGAGGTAATAATTCACCAAGAACTAATCATCCATGATCAATTTCTCCCCCGAAACTAAATTGAACGAAATCGTTTTAACCCTAGCAATAACCAGCAATAGATAATGCCCAAATAACAAGGAGACCAAGACAATAACAACACAAGAATTTAATGTGGAAACCAATGAGGGAAAAACCACTAACTACCCAAAAACTTTCACTAATCACCAGGAATAGTAGGATACACGATGTGCTCTTCTCTAGTCACACACTAGAGGCTTAGTATTAACAATACAACCATATTTCCTTACCACAAAGGTGGATTAACAAAAATGAAATAGGAAAAACCCTAGTCACGATAGAATAATTCGGAGGAGGTTCTTTACAAACAAAATCGATCAATTCGTAGCCCTCAGTCTCATTTACAACATTCTCACATTTGAGCCAATTTCATCAACATTTGGCATTCGAATTAGGATCACAAAAGCTGTGCCCCCTTTTCTCTCTCCTCTCCCCTATACTCTTGGTGCTCTTGGCATGCTCTATATCTCACTCTTTCCTCTTTCCTCTTCTTGGGCACACCCTCGCACGAGCAGCCCCACTTTTCTTTCGTTTTGCTTTTCGAGAGGCACAAACACCTGAAGTGTCAAAACTTGGCATGTGGAAATACTTAAGTGCCAAAAGTTTCCAAAATCTGAGCAAAATGGATCAATTAAGTGTTAATAGCGAGAAAATTCGACCAAAATGCTGACGTTGCGTTTTTCCGGCAAGACAAATACAAAACAACATCATTTTGCATGCTGACATGGCTAGATAAGTAAAAAATAACGTCGTTTTGCATGTTAATGTGGCTAGATAAGCCAAAAACAATGTTGTTTTACCTTAGATTTGAATTTTAATATAAGTTTAAAACTAACTTTTTTTTTTTTTTTAAAAAAAAAAAAGAATAAAAAGGAAGAAGAAGAAGTTGTAGAAGGCATTGGGCAAGGGTTGCCCAGCCCTCACTCGACACCTTTTGCAATTTTTTTTTTTTTTTTTTTTAAGTTTTAAATTTAATTTAATTAAAATTTATATTAAAATTCAAATAAGAAGCAAAAAAAATGACGTTGTTTTGCCACTTCTTTGCTTTGCGACTCACTTTCGACGAGTTACGTATGTGACTTATATTATTAAAAAAAGCTACATTAGATTTCCGGCATCCTTTGTCAAAATTGGCACCTAAATGTCCCATCATTGAAAGTAGCACTTGAGTATACCATTAGGAACTTTTAGCATTTAAGGGTTTTTTTGTGTTAAGTTTTGGCACTTGCGCTATACTTTTATTTACTTTTTGACTTTTTCCTTCTTTTTTTTTTTTTTTATTGTTTGTTTTATCATATTGGCTAGGCCCCATAACTGAGATGGACCTAGCCAACAGGCCATGATAGACCAAAATCAATTGTTATATCAAATCAAGATGCATGCCCACTTAGGAAATGAGATGCTGAAGTTAAAAGGGAGGTGTGGTATGATCGACCACACCGAGACATTCCATAGTACAAGCCATGGAAGGGAACGATCTTTAGAAGGGAACGCTAGCTTGATGAATTGGCTCGCTAGGTGTTGGATGGTGCTATGACGGAGGCCAATTGTCCTAGACCAAGATACTCAGCTCCGAGAGGGGAGGCCCTACATATCCGTTCACTAATTCGAATCATCTAGAAAAGGATTTCACACATTGATTCAAAGACTTCATATCACTATTTTTAGGGAAAATTATCCAAAAGTCCTAAACATATTGTACATTTATCAATTCAACCTTAAATTTTTTAATTGTGAAATTGAGTCATAAACCTTTAACATTCTACTGTTCATGCGGCTAATTTTGATTGGAAATTACTAACATGTGGATATCAAATATCTTATGTGGTATGATTGGCACTAATGTGGACAATTTTTGGTAATATTTTAATTTTTTTTTGACTTTTTATTTATTTATTTTCTTTTTTTCTTCCCTTTTCCTTCATTACTTCTTTTCTCTTCTTTGCTTTTTTTTTTTTTTCCCCTCTTTTTTCCCTCCATTGGCTATTGGCAAGCCTCGTTGATGGCTAGCGGAGGTTGCCAGCTTAGGCGAGGGTTGCCCTCATTGGCCTAGACCCTTCGCCAGATCAAGTGAGGGCTGCCTTTGCCAGCCTAGGCCCGAGCTCCCCTGGGCAGATGACAACTATGCAAAATTCCAATGAAATCCATACAAATGTGTAAGACTCCATTGAAATCCACATACAATTGCAATGGGACAAATCCCTTAGGACAGAGTAAACTGTCCTTGTACAAATGCGCAAGACTCCAATGAAATCCATATGCTCTGCCTCATGAGAAGTAGATGCAGAAACACCTTCCATCCCTAGAGTCCTTAATGCGGACTCATATCAAGAAAGTTTTCCGTGGAGGAACAACTCGGTCATCACATATTGTCAGAACAATAGTCAGGAAAGCACATCAGACTTCTGGGATTTTCGAGCTTCAAGAACAAAACGCACGATGACCACGTAATTCACATGAAGACATCAAAACCTGACTCTATAAACATACATGTGCAGGTATATATTTGACCCACACGCTGACTAAACTAAAATGATATTCGATCGAAAACATAAGCTCCTCTAGATAATTGTTCTGCTGAAAATTGACCAAAAAATGGTCAAGCTATGCAGTAGACTCGGCAGCATCGATGGGTTCCTCCAAACCAGTAGAATAGGAGTTAAAGCTATCAATTGGTCTAGCTGGCTGAATTTTCACAGGAGTCACTGATCGACGAAAACTTCGGCGGCCCAGGATCATCATTCAAAGCATCTACTTTTCCTAGTTGTACAAAATTACAAGAAAGTTCTGCTACTCCTTGCAAGTCTTCCGCACAATATAAATTCATTCAAATAGACTCTTATATGAACTTTTATCAAAATGTTATCTTCTCAATTGGACCGAATGTCGCAACAAGTAGTTTTTCTTTTACAACATTGTGTTGTCATCATTTAAAGGTGCCTGTCAGATGCCTCTGTTATGAGTACTATGATCTTACGTTGGATGTTAATTTATTACTCAAGTCTACCTCTAGTTTGGACACAAAAGTTTACTTTGGACAAAAACTGTAGGAATAAAAGGCCCCATTGAACAAGATTCGTGTTCTAGGTAAGAGCTTTAGATTGCATTTCATGATGCAGTTCCAAACCCCACGAGTTGTGTTGTGCCCAAAAACACCAAATTGAAAAACCACAGATCAGCTAAGAACATGAGGAATATCCGTGTAGCAGAAACCCTTTTCCTAACGGATATAATATCGTGCTTTAGTTCTCACAACCAAAACCTAAAATCCCTTTCATTGTTGTTTCTTTGGACAAATTGAAACCATTGGTTATTTTTCCTCTGTAATTATCGACAACCTCCCAACACCAGAGCCACTTAATAAAACTCCTAACCATTAGACAATATCCTTGTTTTTTTCATTCCAAAGTCAATTGCAGGGGGACAAATCCCTTAGTACTGGGTAACCTCTCCTCTCCAAGACTGTATTGAGATCCATAGGCTCTGCCTCAAGAGATGTGGATATAGGAACACCTGTGTCACTAAAGACACCAATGTGGAGTCATATCAAGAAGGTTTTACGTGAAAGAACAACTCGATCATCACATATTGACACAATCTGTCAGGATCGTGAGAATTTCCAAGATCCAAGAGCAAAAAGCATGATGACGGTGCAATTCATATGAGGACATCAAAAACTGACTTTAGAGACATACGTATATACAAATGTATTAGAGCCACATGCTGGCTAAACTAACACAAGATCAACCACATAAGCCCCTCAAAGCCATTGTTCGGCTGAAAAATGGCCAAAAAATATTCAAGATAAAACGCAGTTTTCATACTAAGTGAACAATTGCCTCATGGCCTATTTGAAACCTTAAAGTTTTAACAGAAACGAGCCTTCAAATTTGACCAAGCAGTGGTTGATCTTGACATTCTTTCCTCAGCTATTCTCTTCTTTTCCTCAGCCTCTGCTACTTTCTTCTGCTCATCTTTATAGCCCGACCTCGCTTCTTCAGACTTGAGTAGCAAGATCTCCCAGCCTGAGAGGAGCTTTTCCCTCCTAAACTTCACTTCCTCCATCTTTCTCGTGAGCTCTTCCTCTTCCTTGGCAAGATCATCCATTATCTGCTTATACAAAATGTGAGTCTCCTGGCTCTTCTTCATAGCAGAGAACCTTTGATCCTTTTGTAGTTTATGCAGCTCAAGCACAGCATTGTCCAGCTCAAATGCTAAAAAGTCGGAAGTGTTTTTATTGAAATTGGCCTGAAATGTCTCAATTGCTGTATGTTGCTCTGACGATAATCTAGTTCTAGCTGAGCTTAATGTTGATAGTGCCTTAGATAGCCTCTCTTTTAAATTCAATTTAAAGAGACCCAAAAGGCATTCCTTCAAAGACTGCTTAGCCTTCTCAACTTCTTCTAAGCCAGGAATTTTCAGCCGTCAAAGCACCATCATGGTGGCACGAAATTGATCCTACACGAACAACATTAGTCCCAGCTGCATTGACGAATTCCTCCAGACCAGTAAAATACTAGTCAAACTTAGCAGTTGGTCTATCTGGCTGAATGTTCGCTGGAGGAATAACTGTTAAGACAAAACTTCGGCTTTAATCACCAAAGTGTCATTTGCTAGGTATCCCCCAGTACGATTATGAAGCTCAAAAATGGAATGAATCTTGCAAAACCCCAGTCTCTCTCCCCGCAGAGAAATCATGTTGCGTCTCTGAAAATCCAGGAGGCACGGTGATGAATTCAAGGACTTCTTCACAAGCATGACATGCGGAAGAAACATTGGAGACCGTCAAAAACTAGAATGTTGTATTGAACCTCAAGCAAAATATTAGCAACAGAAGAAGCAACCAGCTCCCCTGATCAGCTTAACCAACAAAAGTCATATAAAAGTCGATAAACTGACAATGCACAGCATTTTTAAGACCACCAGGCATAACTATCTTAAACTTAAATCGTGGATATCTCTATTTTCTGGACCAACATTTGGATCATATAGGTGCAGCCCAGCCCCAACTCCTCCATCCACTGCACCTCTTGCTTACAAAATTAACTTGCTATTTTCCTCAATTAGCAACCTCGGGATTGTTGGACGCACCTGTTAGAAGCTGACCCGCCTTTGAGAGTTTAACTAATGAAATACAGACAACATAAAAAATATTATCCCTGTCAGATCAATATCTCTATTTCTACTTCTACTCACCTAGCGTTTTCTTATCTGTAACTCTTCTTCTTCTTCTTCTTCAAGTCATAAGACCAATTTCTCAAAATCTATGTTAGAAAGTCCTACCCAAAACTTAAGCTAAAATTTGACTAATGTTCTTGTGAAATGGATAGCACTCGCTTTGATACTACATTAGAAAATCCAATTCAAAAGTTAATAGGTGAAGAGACCACATGAATATAAAGAATATATAAGACCCATTGTCAAGCGACATGGAGCAATACTTCAATAATCTAGATGCACAATCAATCAAAGAGAAACCTATCATACACCAAGATTAAAAACAAGAGATTCCAAGAAAAATCAATTCAATTCAAGAACATACCCCTTCTAACAGAGTAAGCATTATCGATTTGATCGATGACACTCAAGCTGAACTGAGCGTTTCTGGACCACCCGTTCAGCAGCGTCGCAGAATCAGGGACATTGAGGTACAGCGGCAAATGGTCCGTGTTGTCCCCCTGGGGAATACCAGAATTCTCCTGCTCAAAAAGGATCAGGGACGACGCGAGAATCGCTTGGCAACTCGATGAACATGTGATCATCAGGAAACAACACAAAAATAGAAACCTAAAAAAAACAGTTTTAAAGTAACATCTACAACCGTATATTGTGAATGCTTCAGAGTAAAGCTTTTTCGCATTCTGCCCAGTGAAGTCGCTGATTTTCCACATGAATTCTCCCAATAGACATCATCTTGTGCATCCATATTTTTTATATTTGGCTGCCGCTTCTGCACGAGCAACTTTCGGAAAGAAAACAGATGTTTCTTCTTAGTCGACACTCTAATTGCGAAGAAGAGGAGGAGGAGGAGAACGGGCAACCCACGAAGAAAACAGAGAACTGAGTCAAACGAAACGTTAAAGAATAAATAACAATTTAATTTATACGGAAATTGAATAAAAAACAAATCCAAAAATCACCGAATCACCAGGTAGATTTATTGGAGATTCTATACTCTGACGCTGATTTTTTCCTTTCTATTTGTTACTTCATTCTCTTACAATGCAGCAATTGGAAAATTAAGAGGTAGTCCATATGAGCAATTGTGTAGAACGTTGTTAGTTTCGACTACAAGGTGATGGTATGTTGGAAGTCCAATTTTTCATGGATCTACTGGGTGGATCTGCGTCGCGCATGAGGTGGACCGGCGTGTGGTCTCGTGGGGACGAACTGCAGTATTGGAAGCCTCTGTGTTTCTCTCAACTGTTGTCTCCTCCTTCTCGTTTTATAGAGAGCGACTTTTCCTTATTTATGAGAACAAATCGCTTTTCTTTCCAAACTTCAACTTCCCTGATCAGAGATTTCGAACTATTCAATTTTGGTTTATCTCTTGAAGATCGACTAATATAATTGAATTGATAGTTGCGAATAACCACCAAAAACTCTATCAACAAAGGAGTTTAAATTTGCTGAGCCGACCACATCTTAAGAAGTACCTTCGATTACATGTAAAATTGTACCTAGTAATGCCATGTTCGAACCGTATGATTTACACGTGATGCAAATATGAATTATGTATTAATGATATTTTTGTTTAGGGGTCAGACCAACCTTTACTTCCCTAAATGATTGGCCAAAATTTTGGTGTCAATGCTCCATTTGCCAATTCTTTCCTCAAGGTAGTTCCACTCATGCTTTAGGTGTTTCTTTCTATCTGGATACTAATCCTCTTGATCTTAATGTTTGGAGAAGCTCGAAGATTCCAGCAAATCCAAGACATATATGGATCGACGACAATTAATGCAGTGTCTAAGTAAGGATTTAAAACCCTACCTAAATAAAGTAGCACTCTAGAATGCTATTAAACGAATATAGTCGCTACTCTGCTTGATAAATTTTTTTTTATTGATGAATCCATAGATTTGTTCCTCGAAGGATCCACTGCCTTTGTTAATTTTGAAACTAAGTCTCTCCAATTTTTAAGAGCCCTTTCCCGAAACCTACTTTTTCCTTTGGGACCCTTTTCTCGGGCCTTAGTGTCACGAACTGACTTTTCACAATTTGGTAAATGCATGGATGTGAACCCGTACTACGGGGAGAAGCAGGTAGGATGTGATATGAACGATACAACTTTGTCATGAGAGTGGCATCGGGAGTTTATGTATAGAATCCATTGATGAAAGGAATAATATCACTTGGAAGATGTTAGATGGCAGGGTTGGCCATCTATGCATGAACTTGTCAGAGCTAATGCCGCTTTCTTGATGATGTCATAATAAGGGGAAACTAGTTATTACATTAAATCAAGATGCATTCCTTTGCTTAAGATGGTGAGTTGCTCAAGTTGATGAGAGACATTGAATGATTGGTGATAATGAGACATTTCATGATATAGGCCATAGGAGTGATCTTTCAAAAAGAAGGCTAGCCTAGTAAATCTACTCACCAGGTGTCGCACCATCCCTTAGCTGAGGCCAATTGGCTCAAATTGTGACAATTGATATCAGAGTAGAATCCCTAAGTTACATGTACATATGTCATCTACTACAATGTGTCGAGTGTGATTAGTAAAGACAATGCGTTCCTAGTGGCCAAGCATAGGCCATTGGCATAAAGCCTAGGGAGAGGCAGTGCTGGTGTGGTACACAAGGAAATGACAGCAAGTGATGCATTCTGTTTGACGAGCATTGGCCATTCATGTAAAACATAGAGAGAAGCAGCAATCATTAAAGTGATAGAATACGTCATAAGGAGGGCGCTGTTGAAATCAAGTGCAGAGAATGTCACAATCCGACTATTCCCCGTTTCATGAAAAAGCATGGAAGTAAACTTTGTAATATAGGGAGAAGTATGAGGAATGAGATATGGACGACATAACTTGACCATGGGGGTGGTGTCGAAAACTTTGTACTAGAAATCTACTGATGAAAGGAATATCATGCAAAAAATGTCCAAAGGCAAGGCTAGACATCCATGCATAAACTAGTCAGGAGTTTAATGTCACTCTCCTCATGATGGTCATGTCAGGTCGAAATCAATTATAACTTTGAATTGAGATGCATGGTCTATTCGAAACACAAGATGCCCGAATAAAAAGGGAAACGTGATGATACGATTGATCACAATGAAGCATTCCATTATACAAGCCTTAGAAGCAAAGGCTGGCTTGAAGGATCGACTGACCAGATGCCGCACGGTCCCGTGATCGATACCAATCGGCCCAGACCAGGAGACTAAGCTTCAGAGGGGAGGCGCTTCATGTCTTTCCACTTATTTGAATCATCTGGAATAAGATTTCACATGATTCCCTTGCTTCGAAATGGTACCTTCATGACGTCCTTGTATATTAGTTGTTTTGTTTTGAATTCATAATCAATCAATCTCTCTCTCTCTCTCTCGCTCTCTCTCCTCCCTTCCTCTGTTTGAACATCACATTCCATTCTTCAATATATATATTATATCCATTCAATGGTAAGTAAGAATTTTCTACTTTCGAATTTCATCTTTGCATTCAAATATTTAACAAATAAATATTGAAAAATTTATATCTGATTTTAAATAGAGATTATTTATTGTTTATGGCGTCTTATTTGACACTTTCAATTTTCATAATATCAAAGAGTTGATCTCATAGAGAGAGCTGAGCCATGGCCGTTAAAGAAAATTATTACCTTTTGAGGGCTTCCAAATGATCACAAAGGTCCAATCACAAAAGTCCTCTATGAGAATACCTTCTAAAATTCTCTACTCATTTTCTGAAACTCGCAACACATGATCGTTCCATTTTAATTACCCAGGATCTTCATTCAAAGCATCTATTTTATTTTACAAGAAATTTTTTATCCTCCTTGGCAAGTCCCCTGCAGCGTAATAGTTCACTCAAGATAGACTCCACATGGGAACTTTTCCCAAATAAGACCATCAACCAGTGATCTTATCATTTAGACCTAATGTCACAAATTGTTTTTCTTTTACAATATAGGTTGTCGTCACTTATGGTGCTTGTCGAATGCCACTGTTACGATTTTACATTGGGTATAATTCGGACAAAAACTCCAAGAATGAAAGGTACCGAAATGAAATGAGATGACCACGGATATAACGTTATGTTCTAGTTCTCTCAACCAAAATCTAAAATGTCTTTCATTGCTATTTGGCTGTGTTTCCAAAGCCCCTTGGGCCAAATTGTAAGTGTTTGGAAAGTTTTAAGGCCCAAGGCAGATGATAGGCTAACTTGGGCTTTTAGCTTTCAGTATGCAAAAAGCCTAAGGTTAGTAAAAAAATTTTTTTCCAAAACTACCCCACTAACTTTTTCTTTTTCCGATTTTGCTCTTATTTATGACTGTTCATCTTCTTCTCCATTGAAGCCGGCTGACATTGTTTTTGCATGGTTGTGAGGGGCAGGTGATGGGCTAAAGAGAGGCTAGCATGGTTGAGGCAACCTAGGTGACCGCTGTCAAGCGAGTGCCATTTGGGTCATGCGACCCTCGCGAGGCTGTTTGAGGTTGTCCAATCCAAATGACCCTTGGGGGTCGTATGACCTTCACAAGGGATCATGAGGGCGCGACCCTAGCAAGGGGCTGCCCACGCAACCCAATTGGTCCTCATCGAGGTCGAGTGACCTTCATGAGGGGTTGTGGGGGTTGCATGACCTCAAGCGGCCCTTGCTAGTTGTCTCGAGGGGGCTATTTGAGGTGATGGCAGCTGGCAAAAATTTGGATCACTGGAGGTTGCTACCCTTTGCTAACTCTAACGAAGGGCCAGCTATCTTTTTCTTCTTCTTTTTAATAATAAAAGTCCTTTGTATAAATAAATTTTCCAAGCATTACTTTACTAAAAAGTACTTCATAATAGACTTTTAAATTACATTTTAACAAACACGATTTGCATTTTGGAAATCTCCTTTAATTTAAAATCCTTTGCGTTTTTTCAAAAGTTTTTCCAAAAATCCAACCAAACACAGTCTTTGTTTAGGCAAAAGCATCAGTTATTTCGCTTCTTTAAATGTCAATAACCAGCCCAACACTGGAGCAACTTGTTTGTGGTTTTCCTTGTATGACGACTCCTGACCATTAGACAGTATCCTTGTTTTCTTTATTCCAAATTCAATGGCAAGGGAACAAATCCCTTATTTAGGAAAGGGTAAACTCTCCTAATACAAATCAAGACTGTAATGAAATGCATATAGGCTCTCCGCCTCTCGAGATGTGGACGCAGGAACAACCTAATCACTAGAGCCACCCAATGCGGATATCAAGAAGGCTATACGTGAAAGAACAACTTGATCATCAAAATCTGACTCTATAGACATACATATGTATGTATTTATTTGACCGACGTGCTCCCTAAAAGAACATGATGTAGGATCAACCTCATGAGCCACTCTAAGCAATTGTTCTGCTGAAAATTGGCCAAAATATAATCGAGTTAAAACACAGTGTTCACACTTAAAATGACCAGTTGGTTCATAGCCTATTTGAAATCTTAAAGTTCAAGAGAACTGAGCCTTCGAATTCGACCAAGCAGTGGTTGATCTAGACATTCTTTCCTCAGCTATTCTCTTTCTGCCTCTGCTACTTCCTTCTGCTCATCTTTATAGCCCCACTTCGCTTCTTCAGACTCGACCAGCAAGATCTCCCAGTCTGAGAGAAGCTTGTCCCTCCTACACTTCACTTCCTCCATCTTTCTTTTGAGCTCTTCCTCTTCCTCGGCGAGGTCATCCATTAACTGCTTATACATGATGTGAGTCTCATGGCTCTTCTTCATAACAGAGAACCATTGATCCCTTTGTAGTTTATGCAGCTCAAACTCAGCATTGTCCTGCTCAAATGTTAAGATGTTGGAAGTGAAATCATTGAAATTGGCCTGAAATGTCTCAATTGCTACTTTTTGCTCCGATGATAATCTAGTTCTGGCTAAGCTTAAAGTTCATAGTGCCTCAGATAGCTTCTCTTTCATATTCAGTTTAAAGAGATCCGAAAGGCATTCCTTCAAAGACTGCTTAGCCTCCGCAACTTCTTCTAAGCTAGGAATTTCAGCCCTCCAGGAACCATCTTGGTGGCATAAACTTGATCCTGCACTAAACACCATCAGTCTCAGCAGCATTGATGAGTTCCTCCAGACCAGTAAAATGGGAGTCAAAGTAATCAGTTGGTCTAGCTGCCTGAACGTTCATTAGAGGTGTAACTACTAAGACGCAATCACCATTTGTTAGGTATTCTCAGGTACGATTATGAAGCTCAGTCAATGTAATGAACCTTGTGAAACCCCAAAAACTCTCTCTAGCAATGAAATCATGTTGCCCCCTGCAGAATTCAGGAGACAGGGTGACGAATTCAAAAACTTATTTACAGCATCAGACCATGACTTGTGGAAGAAACATTGGAGACCATTAAGAACTATAATTTTGTATTGTTCGTCAAATGTTAGCAACAGAAGAAGCAAATCAGAGTGAAATCAAGAACACTTTGTATTCCAACTTACCTCGGATTTTCTTCTTGGAGATGCGCCCCAACCTCTTGTTCCCGGGCTTGAATGAATTTTTCCTTAAGGAATAAAATCTAAGGAAAAATTCTTATTGATGATAATCCCTATCAATGATAGGCCGGAATGGTGGGGTTCGGAACCCTATTTCAATGGAATGCAAATTTATCCGGCTGCTTCATTTTCTTTCTCTTTCCCCGAACAGATGACTCACTTGTTTGACACGATTAACTAATCAAAACCTGTTCAAAGTGACATGTTTTGTAGTATGCCCTTTGCTTTGTATTTATGCAATGTATATCAGTGCTTTATCGGTGAAATGTTCGTACTTTTATATTATACATCTAGGTAGGTTACATGGTTTTGACTGCCTTACATGCTTCAGCGTTAGGTCATTCTGGTGTGAGGGACAATTATCAAAGGGTCAAGCAATTGCTCTTTTGGCCAAGGACGATGCGGTGGAATATGTTAAAGCTTGTAATGTATGCCAGAGGAAGGGGGAGCGAACTCCTAACCCTGGACTCTTGCAACCTCTGGACATTCCTGCTCAGGCCTGGACTCATGTCACCATCGATTCAATTGAAGCCTTTGCCTAAATCTGATGGGGAGAATATTGTGTTTGTGGTGGTGGATCGACTCACGAACTATGCCCCCTTTATGGCCTTGCCTCACCCTTTCACAGCACTAGAAGTCGCCAAAGTATTCCTCGACAAGGTTATAAGTTGGATTGGCTACCCGAAAGCATTGTATGTGAGAGAGATAAGATCTTTATTAGTTTGGTTTGGCAAGAAACCTTCAAGCTGATGGGAACGCAGTTGCATTTATCAACAGCATATAACCTCGGTCAGATGGGCAAATCGAGAAACTCATGTTATTCATTGCTTTTTGTTTGGACAAATTGAAAGCATCAATTTTTTTTTTTCTTCTGTAATTACGGATAACCTCCCCAACCGTAGAGCCACCTCTTTGTGGCTCTCTCCTCATAAGAAAACAGCTAACTGTTAGACACTTACTTTGTTCTCTTCATTCCAAACTAAGTTGCAAGGGGACAAAATCCCTTACTTAGGACAGGGTAAACTCTCCCAACACAAATCCCCAATCCCCACGACAGTAATGCAATCTATTGTCTCTGCCTCATGAGATGTGGATATAAGAACACCCTCATCACTAGAGCCATCCAATGCGTAGTCATATCAAGAAGGCTATACGTGAAGGAACAGCTTGATCGTCACATATTGACAGAACAACATTCAGTAAAGCACATCACAATTATGAGAATTTCCAAGCTTCAAGAGCAAAAAGTGTGATGACCATGCTCATATGAGGAGATCAAAAACTGACTCAGTAGGCATACGTATATGTCTCATATGCTGACTAAACTAACATGGTATAGGACCAACCATATATGCCCCTCTATGCTATTGTTCTGTCGAAAATTGGCCAAAAAATAACCAAGCTCAAACACAGTTTTCATACTTCTAAGTGAACAATAGCCTCATAGCCTATGTGAAACTTAAAGTTTTAACAGAATTGAGCCTTCAATTTTGACCAATCAATGGTTGATCTAGACATTCTTTCCTCGGCTATTCTCTTCTTTTTCTCAGCCTCTGCTACTTTCTTCTGCTCATCTTTATAGCCTGACTTCACATCTTCAGACTCGACCAGCAAGATCTCCCAGTCTGAGAGGAGCTTGTTCCTCCCAGACTTCACTTCCTCCATCTTTCTTTTGAGCTCTTCCTCTTCCTTGGCAAGGTGATCCATTAATTGCTTATACAAGATGTGAGTCTCATGGCTTTTCTTCATAGCAGAGAAATTTTGATCCCTTCGTACTTTATGCAACTCAAACTCAGCATTGTCCTGCTCAAATGTTAAGAAGTTGGAAGTGAAATCATTGAAATTGGCCTGAAATGTCTCAATTGCTATTTTTTCCTCCGATGATAATCCAGTTCTGGCTGAGCTTAAAGTTGATAGTGTCTCAGATAGCCTCTCTTTCATATTCAATCTAAAAAGATCGGAAAGGCATTCCTTCAAAGACTGCTTAGCCTTCTCAATTTCTTCTAAGCTAGACTTCCATCAGTCAAAGCACAATCTTGGAGGTACAAACTTGATCCTACACTAACACCATTAGTCTCAGCAGCATTGATGAGTTCCTCCAGACCAGTAAAATAGGAGTCAAACTTATCAGTAGGTCTAGCTGGCTGAATATTCACAGGAGTCACTGTTAAGACAGAAACTTTGGCTTTAATCACCAAAAAGTCATTCGCCAGGTATCCCCCAGTACTATTATGAAGCTTACTCAATGCAATGAACCTTGTGAAACCCCAGTCTTTCTCCCTCACGGTAAAAAAATGCTGCGTCTCTGCAGAATTGAGGAGATGATGATGAATTTGAAAACTTGTTTACAACACCAGAGCAATGATAAGTGGAAGAAACAATGGGGACCATGAACTAGAATGTAATATTGTACGTCCAGCAAAATATTAGCAACAGAAGAAGCAAACACCTCTCCATGATCAGCTTCAGCAACCAAATTCATAAAAAGGTTTATAAACTAACAATGCATAATATTTTTAGGACCACCAGATTTAACCGTCTAGACTTAATTTGTGGCTTCTCTCTTTTTTCTTGACCAAAATTTGGATCATACAGGCACCGTCAAGCCCCAACTCCTCCATCAACTGGACCAGTCCAAACTTAACTGGACCAGTACGCGCATGTTGGAAGCTCACCCATCTTTGAGAGGCTTAAAGAATGAAATACAGAAAACGTATTCTCTCAACTCAATATCTCTCTTTCTATCTATTCTCACGTATTCTTTTCTCATCTAAGCTCTTATTTTTCACCCAAACTTTTCTTCAAGTCATGACACCAATTTCTCAAAATCTAGATGCACAATTACTCAGAGAATCCCATCATATAATTTGGATCAAAAGCAAGAGATTCCAAGAAAAATCAGTTTAATTCAAGAACAAACCATGTCTAATAGAGTGAACACTATTGATTTGATCGATCACACTCAGGCTGAACTTAGCATTTCTGGTCCACCCGTCCGGCAACATGGCAGAATCAGGGACATCGAGGTACAGCGACAAATGGTCCGTCTTATTCCCCTTAGGGTATACAACAATCATCCTGCACAAACAAAGGATCGGTGGACCTAAGTATGTCCTAAAATTGCTTCCTTAAAAATAACACGGACCGACGCAAGAATCGCTTGGCAACACGATGAACATGCGATCATCAAGAAACAACCTCAAAATAGAAAAATGAAAATAAAAATAATAGATGTCGAAGTACCATTTACAGCCAGAAACTGTGAATGCTTCAGAGTAAAGCTTCGTCTCTTTCTGCCGACTGAAGTTGCTGATTGCCCACGTGAATTCTCCCTGATTAACATCATCTTGTGCATCCATTCTTTTTGTTTTTTTTGTTTTTTTGGACTGCTCCTTCTGCACGATCAACTTTCGCAAACAACACGGATGTTCTTCTTAGCAGAGACTCCAATTACGAAGGAGAAGGAGGAGGAGGAGGAGGAGAAGGATGAGGAGAGTTTCTTACATTCCAGGAGTTGGAAAAAATTATGAGGTACTCTCCACGAGCACTTGGGTCACACGATGCTGGCTCTTCGACTTCAAGGTTATTATATGATGGACGTCTCGGGCTTCTTTAGAAGTGGGAATGAGGGAAAAGCCAAGGGGGAAAAAAGGAGAGAACTTCCCCGAGAAGTTAAAGAGGAAAAGCCGGGAGGGGTCTATTCAGGTTCAGAGGAAAAAAGCATCTCATTCTCACATTTTGGTTGGCACATTGAAAGCCAACGAGTATCTCTCGGTCTCGCGAATAATACTTGGACGTGACAGTTTCTAACACGACATGAATAAGCACGATTCAAAATTAAGGGAAACAAAATTAAGGGATTTGGATTGAGGTGTACTTTGCCCATGATTTATCACTCCTCTAAATACATGTAACGCTGCCCTAATTAGGGTCAAACCACCATATACATTTCATCATTTATTCTCTCTTTGATTCAAAAGATGTACATGATGTCAGAGCAGGAAAACAAATCACATTTTTCAACGTCTCTACTCCAAATGCAACACTTCTTTTGCTCTTATTTCTGTCTCAAGAATATATGATACATAATCAGTTTTCTCTTCTCCACCATCTCTTTACTCATCATCATCTAATTCTGTTAGTCCTAATTTCACATTTTCTTCCCTCTTGTTTGCTACTACCATTCATGTTGCTGCTCAAATTATGGACGTGCACTCAACCTCTTCTTCTTTTTTTCTTCCTCATATCTCTACTCCGAATCCCAATTTCCCTTCACCTCCCCCAACATTGTGCTCACTACAATCTCTTCCTCTTCTCTGCTTCTCCAATTTCTGCTGCTGCTCACATTAAGGCCATGCGCTCCATCTCTCCTCTTGTTCTTCCCAAAATCACAAGTCTTGTCTTTATCAAGCTTGATGCTGATAATTATACGGAAATCTCATTTTGAGCCTATTTTATTCTGCAACGATGCGATGGGTTATGTGGATGGGTCTTCTCTGTGCCTGTTGATGTCACTGATCCCAATGGCACTATGGCGTTCAATCCCTCCTATTTCACTTGGGTAAGACAGATCAATGAGTTTGTAGTTTGATTAATTCAACCTTCACCATCGAGGTTTCCATGAAGTTCATGACCTTCGAACATCTCGAGAGATTTGGCTCTCTCTTGGACAATGCTTTATTGATCATTGTGCGGCCAAAGAAAGTGGAAAAAACTTGACTTTTCGATTACCGTCAGGGAACCCGACCGGTCCATGACTGACTAAAATCGACATTTGAAGTCGATTGGGGACTCTCTCATTGCAATTGATTGCTCCATCTGCAACAAGGACTTGAGGATTCAAGGCCTCAATGGGCTGCCATCTGCATAAAATCTATTGAGGCTAATAATACAACTTAGAAAATGGGATGAATAGGTTAATTGAAAACTTTAATAGTTTTTTCTCGTAGAAGTAAAACAATCTATTTTTACAGCAATAAGAACTTATTAACTATAGTAAGCAAGCAAGTGCTTCTATCATACAGCTATAGGCAATAATGAATAGATAGAAAGTAGCCATCTACTCTCTTGGGTAATAGCCTCAACATGGGCTAGAATCCTTTAGTAATCTTCAAGAGAAATTACAATCAACGTGTACTACTTTTATTACAAGATCAATCACACTATTGTCACGACCTACCCTGAGAGGGGAGGGAATAGCTTTAAGGGTATTGTCTAAAAGGCGGGCCTACGATCCATGATTAGGCACGAGCTCTCCCACACCCAAATCTCGCGCGACATTGAAATGTTTATAAGAATTTTGTAATAAGGAGTCGTCGCTAACCTATTGGAGTTGGCTAGAAACCAAGGGAGGCATGAGAGTGTACCTCACTTTCTAAGCAACTAGAGAATCTAGAATCGGTGATTTGATTACACTAATTAACTAATTAGTAACCTTTCGGTACCTAATTTTGTTTATTTTAAAAAGAAATTTTATCAAGCGATTTGAATTAATTTTAGACCAATCTACTAACACACAAGATGATTCACAATCATTAAAATAACAGTTAGCAGATAAGGAAAGCGTTTAAATAAATTGCATGGGAGAGCAAATATTTAACATTAAGGAAAAGATAAATGCTAATCTTAACTAGACTAAATGGATCAAAACAATAAAAGCATGCAAACAAGAGTAATTGTCTTTGAAGATAATTTAAACCCTAAGGTAGAGCCCTAAGGGCTTACTCAATTTTTAGTAGAATTAGAGTTAAGAAACTTCAATTTTTAAGAAAATAGCTTGGAAAGTTTGTTTTTAAAATTTGTCAAATGAAATTCTGAATTTTCTGACATTTTTTTTTTTTTGGGTAACCTTTTCGACATTTTTTTTTTAATTTTCTAATTTTTCATTTTTTTAAATTATTATTATTTAAAAAAAACAAAACTCGAATTTTCAATATTTTCTGAAAGTTTTAATGTTCTTTGAAAGCTTTTGAATTTTCGGAAAATTTTTTGAATTTTTATTATTTTTCGAAAATTTTAATTTTTTTGGAAAAATTTTAATTTTTGAAATTTTTTAATATATATTTAATATTTAATATTATATTTGGGAAAAGGGGTCCCAACTGGGTAAACTCAGCCTGGCCCGTTGACCCGACGACGACTTGGACCTGACCCAATTGGATTAAATAAAGGAAAACTTTTTTAAAAAATTAATTTTTTTTAATTTTTTTATGATTTTCGTAATTTCTTTTATTCTCCACCATTTTGTCTTCCTTAGGGATGAGCATTGGTCTAAGGTTGACCCTGGACCAACTCTAGACCAGCCCAACCTTGCCGGTCCTAGTCTGATTCCTAGGGAGATCGGGTCGGTCTTTGGTCCTAAGATTCCTAGATCAGTACTGTGCGAGTTGGTCCTCGATCTTGAGAGTTCAGAGTTGGTCTAACCCAGACCAACCCTAATTATATATATAATATATTATTTATAATTTTTTTATATATAGAAAATATTAAAATAAACGGCATTAACAACATTAAACAACTATTTAGTGAGTAGTTCAACTAATTTTACATTATTCTTTAATAACTTAGACTTTTAATGTCTTTTACGGCATCAACAGTCATAATTTACGATGAAGAAAAATGTTTTTGTGATGAGTCCTCACAGCGTCTAAAAGGGCAAAAATAGTTTTTTATGGCATCATTCTCTAATAGTCATTTTCTTCTGTCTTCTTTGTCTTTTTAGTCTTCAATTTGCCAAAATCAAGATAAACAACTTCTCTGCTCGCCACTCAACACTTGCCCCACTCGCTTTGGGTCATTCGTGCTACTTGCTGCTCAATGCTCGCTTGGCTTGCTCCCCGCTTGACACTCGATGCTCACTCTGTTTGATGCACACCCCATTCGACCCTCACTGCTTGCCTTTCTTAGCTGACCTTACTCATCATCGAATCCATCAAGTCAGTCCGATCATTGGTTGCCATTTCAAGGAATACAAAAAATGAAATAAAAAATTATTGATTGGTCTCGGATTGACCTTGGAATCAGATTGAACCCATTGGGTTGTTCCGATTCTCAATTGCTTTTTCAAGGAGTATTAAAAATAAAATAAAATAAATTATCGGTTGATCCGTGTTGACCCTGAAACTGGACCAAACCCATTGAGTCCGTCCGGTCCTCGGTCCCAAGCTCAATAGGGTCAGTCCTTGGTTCAAAAAATTAAGAACCTGGTCTTAGGGTTAGGAGGTAGATCGGATCAACCGGACCATGCTCACACCTAGTCTTCTTCCCTAATTTGTCTTTTCCACTGCACCTTTTCTCTGCATTCCTCCTTCCCAAAGCAAACTTTTGCTTTCTTTTTCCATATTTTGTTTTACTTTTTACTTTTTCTATACTTTTCGTTTTCTTTTGTTTTTTTGTTTTATTTTTTTCCTCCCCTTTGTTCCTCTTCTCCTTCGTGCTTGCCCCTTGCACGCCTAAAGATGGCTTTCCACCAAATCTAAAACACACACCAGTGCTGGCTGGAGTAACCGCCGTCAACCGCCGTCGGCAACCACCACCGGTCGGCCATCGGTTCCGACCAGCGTCGACCGCCGTTGGCTACCTTCTTGGCGGCCACCAAAATTCTCTCCGGTGCAAAGGAAAACCCTTGCTGACTCGATGGTGCACGACCATTTCACGAAAATCACACCAAAGCACAGAGAATACACAAAAAGCGAACATGGGAAAACAATTATAGAAGTAAAGACAGGTCGATCTCTGGTTTAAACATGAACTAGCTTTCAGCCTTTCTCTGAGGTATTTCATCAAACACTTATGATGCACTGGCTAACAAAGAAATCTAGGCTCATTTGAGGATACAGGTTCGAACCAAGCTCGAATATAGACATACAAGCAGCATTCTAGACCAACTCAGAGACGTATCATACGCATTTGACATGAGTATGAACAACAACATCAGACCTTGGCCATAACCCACTAAAGAGACTCGAAGTTCACTCAAGTATTTCAACGAATAGCCAGCATGCACTACTGAAATGGGGGACCTCAGACCTGCTAGAGATCCTAACACGAACTTAGCTCCTAACAACGCGTACTAGAACACACAGAAACTCTCATGGAGGACCAATGGGACCGAAACTCGTGCGAACGGGTCGGCCGCGAGCTCCGGTCTGAAGCTCCCAAAAATGGAACACACATGCTCAAGGGAGACCCACCTGGTTCGGGGAGGAGGCCTGCAGTGGATGGCAGCTAATGAACGGACTTCCGGTGACCGCCGACGGCAGATCACTCTCTCGGGCTCACGCTCTCCTTGCTCTCTCTCTTTCGGACTCTCACCGAAGAGCTCCCTTTTTTGAGGGCATTGGCCAGTGCGCATGGCTTCTGCCATCACCAGCTCACTGGTCAATCTGGCCCCGACCCGCGGATCGTGCTGCCCTCTGCCGCTCGCCATCCGTTCCTTCTCTCTGAGCTGTTACTCTTCTCTTTTTGCAGAGCGTGACCGGCATGAGGAGGAAGAAGACCAGCACACGGGCTGGGCTTAGAGAAAAGTAAATGAAACCGGGCTTGGCCCAAGCGAAAAGACATACAGAGGGGAGGAGAAAAGAGAAGGACCGGACCGAGCCCGGTCCGCTCTTCTTTTTTTTTTTAAATATTCGATTTAAAAAAATAATTTTCTGTTTACATTTTTAGATTTAATAATTAGTGATAGTTATGTAAATGCTCCTAATGTCTA
The DNA here is from genome assembly GCA_014182375.1 of Eucalyptus virginea. Classification (NCBI taxonomy): domain Eukaryota; kingdom Viridiplantae; phylum Streptophyta; class Magnoliopsida; order Myrtales; family Myrtaceae; genus Eucalyptus; species Eucalyptus virginea. Next base: position 21,770,621 of record CM024524.1, on the reverse strand, counting down.
TGCATAATGGATTTTAATGAAAACATACACGATGCATTTTAATGAAAGTTATTTACTTTACTCTTTACTTCTTCTTTTTCTCTTTTTTCTTTTTTTAGCAATTGATTCCAATATGCAATTGAGTCATAAATAAAATAGTAAAATTTAGGTGTCAACAACTATTAGGACACATAAACTACCATCACTCTTATACACTTCCTCTTATCACTATAATGAGAGTAATAAACAAACAGTAGAGCAGTTCTATCAAAATAGAGAGATGATAACAACAAAACAATCTTTCTCAATTTTACTGTCCAACTGTTTTTAGCTTCTTTGATCATCTTTATATAGACATCTTCAATTTATCCGTTGGAGTTGCTTTTGAGGAGTTGAAAGCTCTTTGGAGTTCATTGGACTTGTCGATGAGGTCTAGATCGCCCACACAATCCTTCCGATAAACAATAGCACGGTTTTAGAAAATGAAGTCCGCTAACCGCTATTACATCAATGTATCTTGGACTGTCTGACCAAAACTGTTAATTGGTTCTTTGACTCATTTCCGGTTCTCTTGCTACAAATTCTCAGCCTGTTAGGCTGCGCATGACAAAATTTCTGAAACAGAAATTGATTTCGGCAAATCAATTTATTAATTTCTATTCCCGGACAAGTTTCGAGCAAAAAAACCCATTTGATAAAGACTCAAAATTTCTCTTTCTGAAACAGAAATCCGTTTGATAACAGAACAAAATTTCTATTTCTAGGAATAGAATTGATTAGATAATAACATAGTAAATCCTCAAATATAAAATAATAGTCGAAATAATACTAAAACAACATGGGAAATCCTCAAATACAAAATAATAGTCGAAATAATACTAATACATTACAAAAGTTGAAAATACAATTTCATGGAATTTCCGGTATATTATTATCCCTTGCCATTTTATTAGCAATTGTTTTCCTAAGCGTATTTATTTGGTTTCCCTCATTAGTCAATGTATCGTTTGCAAGTTCATCCTACGTAGGTTCAGACAAGTACTGCGAAAGCATGAATATGGGTGCCATCAATGGCGCCTATACAGCCTTGTCATTTTATGAAAAACTAGTATTATACAAGATTATCAACAAAATAAAATTAATGGTGTAAAGGAATATATGAGAATTCTACCTTAAAGTAATGTTTGTGGTTAGGAACCAATCGGGAGAAGGTCGGTTTATTTTGATTCTCGAATTGAATCAGTCCAGTTGCTCATCCCTAATTTCTTTATTATTGCTCAATAAACCTTTAATGGCCCTTGCATAGCAAAGAAAGAGATTCTCTTGAATCTCTTGCCTTCAAATTAAAATTCAAGATTGTCTAACAATCTAATTATTTTGATTTTGCAAGAATTTTGAATCCGTAAAAAAATAAGGTTAAATTTCTAGGCACGTTTTTATTCATCTATTACGTAAGAACTTTTCTTCAACTGGCCATACGTGTGCCTTTTCTAGGAGGAAAGAGCCCCATTGTTTTTAAGTAAGCATTTAAGAACTTTGGTCGTTTTTGAAAATTGGGGACCCATTCAATTGCCTTTCATCCTAAAGAGGAAGTTATCAAAAAAAATTGAAAAAAAAAAAAAACACGAGCAAAATAAGAAAAAGAAAATTAGCAATAATTTGTGAAGTTGTGGTTATGAGTGAATTAAGTTAGCAAGAAAGCACAATGTTTCTTTTATATGGTTTGATTTCGGTTTCGATTTCTATTTCGAAACGAGAAGTTAAAATTTCAGCTTCGATTTTTTCAATTTCTCTATTTACGGAATAGAAATCTGTTTCGAAATAAAGAAATCAAATTGCGTTACAAATGGATTTACTTCCAAACTGTTCCGGGGAACGGAAAAACGAGAAATCGAGAAACAGAAATTTTGTCATGCGCGCCCTTAACGACTATATCCTACCTATCCAATGGTCATACACAAATGCACTCGTTTACTAACACCTTTCAAAGACGATATGAGCACAATGCAATGCTCCTTATCACCTGATGATAGCATGTGCTCCTCACCATCAGTCTGTTGGTGCTACGCATGGTCAAATCATATGGAATGACTTGTGATTAATCATCCAATAATTCTCTTGAATATGTTAGCTTCCAAAGACTTTACATTGATGACAGATTGGCCATGGTGCTTTCAAGTCCTTTTAAAATCCTCATGTATTTGACCTGTTCTCCTCTTGTTAAGATCCTCATTCTTGTAATCTGTCTCCACTGAGCTCACGAAAACCATCAATATTATCACAGTCCTCATGGAATTATCACCTCGTCATAAGGACAAAGATATACACTTATCATATAAAAATAATAAATCAATGATAGTTTTGGAATCATCAAAATTCCTTAGAGATATTTTCTTAACAAAATTTCCCTTTTTTTTTATGATGACAAAACTACCCTATAGATGTGAAAATAAATAGTTTGAAATTGGTATTCCAGTAGATGTTAGATTTGCTTAATAGGTTTGAATAATTTCAATAATTTGCGGACAAGTTGTTGACAGCGTCCAAGTACTGATACTCAATGAATGACTTGAGAACTTTTTTTAGTTATTTATACTTCCTTAAGCCACTCTAGTAAAAACCAATCAAAGGAACTAAGATTTAATTTCTTTTTCTCTATTTATGCATTCCATTGTTCTGGGAAAAGCTTTTTTTTCTCTTTGAATGTATGTTTCTGAAAATCATTTTGTTAATTCCTCAATCATTTCTGAAACGAAATCTTCTTTTTGGCTTTTGGGGCATAATTTAAAAGAAAATATCAATTTGTTTATGTAAAAATCTGAAAACGTTGGCGTGCTTGGCCTTGGGGTATTTTACCTCTGTTAGAGTGCATAGTCGTGTGCATTCTTTTTCTAGCAATATACAATCTTATCCTATGACAAGGATGTAGTACTTGCTCTTCTATTTATTAATTTTTTCACGTACTATTCTCTCATTATCTATATCTAGGATAGCTGAGCACGATGACGTGGAAGATATCCTTGTTTCACTAATTCCAAACTCAATTGCAAGGGGACAAATCCCCCACTTAGGAAAGGGTAAACTAGCCTAATACAAATCCCCGAGGCTGTAATGAAATCCATGGGAGAATGACATTAGAAGTGCCAAAAATTATGTATGGCACTCACTTTAGTGTTAAAAGGTTTTTGGGGATCATTTAAGTGTCATTTTTTTTTTAAATGATCACTTAGGTGCCACCTTCAATTTGGGTCCTCACAAATCCAACGTTGCTGTATTTTATTAATTTCTCAGCTCTACATGGGTTGCCGGCATGCCCAATCAACATATAACCCCTAAATGACATCTCTAAAAGTTGTAAATAGTGATTGTTTGAGTGCCAAATTTTATTTAAAATGATCACTTTAGTGTTAGAGGTTTTTAAAAATTGATCACTTCAGTACCAAGCATGCCATGTGGACTAGATTTTTTAAATAATATGCCAAGACATATAAAATTTAATTATGAAAGCCATGTATTATATTTTATTGGAATTTCTCGCTGTTGGCACTCAAATATCGTTTTTTGTTTGATTTGACACTTAAGTAATCCAGTAAAAACTTATGACACTAAAGTTAATGTCGTTAATAATTTTTGACACTTTTAGTACTCTTTTGCCTTAAATCCATCCTCACAAGATGTGGATAGAGCAACATCCTTATCACCAGAGCCACCCAAAACGAAGTCACATCAAGAAGGTTTTATGTGAAGGAACAACTCGATGGTCGCATATTGACAAAATAATAGCTTGAAAACCGCATTAGAATTGTGAGAATTTTCAAGCTCTAAAAGCAAAAGCTCAATGGCCACGCAATTGATATAAAGAAATCATATACTAACCCTAGAGACATACATATGTATGTATTTATTAGACCCACCTTCTGACTAAACTAACATGTTATAGGATCAACCACATAACCCCCTCCAGGCAATTCTTCCGCTGAAAATTGGCCAAAAGATAGTCAAGCTAAAACCTTAAAGTTTTATCGAGCCTTCAAATTTGACCAAGCAATGGTTGATCTAGACATTATTTCCTCAGATATCCTCTTCTTTTCCTCAGCCTCTGCTACTTTCTTCTGCTCATCTTTATGGCCCCACTTCACTTCTTCGAACTCGACCAGCAAGGTCTCCCAGTCGGAGAGGAGCTTGTCCTTCCTAGACTTCACTTCCTCGTCTTTCTCTTGAGCTCTTCCTCTTCCTTCGCGAGGTCATCCATTAACTGCTCATACAAGACGTGAGTCTCATGGCTCTTCTTCATAGCAGAGAATCTTTGATCCCTTTGTGCAGCTCAAACTCAGCATGTCCTGCCCAAATATTACGAAGTCGGAAGTGAACTCATTGAAATTGGCATAAAATGTCTCAATTGCTATTTTTTCCTCCGGTAATAATCTAGTTCTGGCTGAGCTCAAAGTTGATAGTGTCTTAGATAGCCTCTCTTTCATATTTGTTGGAAGATATGCTCGTGATAGCTCGTGATATTTGACAAGGGATTCAATTGGATCACGATCGTGCACAAATCAATTAAGGATTAGATTGAGATTTAGATTGATTCATAGAATTCTTTATTTTCATTTATTATGTACATCTTGTACTATATCTACAGAACACTGTACATAAGAAATTATTGAAGAAAGAATACAGAAAATCTTCCCAAATTCTTCGTCTTCAGTCACGATCCTTTTGCCTTCCTCAATTCCCTTTTGGTTTCTTTCATGGTATCAGAGCTTTGAAGCTCCTGATTTCACTTCCGTTCTTTTATTGCTACCAAGGATATTCTATCCTGCGAAGTAGAGTCAATGCTTCAATAAAGGAATCAAGTTTCGAAGTTTTTTTTGCATCACCACCATGACCCAAAATTTACCTTCATTTTCTAGCAAGCATCCACAAGAAGCGAACGCAACGCAAATTCCAGAAAACTAGAATGCGCCTTCTGTTGTTGATGTCACCAAACCCCAAGAACAAATTACTCGGGCCTTAGATATTGAAACCCTTTTGGCTCAGACAAATCTAGGGCAACCCATTATGGGCTAGCCCATGATAAGCCATCTTTACCAGTGGCTGCCATTTTAGATGCGGCCCAATCCATGGTTGTTTGGGTCGAGCCCAAGTGCATCATTACCAAGGATTCAGGGCCAACGAGTTTCTATCCAACCCAATGGCAACCCACCAATCGTAAACAGGGCAAGCATAACCATCTGGTCGGATCCAATAAATGTTGGGCAGGCAACTAGATTAGACGAACCGGGTATTGGAACGAATCCATACCTAGGTTTTTTCAATGCAGGTCATGGAACTGGGTCAAACAATCCGAGCATGGGAACCAATCTCTACCGGGATTTTCACCGGAGTTTCTGCCATATCCAGTCACGGCTGTCACCAGTCGACCAAAACCCAATGACCCCTTGTTCGTGTCTACTGCAGAAGGACCAAAATTGCAGCTAATCAACCAACAATTGACCATGCTAGAGAATTACTCCAGGTGATCGCAGAAGTTCCAACGAGCCCTTGTGACGAAGGATAAAGACGGGTTTCTCAATGGAACCGTCTCGATCCCCCTCGATGAACGCCTAGCCCGACATTGGAGGAAGTGCAATCAACTCGTCCGTACCTAGATCAGGAATTGCATATCTCCAGAAGTCGCAGCCGAACTTCCACCAATATAGGACGCACAAAACATGTGGGAAAATATCAAAGAAATGTACGGTAAACTAGACCAAGCGAAGAATTTTTCCATCATGCAGGAACTCAGCGAGCTCAAACAGGGGAACATGACAGTCACAGCTTACTTCAACAAGCTATCATCACTGTGGAACGACCTCAAAGCAGCCAAAGAAAACTCGACGGACTAGAATCAACGCTTAAATAGTACAGATCTATCAAAGAAAGGGAGAAAGCCATGCGTTTCCTTTTGATTTTGAACGAATCTTACCTTACCTTTCGTTCACATATTCTGGCTATGGACCCAGAAACACCAATCGGCCAGATCTTTCAATTGGCTATTCAAGAGGAAAGCTAGCGGCTTGCATCGCCGGAACACGCGAAGAGCGGCGAAAGCATCGCTCCTGCAGCTCGCAGTGAACAGTGAAAGGGAGCCAACAAAACCCTAAATCGAGAAAGGGAAATGAAAGGCATACTAGGGTTCAACAAAGTAGATACGCAGGCCCTTAAAAGAGGAACGAGCGGCCCAGATCGCGCACGTGGATCGGACGGCTCACAGGGGTCCGATTTTATGAATGGAACGGATGGTGGACAAGAATCCGCGATTAAGGGGATGGACGGCCAGATTTTTGCCACGTCATCAAGAAATTTTGGATAGAATTTAAAAGGAAAGGGTAAATCATTTTGCAAATATTGCAAACAACCTAATCATATAATTGACAGCTATTGGAAATTACAGCGAAAATCGGAGAGAAAGGGAAAAGGAAAGAATTTTCTGCAACTTACCAAGTCATTGGACCCGAGTTTGAGACACCTGGAGTGTCAAAACTTGGCACGGAGAGACACTTAAGTGCCAAAACTTTGGAAATGTACACTTAAATGCTAGTTTCGAAGTAAAGTGAAACATTTAAGTGCCACTCCAGCCAAAATCCGGCCAAATTGCTAACGTGGTAATTTTCCAATGAGTTGGGTGCAAAACGGCGTCATTTTGCTCACGATGTGGCGAGAAAATGCAAAAACGACGTCGTTTTTGTGTTTGATGTGTAAATAATTAATATAAAATTAATTAAATTAAATTGAAACTGAATTTTTTTAAAATATTCTAAAAATTAAAAAATTAAAAATAAAAAACCTAAAATTAAAAAGGGGGAGCCAAAGGGGCGGCTAAGGGTTGAGCCCTCGTCGCCGCCGCCTCCCCCGCCGCCGCTAGGAAGGGCCAGCAACGGAGGGGGAGGGTTGGCTAAGGTCGCCGACCCACGGCCGATCGGCGGATTGCGGCGAGGGCCACGACCCTTGTCACAAATCTGGGCGAGGGCTCGCGGGCCCTCGTCGCCTCCCGCCGTCGCCGGGAAGGGTCGGCGATGGTGGGGGAGCATCGGCTGGGGTCGCCGGGCCTTTGCCAAGGGCCGGCAACGCCGGCCAACGGGCGATGAGGGCCCGCGAGCCCTCGGCGGATCTGGGTGAGGGCCGCAACCCTCGCCCCAAATGCAGGCAAGGGCTCGCGAGCCCTTGCCGCCTCCCGTCGTCACCGGGAAGGGCCGACGACGATGGGGGGAGCATCGGCTGGGGTTGTCGGGCCCTAGCCAAGGGCCGGCAACCCCGGCCAACCCTCCCCCTCCGTTGTTGGCCCTTCCCAACGGTGGCGGGGAGGCGGGCGAGCCCTCGCCGCCCCCTTTGGCTCCCCCTTTTTATTTTTTAGGTTTTTAATTTTTAGAATATTTTAAATAAAATTAAGTTTAAATTTAATTTAATTAATTTTTATATTAATTATTTACACATCGTACACAAAACCACATCGTTTTTGCATTTTCTCGCCATCGTCGGCAAAAGCGACACCGTTTTGCATCCAACTCGTCGGAAAATTGTCACGTCAGCAATTTGGCCAGATTTTGGCCGGAGTGGCACTTAAGTGTTCCACTTTACTCCGAAACTGGCACTTAAGTGTACCTTTCCGAAGTTTTGGCACTTAAGTGTCCCTTCGTGCCAAGTTTTGACACTTGGGCTGTTCTTCTACCCACTTGACCTACTGGCCAAAATGCTGACCAACCCATTACATATGGACAATATCAACAACTGATGTAGGCGTTGCAAAAATTGAATACTTCCAACAAAGGCGGAAGTTTTTCAGGTACCACACATTGCTTGATTAATTCCATTTCAAGAAAAGCATGGATAATTGACTCGGGAGCAAGCGACCATATTATCTGTGACAAAGGATTTTTTTCGAGTATAAATGAAGGCTTGAATTTTCCTGTTTCCGTATAATTACCCAATGGAAATAACACTCATGTCACTGTGACAGGAACAATCAATCTTAGTCCACAGATTACTCTTCAAAATGTCCTTATGTCCCAGAGTTCCAATTTAATCTCATTTATGTGTCAAGAGTTTGCAAAGAAAATTCATGTTGAGTATTCTTCGATGCTAACACTTGTTTTTTTTAGGCCATTTCAACTGGCAAATTAATGGGCTTGGGTAGTCTTTCGAAGGATTATTTTTTTGAATAAATTTTCCAAGTAATTTCAACTTATCCTACATTTCCTTAAATAAGCCATCATTGTGTAACTTGACTACCAATGATAAGAATTTTATTATGCATCTGAGAATGGGTCACAGTGCCTCCTTTCCTTATCCTCAATGTCCCATATGTCCTCTTGCAAAATAGTCACGTATCCTCTTTCCATTTGGTAGTACTCGTGCTAGTGATATTCTTTTGTTAATACATGTGGATGTCTTGGGACCTTATCATACGACAAATGTATGAACTCCTAAATTTTTCTTTTACAAAAATTGCATTTCCAAATCAAGTTTCCCCCCACATCGCTATGATTAAATAACTTAGTAATGTATCTCCATAATGCTTGTTTTACAACTTCATTGCTAGATGTAGATGGTTGTGAATTTGAAGCGCTGCTAACCATGCTTAAAGAAATTCTACCAAAAAAAAAAACATCGTTACAAGAACTATAAGTTTAATATATATTACAAGTAAATGTAATGGCAAAATCGCAAAAATAAACATCTACAATAATAAGCACATCCATAAAAACAAATTATTAGTAGAAAATCGATGACCCAATAACATATTAACAAATCAAACTCAGAGTTTAACGATCTTCAACGATAAAGTTGAAGATCCCTTGTAAAAGGAAAAAATTGCTAGTTTCTTTAACTAAAGAAACAAAAGAGGTACTAAAAAGCACATTTTGTTTTAGTACCGGAAAGCTAGAGTGTCAAACTTGGCACAGATTGACACTTAAGTACTAAAAGTTAGGTTAGTGACATTTAAGTATCAAAATTGAAGCAAAATGGATCACTTAAGTGCCAACGGCGAGAAAATCTAGCCAAAACGCTATCGTGGTGATTTTCTGGCAAGGCAAGTGCAATACGATGTTGTTTTGCACGCTAACATGGCTAGAATAGTGCAAAAACGACGTTATTTTACTGATGACATGGGTAAATAATTAATATAAAACTAAATTTATATAAAAAATTAAAATATAATTAAAATATAATTAAAAAAAAAAAAAAAGATAGATTGCAGGTGGCGAGGGCTCCTCGCTGTCATCAAAAAAGCCGACGACGACTAGGGAGGGTCGATCGGGGTCACCAAGCCTTGGTCGGGGTCACCCGTCGCCAGCCCTTCTTCGCGATGGCAAGGAGGTGACAATGAGGGCTCAGCCTTCACTACCTACAATCTCTTCTCTAAAAAAATTATTTTTTTAGTTTTTTATAATTTAATTTAATTTAATTTAATTTAATTTAATTTATATATTAAAATTCAAATATGCGCCAAAACGACATTGTTTTTGCATTTCTTTGCTTAGTCAATTCTCCGGTAAGTCACGTAGGTGAGCAAAATTAATAAAAAATTGCTACGTAAGATTCCGGCGGGGTTTGCTGGAGATGGCACTTAAGTGTCCAATTTTTCGAAAAAAAGTGGCACTTAAGTATTACTTTCCTAATTTTTTGCACTTAAAGCCCCCATGTGCCAAGTTTTGATACTTGGGGTGCATTTTTGCCATTTTTTTTACATAGCCAAGGCGATAACATAAGCTGTCTAAAATGGACAAATCATAAAGCAAAGCAACTTATTGGCATGAAAGGTCACCTATTCGAGGGACCATTGCTCAAGAAATAAAGAAAGGACCTTGTTATTATGTTCTCTAAACCCCACAAAATGTCTCAATCTCCAAGGACCAAAAAAACCCAAATGACCCTCCTTCTCTGGATGCTTAAATTTCTTCTGGAGAAAAAATATCTAAATAAAATGAGCAAAATGAAATATCATGTAATTTCGTTTCTATTACAAAAGATTCACCAAAATCAAGCTCAATAAATTGTTTCTTAAGACTGTAAGTTGCAAAAGGTGACAAAAGAATATAGGGATGGCATCTCTTGCCAAATACTAGTAATAGAGACAGAAATACAAACAACAATCTCTTCAAAAAAACATAGGAGGATCACTTGTTAAGTGTTCAAAATTAGCATGGAGATAGAGATTAATTTAAAGCAAATATAAATATGTAAAATGTAAGAAGATCATTCCAAAGTAGATGCTTTATGGAGTTTAATCAAGCAAGTGGTGGGCAATTGTGATGGTGTGGACACACGAAATCATTCATCAAGCAAGCCGAAGCACGGCTTCCAACAGGCGAGTGAACACCCGAAAGTATTCATCAATCAGAAAGAGGACACCAGGATGACCCAAATCCCCCATTTCCCCAAAAGAGCTCTAGGGTTCCCAAAAAAATCCCAAATCAAATTACAAAAGGATCGAAGAGGCCGAATCGAAAAAGAAAGTGGAATAACTCAACTTACTAACCTAAGATGAGCAAAAGGAGACGAAAAGGGAGACGAAGAGAAGCAATGCGTGCAAGAGGCGGAGTGGGGTCAAGGTGATGACGTGACATTTGCGAGAGATAAAGGCGGGGTTGGAGGCACCTGCGACAGCAGGTAAGGCGAAGGCGCGAGGGGGCTGCGGCAGCTAGTGGGGTGGGCCATGGAGCTGGCGGAGCAACATCAGCGAGAGGAGGAGGGTTTCGATTGCCAAGACTAAGGACTCACAACTCAAGCGAAGGAACTTGAAGTGATTGACGAGAAGAGCACTTCTTCTTTTAACTTCATTATGTTTTTTATTATTTTTATTTTTTGCATATGTTTATATTTTGACTCCTCAAGTATCGAAAACTTTTAAAATTGACCTATGCATGCTAAAACCATGTGTCAAAATTCAAAACTCGTGTGTCGAGAAAAGTTAATCACATGTTAGATTTTCCAACATTTGTTAAGAGTGTGCCGAACATGTGTCGGAGTGTCAAACACAATAAGAAATGTCTCGGAGAGTATTGATGCTTCTTAGATCACAACAACTAGTAGACTACAACACATCAAGGTGAGCAAGAGGAGGCAAATAGGCTAGCAATTGTGGTATCTACTGAGGGAGAGAAACTCCAGTAGAATGGGAGATGTAGTTCGGCCCTTGACTTCCTAAAGATTGATTTTAAATGTCAGAAGACCCAAAAAAATGCTCGTTGTGATCTCAGCAAGAATACTAATTGGGTCTCCGAAGAAAGATAAAAGAGTATATAGAAACCCAACATCAAAGAAGCAAAAATGATTTGGTCCCTATGACCAATAAGGTAACCTCTCTTTGCTCTTGATGATAAGTTATTACTTGATACTTCAATTAAGGTGCTGGAAAATGTCATAGATTGAGCTTTGGTGGCTAGCCCTAAATAAGCCATCAAGGTATAAATAAAGATTTTGAGTTGGAATATCAGAGGCTGGGCACTCACCTAACATTCCAACAACTTAGAGCTTTAGTGGCTCAGGAAAGACCCAATCTATTATTCTTGACAAAGATTAAAAAAATAATAATAAAGAATTCGCATTAGAAAAAGTGAGGAAGCGCTTTTAATATCAGAACCTTGGGATGGTAAATCCAATCAGCACTACGGGGGGACTCGCACTAATGCAAAACAATGATGTGAAGGTAGGAGTGAAATTTAGTTCGGGTGAGCCAATAGATGTTATTTCCAAGGACCTAAATAGTGGCAACATGATGAGAATCTCCTTCTTACGTGCATCCACGAATTTTCAAGAAAGGTATGTGTTATGGTAGCTTATCTAATCCATTCATTCTATTAATAGTCTTTCATGGATTTGTATTGGAGATTTCAACGAGACTTTGTATCACTGGGAGAGAGTTGGCAAGAGAGAAACTAATTATTATCGTATAGCTACCTTTTGTGACTTGCTGAATGACTATTTACTTATGGATATCGAAAGCAAGATGTGCATACTCACTTGGGCAAACAATAGGAAAGGGGATGCCTTGATTAAAAAGAGATTTGATAAAGCACTATGCAATATTGGATAGCGAGTGATATATCTAAACATAGAAGCTTTTGTTTTACCTGCTATTGGATCTAACCATAGCCCTATAGTGCTTTCTTTATCCCTAGCGATGACTAGGAGGAAAAAGGAATTACGATTTGAGGCATATTGATTAAAGGATGCTGAGTGCCCAAAAGTTGTCAAGGAAATGTGGTAAGATCATTACAACACTTAGTTGAACCTAGTGAATAAACTAAGCAAGGTAGCTCATGCCTTGGCAAAATGGGGTAAGCACAATTATTCCAACACATTTGGATAGGTCCAAATGTTGAAGCGCGAACTTATCAAAATGACTAATAGCGTGGATAAAGACTCAATAAAGGAAGAGACTTGGCAACTTTAGAAAAAAATTGAGAAACTACGGAGATTGAGAGAGTTGTATTGGTGCATTAGATCAAGGATATGTTGGCTAAAATAGGATAATGGAAATACAAAATACTTTCATGCAATCACTATGCAAAGATGGCAGCGAACCAAAATTTCGCTGATGATATGCTTTTTTTTTTTTTTCTAGATGGGACAATAAAAGAATGCCAAACTTGGCAAATCTTTTGAACCACTATTGCTTTGCCTTAGGCCAAGTAATTAACATGAATAAGTCAAGTGTATTTTTTAGTAGTATTTATCCTCAACAACTGCCAAAGAATATGGTAGTATTTATCCTCAACAACTGCCAAAGAATATGGCAATTGAATTAAGAGTACCTATCATTAAGAAAACCAAAAAATACCTTAGCATTACATTGATTTAGGGAAAGTCAAAGAAAGGATGTTTGCCAGGATCCTCGCAAGGGTGAATATGAAACCGAATGAATGGAGGGAAAAGCTTATGATAAAAGTAGGAAATAAGATTTGATTAAAATAATTGTGCAAGCATTGCTACAATATGTGATGTCCATTTTCAAGATTCCGATGTCCATTTGTAAATCGATTGAGCAAAGAATTGCAACATTTTGGTGGAATCAAAACAAGATAAAAGGGGGATTCACTAGAAGAAGTGGGAGGTGTTAAAAATAAGAAAGGACTCTAGAGGCTTAGGCTTTAAAGACTTTGTTGTTTCCAACAAAGCTATGGTAGGGAAATAGGCTTGGAGGCTTATATCCCCCTCGGTCTTATGAAGCCAGTTGTCAAAAGGCATTTACTTCCCTAGAGGTGACTTTTTAATGCAAATAAAGGACCTAGACCATGTTGGGGGTGGCAAAATATACTAGTGGGAAAAGAAATGTTAAATCAAGAGGTCCAATGGTCGGTGAGTGATGGTTTTAATATCAGAGAAAGAGAAGACAGATGGCTGCGAAAAGGTTGCATTTGAGGACCAACAAAACCAAGGAGAGCCTCAGGTTGTGGCTGAGTTGATAGATCAAAAGTCAAAACAATGGGATGAATAGATGTTATCAACTTTTTTTTATGAAGACCTAGTAAATGAAATCCTTGCTATTCCACTCAGTTCTACCATGGGGAAATTAACTAATTTGGACTAGGAATGGTTCTGGATCCTACTTAATTAAATGCAAGTACAACAAAATCTACTAAGCAATCTCTTATGGTAACACAAACTAGGCATCCTCATCATACCAGTCTCCCAAAATTTTGTGGAAATTGTTTTGGCAATTTCACACCTACCTAGGATTAAGTTTTTTATGTGGAGTCTATGCAACAATGTGCTTCCCACAAAGAAAAATCTCCATAATAGAAAATTGTTACCTGATCTGCTCTGCCCCATTTGTCATTCAGCATCGGAAACCCTGAAACACCTATTCATCCTCTACGAATGGACTTAGTAGTTATGGTTCAATTTCGAGCTTAAAATTGACTTGTCTCCCCCAAAAAATCACTAGAATGGACAAGTGGGTACTTGATATGCTCACCTTAGACACTAATTATCCTTTAAATGAGCTATTCACTAGAATTCTTTGGCAGATTTGGAAGTCCTCGTCTTCCAAGGTAGGGAGCCATGTTTGAGCTCCTTTCTTGAAGATGCAAAAGTAGAAATAATTGTATTTAGCATATGGAACCCATCCAAGAACAAAAGAAGGGGAGGCGGAATAGAATCACCTACCGGAAAAAGGCGTCTTGAAGTACAACGTTGATGGCTCATGGACCAGTGACTCCTTTGAGGGATCGATTGCTAAGCTATACTGAAACTCTGACGACCTTATCATAGATGAATTCACCTTGAAGGTACACGCCGTCTATACACTAATGGTGGAAGCCATAGCCGTCTGTGAGGTTCAGTCGAGGTTGGTGAAGACAATGAAACTGAACTCCTCTGATCTACAAGTGTTGGTGTGCATTGATAGCTTATCAATTGTGGAGGATTTATCAAGCCGGGTTATCAACCCATGGACCATGAAGCCCATCATAGAAGACTGCAAACAATTCCTGGTCCAACTTGTTGGCGTCTCGGTGATCTATTAGTCCCGTGAAGCAAACTAGACTGTGGATTGGACAGTTAGCACCCACCTCTTTTTTTTTTTTTTTTTTTGGGTGATTGATTGCATAATCTTTCCTATATCAAAAGGTTCCTCTTTCCTTGTATGCATGGTTTACATTAGTATATGTTATATTCTAATTTTCTAAATTTTCATTAATAGGTGCAATGCACATAACTTTTAAGGTGTAAAATGTGCGTTTATCTCTTGAAGAAAACTCATTTTCACACTTGATTGTTGTAAATATATATATGGACTATGGGAGGAAAAAAAAGTTAACTAAAATGCTAAATTAACTAAAATAATGAAAAAGTTAGCAAAAAAGTTAATAATAACAATTTTTTTGTTTTAGATATTCTAATAAAGAAAAGTGGTGTCCGGTTAAAATTCGATTAAATTAGGGTAAAAATCTTCAGAATACAAGTATTTAATTTTTGAAAGAAAAAATTTCGTGTGGCGCACGGTTGCTTGCTGGTAGGGGCCCATCCAATGGGTGCTTGCTACGTGGTGGTTCTAATGCCAGCTAGGTGTTGTGTCAGCGTCATGCTGGCGTTCATAGTGCTCAATTGGGATGACACGTGGTCATTTGAGGCTAGGTCAACAAGCCATGCGCTGTGCCAGACGAGTTAGGCCCAAAAGCCATTGTGCGCGGAGCGTCGTGCTTTTGAGCCTGCACGATGCGGGCCTGGTGCGGCCCAGTCCTGGTTCGAGTGTGGCCTTGCACATATTTTCCCCTTAGCCCAACGCGTCCCCGAGCTTGGCCCGGTGGGCGAATTCCCCCAGCCCCGCTCGTCTTCTCCACAAACCCAGCGTGCGAAGCTTGATGGGCCAGTGGCCTTGTTGCTCTGATCGAGCGGTCGGCTTGGCTGGATTGGGGCCCGATGGACCTAAGCCACGCTCCTCCTTTTTCTAGCAAAATTTGGCCTGGGGAAGCATTGCCCTTTTGAGTTATATTTACCCTCTGAACAGGCCCTCCATTTGCCCTTTTTCTTTCTCTCTAGGTAATTCGCCATAGCTCATGCTTTGGTTATCATTCTCTCTGTATCTAGCTATTAATCCTCTTGATTTAGGCAACGAAATCCTGAAGGTTGGAGAAGCTAAAAAAAGTCCACTAAATCCAAGACCAATATGGATATAAAACAATGTAATGTTTGGTAATCAAGATAAAATTCATAATATGATAAAATTTATCATATCCTATATTTGGTACGTGCTGAAGAAAAGATAAAATCATATATAAAAGGAATATAGGCTGAATAAAATTATCCTATGAGGAGAGGTGGGATAAAGGTATATAAGATTCATTATAACCATAATAGAAAAGTTATTTTCTCGAATAACAAGCTTCTTTAATTAATAAAATTGAGATTATATTTCAATATAAATTATTTTTGAATTCTAATATAAGAAATTAAAAAAAAAAAAAAAACATTTTAGTTTTTTTCCTAATTTAATTCTGTCTTATAATATAAATTCAATATATAAATATATATTTATGTTTATTACATGTTTTAGATATTTTAGTACAATTTATTATTTAATAAAATTTCATTAGAAAATAATGGAAGGGGAAGAAAAATTAAAAAAGAAATTAATTAAAAAAGAGAGGAGAATAAAATAAAAAGCAAATAAAAATAAAGTAGGCAAGTGTGTCATAAGAAAGTTTTACCATCTCCATTTTGTAAAATTTTTTATTCATTTATACGATATGGCTTTTATACCAAATAATGTATAATAATATGATGTGAATATCTCTAACTTTATTATTACAATCACTAAGAACTCGATAAGATATAGCAAAAAAATCCATGAATTTCATATCCTATTCTAGTTATTTGGATTTTTAACCAGGATAGAGTTGGATAAAATAGAATATGAAATCTAAGAATTTTCATATATCCCATATATTGTTTGGAGAACTGTAATAGTAAAGTCAGATATATACATATAATATTATGTATATCATTTAGTAAAAATGGCATATCATTGTAAAATGTAAAAATCTTCAACAACATTCTTACCTACTTTATTTTTATTGGCTTTTTTTCCTTCTCTTTTTAATTATTTTCTTTTTTATTTCTTTTTCCCTTCCTTCATTCTTAAATAAAATTTTATTAAATGTTAAATTGTATTAATAATACTCAAATACTAAAATACCTAAACTATATAATAAATATAAATATATATATTTATGTTTATATATTGAATTTACATTATAAGATAGAATTAAATTCAACTATACCAATAAGAATAAGATTAAATTAGAAAACTAAATTATTATTTTTTGTTATTTGAATTTCTTATATTTTATATATATTGAAGCATAATTTCGATTTTATTAATCAAAGAAGTTTCTTATTCGAGAAAAATAACTTTTTTATTATGAATATTTGAAATGCTATCCACATTTATTCCACCGGGCTATATTCCTTTTATATCTAACTATATCATATCTTAAGCTGACATCAAATGCAGGATATGATAAATGAATTTTTATCTCGACTGCTAAATGCAGCCTTAGTGCGTGTCCAAGTAAGGATTCAAAGCCCTTGACTTAATAAAAGCAGCATCCTATAATGCTAGAATTAAAATTAAATGAATATAGTCGTTACTCTCCTTCAATTTTTTTTTTTTTTACTCTTATCCATTAAGAATACGATTTTTTTCAATGAATCCATTGAATTTGTTAGTTTGAAACCAACTTTCTTCAATTTTTCAAACCCTTTCTTGAAACCAACTTTCTTCAATCTTGGCCCGACTTTTTCCATAGTAAACTCTATAATGTCTGGGGAAGAGTGAGAAATGTGATATGAACGATACAACTGGGTTGTGAGAGTGATGTTGTGGAGTTTATGTTCGAAATCGATTGATAATAAGAATATCACATTGAAGATGTCCAAAGATGGGTTGGCTACTTATGTACAAACTGACTGGAAGCTAATGCTACTCTTTTGATACCCAAGTTGATATGACATATTGAATGATCAATCTCAATGAGGCATTCCATAGTACAAGCCATGAGAGCAATCCTTTGAAAGGAAGGTTTGGCTTGGTGAGTTTGCTCGTGTAAAGACCCGGGCCTCCACTGTACACATGTTGTCCGCCTCACGGTTTGGTTCTTCTCTAAGCTAGCCCAAGACTCCCTTCCTAAGCAATGTGGATTGTCCACTTTGGATACTAAGTTTTCACGGTTTTGTTCTTATCGGGACAGTTCATACTACCCCAAGAAAACACATATGTACAGCTAGAAACACCCAAGCCTTATAAGCTAGCTCAAGACTCCTTCCCTAAGTGATGTGGGACGGGAGACATGCCCTTAACCTCGTCCGAGTACTTCCGAGGCGATCTTAGTCCATCCCTCCGTACTGCCCCATGTCTGGGTCGTCACAGCTCGTCAGGTGCCGCATTGTCCCATGGATGAGGCCAGTTGGCCCAAATCATGGCAAATGATATCATAGTAGGGTTCCCAAGTTGTATATGCAGATATCATCTATTATCATGTTTTGAGCATGACTGGTAGAGACAATGTCTTCCTAGTGACCAAGTGTAGGCCATTCATGTACAGCCTAGGGAGAGGCAATGCTTGTGTGGCACACAAGGAAATGACAACGAGTGATTGTTGGGCAAGCATTGGCTATTTGCATATGACAGAGAGAGGTGGTGATGGTTAGGAGAATCTAAGGAAATAATAGAATATTCCACAACGAGGGCATTTTTTAAATTAAATGGGAAGAATTTCACAATCCGACTATTCCACATTCATGAAAAAGCATGGAAGTAAACATTGTAATATAGAGAGAAGCATGAGGGATGAGATATGAACTGACTACACTTGATTTGGAGTGATGTCGGAGACTTTGTGCTAGAATTTACTGATGAAAGGAATATCATGCGAAAAATGTCCGAAAGTGCTGATCACCTGTGATAAACCGTCAAAAGTTTATGCCACTCTCCTAATGATGGTCATTGTGGGCTAAAACCAACTGTTGTGTTGAATCAAGACACATGCCCAACTCAAGACATGAGATGCCCGAATCAAAAGGGAATCAAAAGGGAGATGCGGTATCGTCTTTGATGCTATAACACAAGCCATGGGATTGATCCTTAGAAGCACAAGTTGCCTTAGTGAATTGGCTCACCAGGTGCCACACAGTCCCATGGTCTTAATGATGGACCGATTTTTGAAATCATATTTTATCTTTATGGGTTATATATAGGTTAGAGATTTTTAAAGATCCAGTTAAAACTAGATCAAAAAAGTGAATTTGATCTAAATAAATCAAAAATGGGTCAAAACTTACGACCAAATTCGACCCATTTAAAATATTAAGCGGCCCACTTAACAAAGTGCTTGGGAGATGATGACCCATTTTCCTCATCCTCATCGGTGACCTAAAGCTTCTGCAACGCAAACAACCACTTGCTTGCCTCTGTCGCTCACCTCTGCGCTGCTCCTGAAGCTCGCCTAGGGTGTCAGCCAATGCCAAACCACGGCCCCACCTTGGAACCCGACCGAGAAGAAGGAGGAGAAGGAGAGTGAGGAGAAGGGCGGTGGCGGCCGCCGGGCCAGCCCCACCACGCCCCTCTCATGGAGCAGTGCCTCCTCCAGCGGCAACACCAATGGGTTTGAGGAGTCGCCGCCCTTGGACAATGCCATGAATCTAAGGTTCACGAACGGCACTCTGTTTCTGTCTCTGTCTCTGTCTCTGTCGCTCTGTGTCTCTCTTCGCCTGCTTTTCTTTTTCCCAAAGACCGTCTCGTTTCCCTTCTTCTTTCATTCCTTTTACTGTTTTTTCTTTTGTTTCAGTTCCTATTTGTTGCATTTTTCTCATGGCCCATTGGATAATATGGCCGGTTTCTCTTGTCGGAAATGCCCCCGGAAAAAAAGGTTGCATATAATTCGTCGATTTTTGCAGAGACATATTCATCACAAAAACCAACCAAGTACGTGGATCTTCGGCTCCGTTTGTCTCGGTTTTGTTTCTTTTGGTGATTTAATTTGGTTAAAACCTTAAAGGAAATAAATCTCCTCAATGTCTTCATCTTTTTCATTAACCACTAAATAAAATTAAAAAGGGGGCCATTATAATTATTTTGGTTAGGCGGGGAATCTTAATTAATGTTCTGAACAGTGCCTTCCTTGAGCAGGTAAACCCTAAGCTAATCAAGTAAGATGGGAGGCAAATCTAAGCAGGTTTTATAAATATATATAATTAGTCAAATTCTTTATAAATATTTCAATTTATAATTTTTTTTACATTTTTTATTTTATTTACTATTTTTTAATTGTTTAATTTTATTTTTTTAATTTAATTTGTAGTTTTTATCCAATTAACATATAGCTTATAGTGGGCGTGGGTTTTCCTAGAATATTTATGAGTTTTAGCAATATAGGTCGAGTTGAGTATGTGTTACTAAAATTACTCTATATGAATATGGGTCAAAAATGGTTAAATGGATCAAATATGAGTCGGTATATTGGCTTAACAAAACCCGACCCGACCCGGCCGATCCATCCATTCAACGGGTCTAATGAGACCAATTAGCCTAACCATGACACCTAGCTCTAGAGGGAAGGCGCTACATATCCCTTCACTTGTTCTAATCATCTAGAATAGGATTTCACATGCTGATTCACTTCCTTGATTTTTTGACGCAACATTTGCTGGCTATGGCAATTGTAACTCGGTCTATAATCAAATTAAATCTAGTAATCTGTTAATTTGAAAGAAGATTTTCCCAGAAGATGGAAGCCTTTTCTTGGTCTCTTGCCTAGAAATTTAGAAATTTCCATTTTAGTAAACATCTTTTTTCTCCAGTATTGTTTGTTCCTCAGGAAAACATTCTACAAAATAACATGATTAAGGAGATACAGCTAATCCAAATGCAAGAAAACAGAAAGGCGTTCAATTTTTCACTCTTTAATCAATAAATTGTAATGAAAATGGGGGAACGTTCTCATTTAATTATTGGATCATATATCCACTTTTAAGCATCTTATAGCATATATATCGGTAAATATTACCACTTTACTACAATTAGTTGATCAAATGACTTCGAAACCCATTTAAATAGGAAAGCATCAATGAAACAGAGGAATCTGTTCTGAAGTTCCAAAACATTAACAACCACAGAAACAGAGCACTCTGTTCCCAAGTTCCAAGAGCTAAAAATTTACAACCACCACGCAATTTGTCTAAATATAATTAGAAACCGACTATCAATGCAGATATTGGGCCTATATCCTGTTCGAATTAACATAATCTGACAATAATTTTCCAAAACACAGTTTCATATACTTGAAAACGAATGACCACTAAATTTTTTTAACAAAATAGAGCCTTCATGTCAGACTAAGCAGTGGTTGATTTGGACGTTCTTTCCTCGGCTATTCTCCTCTATTCCTCAGCCTCTGCTGCTACCTTTTGCTCCTTATCATAACCTGACTTCGCTTCTTCCGGCTTGATCAATAAAATCTCTCAGTCCGTGGGGAGCTTGTCCTTCCTACACTTTCTCCATCTTTCTTGTGAGCTCTCTCTCTTTCTTGGTGATGTCCTCCATCGATTGCTCATGCAAGGTGTGAGTTTCGCGGCCCTACTTTTAAATACTCTAAATATAAATTAACGGATTTGATCTCTTAGAAAGAGCCAAGCCATGGCTGTTAAAGAAAATTATTATCTATCGAGGGCTTCCAAATAATAAAAAACAGTCTGAGAATTCCTTGTATCATTCTTTACTCACTCTTCAGAACTCATAAGACATGATGGTTTCATTATAATTTCCCAGGACCATCATTTAAACCTTCTATTTTTCTTACTTGTACAATTTTACGACCATATGTTCAAGGAAGTTCTCGTCCTGCTTAAAAGTCGTCCTCAAAGTAAAAGTTCATTCAAAATACTCCATATCGTCATCAGTTTGCTGCGGTGGCACAGCCACTGTTATGTGCATGATTTTACATGGGGTATAAATTTATGACTTGCGTCTACTCATAGCTTGGACACAAAAGTTTACTTTGGACAAAACCTAGAAGATCGAATGAACAAGATTGTGTTTGATGTCATTATCCTTGTTAAACAAAGTAAATTTCGCACAACGAAATGAGAGCTCGATTGGATTTGATTATACAGTTCCAAACTCCAAAGTCCTAGCCCAACGATTGTGTCGTGTCCATGTAGCAAAGGCCACTTTTTCCAGAAAACTAAGGATATAGCATTACGTTCTGCACCTCACAACCAAGACCTAAAATGTCCTTCGTTGCTATTTATTTGGAGAAATTGAAAGCGTCAATTGTTTTTCTTCTGTAATTATCGATAACATCCCCAACACTAGAGCCACTTGTTTGTGGCTCTCCTTGTATGAACACTCCAACCATCAGTTAGTATCCTTGTTTTGTGATTCTAAACTCAACTGCAAGGGGAAAATCCCTTACATAGGACAGGCTAAACTCTCCTAATACAAATCCACGAGACTGTAATAAAATCTATAGGCTCCTCCGCCTCATGAGAAGTGTATAAGAACATCATTATCGCTAGGACCACCCAATGCGGAGCCATATCAAGAAGGGGTTTTATGTGATGGAACAACACAATCATCGCATACCAATGGAACGATAACAGCGCAATTCATATCAAGACATCAAGAACTAATTAACTATATATATAGACACGCACACATAAACGTACTCATATTTTGACCCACATGCTGATTCGACGAACAAGATAAGAGGATCAACCCCACAACCCACTCTAACCAGTTGTTCTGCCGAAAATTGGCCAACAAAAAGTCAAGCTAAAACGCAGTATCCATACTTAAGTGAACAACCGCTCATAGCCTATTTATAACGTTGATGTTCTAACAGAATTGGGCCTTCAAATTTGACCAAGCAGTGGTTGATCTAGACATTCTTTCCTCAGCTATTCTCTTCTTTTCCGCAGCCTCTGCTACTTTCTTCTGCTCATCTTTATAGGCTGACTTTGCTTCTTCAGACTGGACCAGCAAGATCTCCCAGTCTGAGAGAAGCTTGTCCTTCCTAGACTTCACTTCCACCATCTTTCTCTTGACTTCCACCATCTTTCTCTTGAGCTCTTCCTCTTCCTTGACGGTGTCCTCCATTAACTGCTTATACAAGATGTGAGTCTTCTGGCTCTTCTTCATAGTAGTGAACCTTTGATCCTTTTGTAGTTTATGCAGCTCAAACTCAGCATTGTCCTGTTCAAATGCTAAGAAGTCGGAAGTGAAATCATTGAAATTAGCCTGAAATGTCTCAATTGCTATTTGTTGCTCTGAGGATAATCCAACTCTGGCTGAGCTTAAAGTTAATAGTGCCTCAGATAGCCTCTCTTTCATATTCAATTTAAAGAGATCCAAAAGGCATTCCTTCAACGACTGCTTAGCCTTCTCAACTTCTTCTAAGCTAGGAATTTCAGCCATCAAAGCACCATCATGGTGGCAAGAAATTGATCCTACACGAACAACATTAGTCTCAGCTGCATTGACGAATTCCTCCAGACCAATAAAATAAGAGTCAAACTTATCGGTTGGTCTTGCTGGCTGAATGTTCACTGGAGGAGTAACTGTTAAGACACAAACTTCGGCTTTAATCACCAGAGTGTCATTTGCTAGGTATCCCCCAGTACGATTATGAAGCTCAGCCAATGGAATGAACTCAGGGAAACCCCAGTTTCTCTCTCTCACAGTGAAATCATGTTGCGCCTCTACAAATCCAGGAGAAAGTGATGAATTCAATAACTTCTTTACAAGCACGATATGTGGAAGAGACATGGGAGACCATCAAAAACTAGAGTGTCGTACTGTACGTCAAGCAAAATATTAGCAACAGAAGAAGCAAACACCTTCATATGATCAGCTTAAGCAAGCAAATTCGCACAAATGTCCACAAAAATAATAATGCGCAAAATTTTTAAGACCACCAGACATAACTATCTAAAAACTTAAATTGCGGCTCCTCTCTTTTCCTGGACCAACATTTGGACCATATACCCACGATCAAGGCCCACATTTATCCACTGGACCTGTTGCTTAGTAACTTGAATCGCTAAATTCATATATCAGCAAAGTTGGGACTGTTGTCCACGCATGTGCTCACGCGCCTTCTAGAGGTTTGACGATTGGAATCCAGAAATAACATTCTCTCTCAGCTCAATATCTCTCTTTGTACTTCTTCTCACCTATTCTCTTCCCCCGTCTAAACTCTTCTTCTTCAAGTCATAATACCGGTATCTCAAAGTCTAGTTTTGCAATCAATCAGAGAGAAACCTATCGGACCCTCACATTAAAAAGAATAGATTCCAAGAAAATTCATTCCAATTCAAGAACAGACCTTCTCTAATGGTGCGAACATCATTGATTTGATCGATCACACTCAAGCTGAACTCGGCATTTCTGGTCCACCCCTTCGGCAACGTTGCAGAATCAGGGACATCAAGGTACAGCGACAAATGTTCCGTGGCATCCCCCATGGGGTGTAAGATAATTCGCCTGCTCAAAAAGGATCGGACGACGCAAGGATCACTTGGCAACACGATGAACGTGCGATTATCAAGAAACAACGCAAAAATAGAAAACTAAAAACTTCGAAATACCATTTACAACCAGAAACTGTAAATGCTTCAGAGTAAAGCTCTTTCGCATCCTGCTCTGTGAAGTAGCTGATTTTCCACGTGAATTCTCCCCGATTAACATCGCTTTGTTCATCCATGTTTTTTTTTTTTTTTTTTTTTTTTGGACGGCTACTTCTGCACGATCAGCTTTCAAAAACAACACAGATGTTTCTTCTTATACGATACTCCAACTGCGGAGGAGGAAGAGGAGGAGGAGGAGGAGGAGGAGGAGGAGAGTTTCTTACATTACAGGAGTAGGGAATACAGTGAGGAGCTCCACGTGACTACCTCTGTCAAACGTTGTTGACTCTTCGACTTCAAGGTGATGGAATGATGGAAGTCTCGGGATTTTATAGGAGGAGGAATGGGCGGAATAGCAAAAGACAAAAACGGAACGACATACCTTCCCCGAGAAGGCAAAGAAGAAAAATCGGGAGTGGCTTTGGTCAGGTTCAGAGGAAAAAGGCGTATTTATTCGCCCTTCTGGTTGGCATATTGAAAGCCAATGAGTTACTATCTCTAATCTCGAGTTTAATGGAAGTGAAAAAAAAAATCCTAAAGCGACATTTTAATACGACTCTAAAATGACGTCATGGTAGGAATAAAACGAACATGTGAATCGTTATTCGATGACCATCACAATAATAAGATAATAAAATGTACAATCAAATTGAGATATGGTGAATATCATAAATATATGCACAATCCTAAAAAAAAATGAAGAATCAAGATCAAGATCATAATCACCAAAAATATCATAATTATCTCTAACAAAATTAGCATGTTTGGATTGAGACTAGTCATGTCCAAGTCAAATTTGTGTCAACCTCAAGACACGATTAATAATTGCCGTGTTCATGTCCAACCCGCTAGACACAATATTGACTCGTACAACCCGTTTAAATTAATAGGTGGGTGTTAACACGACTTGTATGTGACCCGTTGACACATGAGTAATTAAAATATTATTTGTTCATACTCCTCACTATTAACATTTCAAAATGATACCCACCCTGTGGTGGGCGAGTTGGTTAGGGTGCAAGTTGGCCACACGACGGCCAGGGTTTGATTCCCCTCCTTGTCACGTTGCGTCACTTAAGTGGGGCCGGCTACCGGCTGTACATCGGTTCCCGGGTTACAAAAAGAAAAAAAAACAAACATTTCAAAATGATGATATTCCATTGGCTATGAGCAATTTTTTTTTTTTAATTTGATTCCATGATATTTTGTTGATGGATTATTGCATTTATAAATAGATTTTATGAAAGATTGAGGATATTCCACGTCATATTGAAGGGCTGATTTCGTGTCAGAGCAAGTCATATACTCATGTTGACTCGTCAACCGATAATTTAGCATTTTACACGAATCGTTGTGTGTCAACTAATTAATTTTCGGGTCAAGTTAGTGCTAAGTAGATTGACATGATAAACTAATTGTATTGTATTCAAGTTGACCTGCTTTGTAAAATACTCTTATGTCGACACAACACGGACCCCATGAACACGAATTGCTACCCCAGTTCTATTAGCATTCCTTTCTACATTGGCATGCATAAGTAAGTATACATTTGACCAGAGTGCAGACTAAAGTAGCATGAACCACTAATGCAGAGAGCTTTCAATTTGGATCAAGCACTGGTGGATCTCGACGTTTCCTCGGCTATTCTCTTATTTTCCTCAATCTTTGATACTGTCTGCTGCTCCTCTTCATATCCAACTTTTCCTCTCCGGACACGACCAATAATAATTAGATTTATTTAGATTAATTACAAATTTGACGTGTTATAAAAATAAATCTGTACATTTCATCCTTGTGCTTTCGCCTTTTTTCAAACCAAATCATTGTATTTTCACAAACTTTTCAATCAAGTTCCACCGGCTTCAAATCCGGCCACATTCAGTTGACTAGTAAACTTTTCCACTCACGTCCACATAATAGTTCTGACGACCACATTAGCTAGATTTAGTCTGATCCGGTGCTGGAGATATTCACTTGGAAAATTTGTTAAAGTAAAAACACTTGATTAGGCAAATTAATGATTAGAATTTTTCTTATTTAAATGTTTAATGGACACGAATTGAGTATTAAATTGGATGATTAAGATCTGATAATGAATAAATTATTAGGGGTAATCGGTTTTGGGGTGGGTGGGTTTCAGACCTAAGCTCTTTACTCTGTTATAACCGATTCTCATTCTTTGGACCCTGTACCCTATCATGTTTGAACTGGAACCGGTTCTGGAACCCACCCAATTCCGGGTCTATCCTTTTTACACTAAAACCTATTTTGTAAACGCCCGATATCTTATACGGTTTCGAGTTTTACATAAATATGTGAGAAAACAACAATGTAATCATTTTAATTAGTATTGAAACATTAATCATGAGTACCAAAACATCTACACCCGGAAGCCCAAGCACCAGAACGCCTACTCCCATTCCATTACTTTGAATTGAGAAGATAAAAGAGGAGTCGAAGATAGAGAAGAGATGAGCAATCAGTGCGACCCACCCTAGCACTAGAACGCCTCCACTTGGAAGCCCAACACCGGCATCAAAATCAAAGAGACCGTAAAAACCCCATCCCTAAAAAATCGAAAACCCTACAAAAAGAAAATCAATTTCGAACTCACCTTGCTTAAGTTTGCATTGCGTCAGTAATGATGGCAAGTCTCGCGACAGTGAGACAAGAAGTGACAGGGAGTTGGGTTGTGTTCCTATAGGCTATGGTGTCGATGGTGGCTGGGCGTATAGAGAGAGACTAAGAGAGAGGGGTGATTAAGAGGGAGGCAGATCGCGCGAAGAGAGAGAGAGACCAGGAGAGAAAGGGAGGCAACTAGGATTTCTTTCTTTAACATTAGTAAAACCGGTTCCAAAAGCAGTCCAATTGATTTGGTCTCTAGGTGGGCCTTTACTTGGAACCGATTTCTGGACCGGTTTTAACTGGTTCCCAAAAATTGAAACTGGTACCCAGACCAATTTAGATAGAAACCTGTTCTCGGACCTATTTTCTGAGTGGTCCAATGTGATTTCCGATTAAACTCAGTTTGGTTGCACACCCCTATAAATCATGTCGCAATCTATCAATTTTAGTGTATCTAATATTTTAAAAAGGTGGGAATTTCTAGTGGAACATTTGCTGGCTATGAAAGTTACTCTAACTCATTCAATTGTCAAATCAAATCTAGTAATCCATTAATATGGAATAAGATTTTCCTAGAAGATGGAGGCCTTTTCTTGGTGTATGGCCAAGAAATTAAGAAACTTTCATATTAATAAACATCTTCTTTTTTCCCAGTATTATTTATATGGTCACCAAAACATTACTGAAATAAAGTAACCAATGAGTTACATCTTACCTAAATGCAATAAAACAAAAAGGCGTTGGATTTTTCACTCTTCAAACAATAAAATGTAATGAAAAAGGGACAACTTTGTCATTCAATTATTGGGTTATACATCCATTTTCGATCATCTTTTAGCATATATAACAATAATTATTACCACCTTACCACAATTAGTTGATCAAATGACTTTGAAACCCATTAAAATAAGAGAGCATATACAATAATTTGATTAGATGAATCTGACTTCAGTGAAACAGAGCATTCCATTCTAAAGTTCCCCACAACACTCACATTTGAAGAAACAGAGCACTTTTCTCCCAATTCCAAAACACAAACACCCAAAGAAACAAAGCACTCTGTTCCAAGATCAAAAGATTTACAACCACCATGCATTTCATCTAAAGAAAATTAGAAATTGACTATAAATGCAGATTTTGGCCTAATATCCTGTTCGAATTAACATAGTCCGGCAATAGTTTTGCCAGAACACAGTTTCATATACTTGAAAATGAATGACCCCTAAAATTTTTAACAAAATATAGCCTTCAAGTCGGACTGAGCAGTGGTTGATCTGAAAGTTCTTTCCTTCGCAATTCTTTTCTTTTCCTCGGCCTCCGCCACTATTTTCCTACACTTCACTTTCTCCATCTTTCTTGTGATCTCTTTCTCTCTCTCTCTCTCTCTCTCTCTCTCTCTCTCTCTATCTCTCTTCCTCGGTGATGTGCTCCATCAACTGCTTATACAAGATGTGAGTTTCGTGGCCCCAATTTTAAATCCTCTAAATGTGAATTAACGGATTTAATCTCTCAGAAGAGAGCCAAGCCATGTCTATTAAAGAAAACTCTCCCTTCAAGGGCTTCCAACTAATCAAAAAAGTTTTATGTGAAAATTTCTTGTGTCATTCTTAACTAATTCTTCAGAACTCGAAAGATATGATGGTTTTATATTAATTGTCCAGGATCATCTTTCCAACCTTCTACTTCTCTTAGTATTACAATTTTACAAATGACAAGAAAAATCTTGTCTTCCTTAAAAGTCCTCATAATAAAAGTTCATTCAAAATAGACTCCAGATTGTCATAACTTTGCATCATTGGTTGAATGCCACTATTATGTATACTATGATTTTACATTGCATACAAACTTATGATTCGAGTCTACTTCTAGGGGAAAAGTGTCAAAGAAGTTCTAAAACTTTTATTGATGCCAATTTAGTCCTAAACATTCTTATTTTGTGCCAATTCAATTCTTTTCGACTAATTTTGGCCTAATTTTGCTAATTAGGCGCCGATCGGCTGATGTAAACAACTTTTAATAATATTTTAATATTTTTGAATTATTTATTTTCTTTTATTTTCTTTCTCCTCCTCCTTCCTCTAGCCGATCACCGAACCTCAGCGACTGACCAAAGGCGATGGCCAACGAGGTCGAGGTTGGCCTCACCGGACTTTGGCAAGCCTCCCTAGCCATTGGCGAGGCTCGAGCCCTCGCCAAAGGGGGCGAGGGCAAGCCTGAGGTTTGCCTCACACTAGGCAACAAGGCTTGCCCTCGCTAGATCTAGTGAGGTCGAGCCTTGCCCATGGCTGTCGAGGGCGAGCCTCACGCCCTCGTGGCTTGGGCGGCCTCGAGCTGCCCTTGCCTATGGCCTGCGAGGCCGCCCTCGCGGCCTCTAGTGAGGGCTCGAGCCTCTCCGGCCGTCGCCTTCGGCTGGTTGCTAAGGTCCGGTGATCAATTGGAGGAAGAGGAGGAGGAAAAAAAAAGAAAAAAAATAAAATAAAATAAAATAAAATTCAAAAATATATTAAAATATTATTAAAAGTTATTTACGTCAACGCCAATCATGTCACGTTAACTGACTGGTGCCCAATTAGTAAAATCCAGCCAAAATTAGTCGGAAATAACTGAATTGGCACAAAATAAAAATGTTTAGGATTAAATTGGCACCAATAAAATGTTTAGGACTAAATTGGACGCAAAAAGTTACTTTGGCCAAAACCTCAGGAATAAAATGCCCCAGAGAACGAGGTTGTGTTTTAGGCCGTTCACTATCCTTGTTTAACAAAGTAAATATCGGCCATTGAAATGAGAGCTCAATTGTATTTGATTATGCAGTTCCAAACTCCAAAGTTCTTAACCCAACGATGGTGCTGTGCCCAAATACACCAAAACGAAAAACCATGGATCAGCTAAGAAAATGATGAAAATCCATGTCGCAAATGCCCTTTTTCCCGAGAACTATGGATATAGCATTATGTCCTGTGCCTCGCGACCAAAACTAAAATGTCTTTCATTGCTATTTGTCTGGAGAAATTGAAAGCGTCGATTGTTTTTCTTCGGTAATATACCGGTAACGTTCCCAACACTAGAGAACCATGTTTGTAGCTCTCTCCTTGTATGAACAATCCTAACCATCAGTTAGTATCCTTGTTTTGTGATTCCAAGCTCAAACGCAAGGGGACAATCCCTTACAGGACAGGGTAAACTCTCCTAAAACAAATCGCCGAGACTGTAATGAATTCCTTAGGCTGAGAGGCTCCACCTCATGGGATGTGGATACCGGAATAGCCTTATCACTAAAGCCACCCAATGCGTGAGTCATATCAAGGAGGTTTTATGTGAAGGAACAACTCGATCATCCCATATTGACAGAACAACACTCAGGAAAGCGCATCAGAATTGTGAGAATATCGAAGCTCCAAGGGCAAAAAGCACGATGACAACGCAATTCATATCAAGACATCAAGAACTAACCCTATAGACATACATACATACGTACATATTTGACCCACATGCTGACTAAACTAACATGATTTGCAACCGCAGAACCAACGCTAAAAAATTGTTCAGCTGAACCTCGGCCAACAAACAGTCAAGCTAAAACGCAGTTTCCATTCTTAAGTGAACAATTATCATAACCTATTTGTAACCATAAATTTTAACAGAATTGGGCTTTCAAATTTGACCAAGCAGTGGTTAATTTAGACATCCTTTCTTCTGCTATTCTCTTCTTTTCCTCAGCCTCTGCTACTTTCTTCTGCTCATCTTTATAGCCCAACTTCGCTTCTTCAGACTCAACCAGCAAAATCTCCCAGTCTGAGAGAAGCTTGTCCTTCCTAGACTTCACTTCCCCCGTCTTTCTCTTGAGCTCTTCCTCTTCCATGATGAGGTCATCCATTAACTGCTTATACAAGATGTGAGTCTCCTGGCTCTTCTTCATAACAGAGAACCTTTGATCCTTTTGAAGTTTATGCAGCTCAAACTCAGTATTGTCCTGCTCAAATGCTAAGAAGTCGGAAGTGAAATCATTGAAATTGGCCTGAAATGTCTCAATTGCTTTTTGTTGCTCCAATGATAATCCAGTTCTGGCTAAGCTTAAAGTAGATAGTGCCTCAGATAGCTTCTCTTTCATATTCAATTTAAAGAGATCCGAAAGGCATTCCTTTAACGACTGCTTAGCCTTCCCAATTTCTTCTAAGCTAGGAATTTCAGCAGTCAAAGCAGCATTTTGGTAGCATAAACATGATCCTACACTAACACCATTAGTCTCAGCAACTTTGATGAATTCCTCCAGACTAGTAAAATAGGAATCAAACTTATTAGTTGGTCTATCTGGCTGAATGTTCACTGGAGGAGTAACTGTTAAGACGCAAACTTTGGCTTTAATCACCAAGGTGTCATTTGCTAAGTATCCCCGCAAAGGACTATGAAGCCCAGCGAATGGAATGAACCTTGCGAAACCCCAGTCTCTCTCCCTCACAGTAAAATGATGTTGCGCCTCTGCAGAATTCAGGAGACGAATTCAAAAAGTCGTTTACTACAACACCAGAGCATAATATGTGGAGGAAACATTGGAGACCATGAACTAGAATGTGGAATTGTCGGTCACGCAAAATATTAACAATAGAAGAAGCAAACAACTCCCCTCGATCAGCTAAAGCAACAAAATTCATAAAACAAACAAATAAATAAAAAAGTCAATAAACTGACAACTCACATCTTTAAGACCACCAGCTATATTTAACTCAAGTTGTCGCTCCTCTCTTTTTGCTGGATCAACATTTGGATCATCTAGGCGCAGTCAATCCCCAACTCCTCCACCCCTGGACAAGTTGCTTAGTAACTTAAATCCCTAAATTCTTTAATCAGTAACCTCGGGATCGTTGTGCGCTCATGTTAGAAGCTCACCTGCCTTTGAGAAGCTTAACGAATGAAACGCAGAAAACACATGCTCTCTCTCAGCTCAAGGTCTGTCTTTCTACATCTTCTCACCTGTTCTTTTTCTCATCTAAAACTCTCGTTCTACTTCAAGTCACAACACCGGTTTCTCGAAATCTAGATGCACAGTCAATCAGAGAGAAACCCATCATACCCTCACACTGAAAAGAAGATATTCCAAGAAAAGTCGAGCCAATTCAAGAACAAACCTTCTTTAAAAGAGCGAGCATTATCGATTTGATCGATCACACTCAAGCTGAACTTGGCGTGTCTGGTCCACCCGCTCGGCAACGTCGCAGCATCAGGGACATCGAGGTACAGCGACAAATGGTGTGTGTTGTTCCCCTTCGGGAATACCAGAACTCTCCTGCTCAAAAAGGATCGGACGACGCGAGAATCATTTGGCCACGCCATGAACATGCGATCATCAAGAAATAACGCAATGACGAAAATAATAACTTTTGAAGTACCATTTACAACCAGAAACTGTGAATGCATTAGAGTAAAGCTTCTGCGCAGTCAGCCTAGTAAAGTTGCTGATTTTCCACCCGAATTCTCTCCGGTTAACATCATTCTGTGCATCCATTGGCTGCTGCTTCTGCACGATCAGATTTAGCAAACAACACAGATGTTTCTCTTCAGCCGACACTCTAAATGCGAAGGAGGAGGAGGAGGAGGAGGAGCAGTTGGGTTTCTTACATTACCGGAGTTGGGAAGATTATGAGCTACTTCACACCAGTACTTGCGTCGAATGTTGCTGATTCTTCGAGCTCGAGATGATGGTGTGTCGAGAGTGTCGGGCTTTTTATAGAAGGAGAAACGGGGAATAGGAATAGAAGAAAAAGAGAACTTCCCCGGGAAGTTATAGCGGAAAAATCAGGAACTTCTCTTTCAGGGTAAGAGGACAAAGGCTAATCATTCGCACTTTTGGTCAACACGTCGAAAGCCAACAACTATTAATTAGATTCGAATAGAACACCAAGCTAAAAGACTATTCTTTTTGTGCTCTTCATTAAAAAGAGTTTAAATTGACCATCTTCCATTGACTATGCCCATGATTTGGGAAATTGTCCAATTAGTTCTAATTCTATTATACAAATGCCAATGAAAAAAAAAACTTTCTAATTTTGCCAATTGAGTCTCAAAGCTTTACACAAAATTTAAGTATAGTCATTACAGCCATTTTTTGCTAAGCATCACTAATGATTGATGATAAGTAGACCACCATATGAGTGGTTTCCCTAGAAAATTGACCAAAAAGAATACATTGTGAAATTGTAAAATGTAGAATTGAATTGGTATCTCTAATTTAGGTTTAAAATTGATTGGGTAATTTTTCATTTTAAAACCCTGAAAAACAAAGAGAACAAGAGTGGAAACTAGAAAGCAACATTCTAAGCTTTAAACACATTTTAGTGTTTTCGTACTATAAACTTTTCCAAGTCCCTACTTTCCTTCTTGTTCCAAACAATGGATAGAATAATATTTACTATTTTTCTCCCCTATAATAATCACTCTTCCCAAATTCAAATTTTATCTCGCATTTTTTCTAGTTCATTCATTTTCTTTTCCGACTTCCTCCTTCCAAAAATAGGCTTCATGAACATAAAACAGTTGAGTCCCCCGAATCAACATTATAGCCAGAAAATGTCTAGCAATGCTCACTGTGACTATTCACATGAAATAGACTAAGCTGAAACGAACATTCCTACAAAATAAAGCTCAAAATTGACCAATATATATCAAATATAAACTGACTTTATACCTCTCATGCATCCTTTATCTTCAGAGATTTTTAGGTACTCTTGAAGGACTTTGTTGCTCAAGCATAATCACTATTTGAGAAATGATATCGTTTCAAGAAATAAGAGAAATTGGGACACTAGATCTGATGAGTTAATGAACTCGCCTGGATGGAGACATCATATTGCAAATCACCTGCGAGATTCTTCCCAGCACCATGACGGTTGCGTCGGGATTCTCTCTCCGTTGCATTACAGAATACGACCTATTTTTTCCTTCGGTTTTTTGAAACAAAAAAAGCCATCACTTCATGGCTTTCCCCCCAAAACTTAAGAAATTATTAAAATTGCAAAAGTTACGAAAAAAATTACGAATGATTCTACATCTCGGTATTTTACTTTTTCAGCGGTTATGGGTATTCCCATTAAATAAAAGTCAAATTATGAAATTCACAAGATGCCAAGGAAAACAAAGATTTAGAAAACACTTGAAAAGAGATTAGATAAAATTCCAGTGCAGTGGTATTTTAAACTAAAAAAATTACTAAGCAAAGAGGCAATATTCTCCGGGTATAAAAATGATGTTGAGAGGATAAAAATGATTAATTGCCCATATATATCAACGTTCGAAGCATCTAATTACAATTTCACAAGGCACATATGTCGAAGAAGATTCTCATCCTTCTGGTCAATCCTTAATGTAGACAATGTTCATTCCATATGCGAACTTCCACCCAAATAGATTTTATTTGGCCAGTGAGTGCAATGTAAAATTATTCTAATCTAAATAGAGTGCGAAAATTTAAGAGGAGAAATTGTTTAATCAGATTTAAACATATTATATGTATGCTAACTCAGTCCTAAATTTTCTAAGTTTACCAATTTAGTTTTAAAACTTTGCATGAATTTTCAGTGTATTCATTCTTACCAATTCTCGCAAGAAATGGCTAGCATGGCGAAGTGCCTCATAAGATAGCCCGCAATAACTTGATCTTCACGTCAAATTTTCAATGAAAATTGGCAGGAATGATTGTATTGAAATTTTAAGCAAAGGTTTAAGATTAAATTCACAAAATTGAAAAGTTTAAGATTGAATTAATATCCATATAATAAGTTTAGGACTGATTAGGTAATTTTCTCAAATTTAAGACATGGCTAGTGAAACATAACACCAATTTACAAACTTACTTCATAAAGTATAACTCCAAATCATAAATAAGTGGGTCATATTCAAGTACTTTACTAGTCTTGTTCCTAGCACTTCTAAATTAATTTTTAAATTATTTTTTATATCTCTAACATTATTTCGATAATGTTTTCATGAGAGAAACAAGGAGGAGTACAAGGATACTAGGGCTACGTTTGGTAATGTTTTAGTTCCTGGGAATAATTTCTTTTCAGAAACACTTTTTTTCTATTTTCGTTTTTGGGAATAATTTCTGAGTATTTTAAAGTGCTTGGTAACTATATAAAATTTTTGTTGTCGAAACATAAATACATTTGGTACAACTTCAAATATTTTTGTGACTTAAAACTTTTTTTAATTTATTAATAATTTTATTACATTTTTCTTTTTTTTTTCTTTCTTTCTCCTTCCTCTAGTCGGTCGCCGGCTTTTGCCATGGCTAGCCTGCAACTGGCTAGACAAGGGCTGGCAAGGTTGCCGACCTCAGGGGAGCCTCGCTTTGCCATTTCGAGGTCGGCCTCGCCCATCTAGGAAAGGCTCGACCTCGTGGTGGTTAGGCGAGGTTGAGCCTCTCCGTGGTCGAGCAAGGCTCGGTCTTGCCATGGCTAGGTGAGGCTTGACCATGCGCAAATCTGCGAGGCTGAGCCTCGCTTGGCCACCAAGACCAATCGACACCACCACAAAGTGATGTCGACCTAGCGATGGCCGGGCAAGGCTTGGCCTCCCTAGATTTAGGGGCGGTTGGGAGGTCAAGCCTCGCCCAGCCATGATGAGGCGCAAAGGGGTCTCGCCTAGCCACGATGAGGCTCAGGTGGCCTTGCTGGTGGCTTGCGAGCTCGGGGTGACCTCGCGGGGGGCTAGCAAGGCTCCAACGAGGTTGCTGGGTCTCGTTTTGCTGGTCGCTTGCCATCGACGAGATTGGCGATTGGCTATGTGTATTTATATTTATATATAAAACAAGAAAATATATTTCATATTGCGCATGCATGTGCCTTAGTATGTGAACAAACTATTATTATCAAGTGCAAAGACGGTTCGACAAAGTGTTAATGTGCGCACTTATAAACCACAACCATCCAACATACAAGTCACCATCATGCCTCAGGTCTAAAAATCTTATACCAAACCAAAGCGTGAACGATTGGATGTTGGCCTCACTAAAAGCTTCAATATTGCTAATTGTTCTATGCATGTCATGTTCAGTGAACTTGTTTGAGACAAGTGTCTGTGTTCTAGCTTAGATATTGCAATACCAAATGACTTGTGACTCATTATCCCCTTAGGTATCCAATATTGAATGGTGAAATATGAGAACACACCGGTCTCAATAGGATCATCAATATCCTTTCAATAATCCATTGACCGAGAACTGTTTAAGGATTCAGAATAACTGTAAACCTATCATACATATTCTTAATCCCTTAAGAATAGGTTTAGTCATAACAGATCTTATGGACTCATCCATATAAATAGGACAATGAATGAATATTTATTTGCTATTAAATAATCCATAACATGTAACCATTATGTGGTTGCTTTAGGTCATATAGCTAACACTCTGTCTTTGATTTCACCCGTTGTCCTTGACTAGATTGGTGAAGATAGCCGGATTCATAACTTTTCATTCATTGAATCGTGTAGCCCTTCTTGAAATATGAACAGGAGTTAGAGAAGACACAGCACTGGTCTTTTCATTCGGATCTTGTCGGAATTTCGAGGCTCAATTGCTTCTGGTTCTGAGGATGCGATTATGCTGTTCTGTTTGTAACAATGCTCAAGAGCGTGAAACGGTCAAAAAATTCTAGGTAAAAAGATCTACATACCGATAAAAACGAACTTCGCTGTCTTTCTACCATCACCGCAGTCAAAGGTGCACTGTTTGTTCACGCAAGTCCAGCCTGTCCATGGGCAAATATTTGAGTCTTCACAGTCGTTAATATCTGATGACAAATAGTAAAGTAAACATATTAGCAGCAACTCCCATCTCCTTGAGTAAAATTGGCAAGACTAGTAGGTCGTAATTCCTCACAAATTGTTAATTATATGGCTAAGGTACTGTGCTTGTAATGTAAGGGACTGTCCTATTCCCTATTCCCGTTTACTTCCAGTAAATTTCTATCAATATGGGTCATTCAATTTTTTCTGGAAGTGCATTGACTTTGTATAATATTGGGCAGAACAAACAAAATAAGAAGGCAAAAAAGCATGTATGTGATTACTAGACTGTGCATCCTTTTTAGAGAAAAATCTGGGAGTGAAGAAGCCACTTTGGTGTATGGTGACCTTAAAAATGGAATGTCGTAGCATGAAGTATGTGACCATGGCATCCCCTAAGAGAGGGGTTACCAGTGTTACGCCCCGAACCTCGAGCGCGCAAACATCCCAAGACAGTAGATTAAATTGCGACATCTCAAGATGTGTCGCCGACCCGTTATTTTTATCTTTCAATTAAACGCATGCAGAAGCAACTCAAATAAACAACACCCAGTCAATTAACAAAACTTGGGGATAGTACACAAGAGACAAACATTTCCAAAACACTTATTTTATTTATTTGTTTGCTAACCTCAGGAAACTTAATATTTACAAGCCCTTACACTATAGCTCCCTACCAATCATCTCAAAAATCAGTAAAAGCCTAAACTTCACTAACACAAGGCCAACCAAAAGTGAGGCCATTGGGACCCCAAACCGCATGCGATGGTCCTCCATACTACGAGCCTGAAAATATTTAACAATAACAAGATGAGATATAAATCTCAGCGAGTTAACGGCCTAAGCCCCGATTAGGATGCAAATTTGTATCTACGGTAGCTTAAACACACAACGGCATACAATTTTACCTCGCCTTGGCACATCCTTGTATATTAGTACGTCACATATGCCATTCTTAATACAATAAGGATAACCAATAATCAGAACACATAACTCTCATACACCAAGCATTCACACGGGTTTTGATTATAAGGTAAATCCATTTTGGCATGTCCCGAACTGTGCCTTACAGTTTTATCTCATAATAAGGCATAATATATCACAATTATTCACATGTGTTTCGATTATTACAACCCCTTGAGCCATGGCCAACACACGAGTTGGTGGTCTTTCAGCATAACCGGACATCGTCCCACCCCATTGGGCACAGCATCATCTAGAACCCTCACCTAGATAGCATTTCATAAAGGAGCATCGGTCCGGCCTTACTCTCTGACTTCATCCTAACAAATTAGCGTTCTGCACGCTCTGCCATACAATGCTTCAAACGGTGCCATATGAATGCTCTACTGGTAGCTGTTGTTATGGGCGAACTCAACTAGATGAAGCTGTTCCTCCCAGCTTCCCTTGAAGTCCAATACATAAGCTCGCAGTATGTCCTCGAGCATTTGGATTGTCCTCTCAAACTAGCCATCTGTCTGTGAATGATAGGCCGTACTATACTACAGCTTTGTTCCCAAGGCAATCTGTAAACTTTTCCAAAAAGCCACCGTGAACTTTGGGTCTCGATCCGATGTAATTGTCACTGGCACTCCATGAAGACGAACTATTTATCGCACGTGCAATTCTGCATATCTGTCCAATGCAAAAGTCCTTTCCGTACGGCAATGAATTGAATAGACTTCGTCAGTCTATCAATTATAGCCCATATAAAATCATTATCCCTCTAACACCCTAGTAAGCCCATCACAAAATCCATTGTGATTTGTTCCCATTTCCACTTAGGATTCTTGAGAGGTTGTAGTAGTCCTCCCAGCTTACGATGCTGTGCTTTCACTTACTAGCACGTCAGACACTTGGCAACATGTTTGGCAATATCTGCCTTCATACCGATCTACCAATAGTGTTGACACAGATTCTGATACATCTTTGTACTGCCAGGATGAATGCTGTCACTGCTACGATGAGCTTCTAACAAGATCTCCTCCTTAAGCTTTACATCGTCAGGTACACACAATCGTCTAGGGAACTTCAGTGTTCCGTCCTCAACAATATGAAAATCAACCCTTCTCTTTTCTATATCCTCTTGCAAAATCTTATAGATCTCAGGATCTGTCAACTACAACGTCTTAATTCTAATATGTACTTTTGGTTCAATTCTGAGGGTGGCCATAAGATTTGAAATAAGGCCTACCTCAAATTTGAAAATCAAGTCTCAAGCTCCCTCGAGTAAGATCCACTCCTGAATCACCATATGCACAATCGAAGACTTTCAATTCAATGCATCTACAACCTTGTTAGCGTTTCCGAGGTGATACAGGATGTCGCAGTCATAGTCCTTAAGAAGTTCCATCCAACAACGTTGTCTCATGTTCAACTCCTTCTGAGAGAATAAATACTTGAGGCTTTGATGGTCTATAAAAATCTGGAACCTTTCTCCACACAAGTAATGTCTCCAAATTTTCAGAGCGAAAATAATTGCTGTGAGTTCTAAGTCATGCGTTAGGTAATTCAACTCATGAGGCCTCAACTGACGAGACACGTATGCAATGACTCTGCCATTCTGCATTAACACACAACCCAGTTCTTTGAATGACGCATCACTATAGATCTTGTATCCTCCAGGTCTAGACGGAATTGTTAGCACTGATGCGGTAGTCAGCTTCTACCTAAGCTCTTGAAAACTATGCTCGCACTTATCTGTCCATATAAACTTCTCTTCCTTCTTCAGCAGTTGAGTCAATGGCATGGCTATTGCTGAAGATCCTTCCACGAACCGTTTGTAATAACCTACCAATCCCAAGAAACTTCTAATCTCTATCACTGTCATCGGTCTTGGCCAATTGATCACTGCTTCAATATTGGTCAAGTCCACGGAAATTCCTTAACCTGAAACCACGTGACCTAAGAAAGCTACACGAGTTAACCAAAACTTGCATTTACTGAATTTGGCGTATAGCCCATGATTTCGCAGAGTCTGAAGCACTATCCTTAGGTGTCTTTCATGCTCCTTTAGACTTCTTGAGTACACTAGGATGTCTTCGATAAACACTATCACGAACTAATCCAGAAATTCCTTGAATACTCAATTCATCATATCCATGAAAGCAGCTAGGGCGTTGGTTAAACCAAACAGCATTACGGTGAACTCATAATGGCCATAACATGTACAAAAAACCCTTCGGTATGTCTTCTTTCCTAATCCTCAGCTGATGGTATCCTGTCCTTAGGACAATCTTAGAAAATATCAACGCTCCCTGCAACTGGTCAAACAGGTCGTCAATCCTCGTTAATGGATACTTATTCTTGATCATCACCTGGTTAAGTTGCCTATAGTTGATGCAAAGATGTAACAAACCATCTTTCTTCCTTACAAATAGAACTGGTGCTCCCCAAGGTGATGCACTAGGACGTATGAATTCCTTATCTAACAACTCCTGCATCTGCACCTTCGGTTCCTTCAACTCTAATAATGCCATCCGGTAAGGAGCCTTAGAGATTGGCTCCGTCTTGAGGGCCAACTCAATCACAAACTCGATCTCCCTTTCTAGGGGTAGACCGGGTAATTCCTTAGGAAACATATAAGCAAACTCTTGTACCACTGCAATGTCCTCCAACTTCAGCTCTTCAACTGTTATATCCACAACAGTGGCCAAGTAACCTTGGCAACCCCCATCTAATAAACAAGTTGCCTCAAGCGACATAATTAAGGTAATCGAGGGTCCTCCTCGATTCCCAATAAACTCGAAACTTTCACCCACTAGCAGTTTAAACTGAATCACTTTACAATAACAGTCTACAGTAGCTCATTACTTGGTGAGCCAGTCCATGCCAATAATCACATCAAAATCATACATGGCTAGGACGATGAATTCTATTTTTTCCTCTCGCTCACCAATAACCAATTTGCAACTAGGACAACCTACTATAGACAACATCTTATCTTTTAATGGGGTAGATATACTAATGACAGATCCTAACGGTTCTAGACTCAACCCTACCAACTTAATGTATTGCTCAGCTATAAATGAGTGTGTGGCTTCAAGGTCGAATAAAGTATAAGCAGCATGGTCGTTTACTGAGACCGTACCTATGACCATGTCAGGTGAGTCTTCTGCTTGACGTCGAGTGACAGCATACACCCTTCCTTGTGCTGGAGGTTAGTTCATCATGCCTTGAGATGCGTTTTGCGGCGCACTTCCTCTGTTCTAACCCATAGGTGGCAACAGCAGCTGTGATCCCATCGGCCTACGGGGACAGTCTTTAACCTGGTGGCCTTGTTGGCCACACCCATAACAAGCACCTGTCCTAAAATGGCACGGGGTTGATCCATGTCATCTTCCGCAGAAACAACATACTCCATTTTGGTTCGACACCGACTTTCCTATCCCACCCTTTCTGTTGGGCGGAATAGGGTACCTTTCTCCGGTCATAGGCTTCTTCCTAAATCGGTTGCCATCTCTGGTTGAACTGAACCGCAACCCAAATGCGGCAGCTCACTCATTTAAATTCCTCTCTATCGGTTGGGCCCGCTCATAGAGGTCATTGTAGTTTTTCAGATTGAACAGCACCAGCGGATCCTTCAACTCCGATCTGAGGCCATCACTGAATCTCCTTGGTCTATCCACCAAATCTTCCACCAGTCTAAGGACGTATTAAGACAGCTCGGCAAACTTTGCTTCGTACTAGTCTACAGACATCAGACCTTGGCAAAGGCGTTGAAACTCTGCCATCTTCTGTTCCTTGCACAATCAGAGAAGTATTTGCCATTGAAAGCTTCAACGGAGGCATTCCACTCCGGAACTACACCTTTAGGAAATACTCTTCCTCTGGTGGACCTCCACCAAGTGCTTGCATTTCCCTACAACTGATAGACTACAAGGACCACCTTATCTTCCTCCATGAACCTCAGCAGCGTGAAGGCCTTCTCTAACTCTTGGATCCAGAGGGTTGCAGCCTCAGGATCGCCTACTCCTATGAAGCTCGGCGGGTTTAGCTTCAGAAACTACTCTACGAGCTTATGCATTGGTCGTTCAGCAATCACGTTCCCAAGTGGAACCTCGGCAGGTTCGACTGAGGCAACGACAGCAGTGGCGGCAACAGTGGCTTGATTCTAAATTTGCTGCCCCATCATATTCCCTAATGTCTCGAGTGCTTGTACAATCCCATCAATTCTAGGATCACCAGGTGCTGCTACCCCAGTACCGGCCGACAGTGGTACTACTACACTCGCGCTGGCCTAAGCCTACACTCTTGTGGCATCCCAAAATTCATGGTAATCTCTAGAAGCATTAAAGTCTATGAATAGGTGATGGAAGTACCCTTAAGTTGAATTGTAGCCATTTGATCCATAATTTGCAATGAGATTTATGGCCAAGCTTTTAGTGGATCATTAATTTGATAGGAAAGAAAATTGTATCATTGGCCATGTGTTTTATAAATTGAAATTTATGGATTTGTGATTACAAGTTTTATGGCCATATGAATTTATAATTTGATATTTATAAGAGGGAATTAAGGTAAATTACTAAAAGTAAACATGGACTCAATTAAGAAAATTTTGGGCCATTTAAGTTTGGACTTTAGGCCCAAGAGTGTTGAGCCTAAAGTGGGCCAAAAGGCTAGCCCATGAAGCCCCATTGCGTCGACCAAGCTGGCCCCAAGCCCAGCCGGATGAAGCCCTCTTGCATGGAAAAATGCCAAGTGTCCCTTCCTAGTAGCCAAGTGTAGCAAGCCATGCATAATCAAATGATGGCTAATGATGATGGGAAGGAAATTAGAGAGTGAGGGGGGTGGATTAAGCGAGAGAAAGAGGAGAGGAAGAGAGAGAGTCGTCCAAGAGAAAGAGGAGAGAAAGAGAGAAAGAGGCCGTGTGTGCAAAAGGAAGAGGGAGGTCCGTCCACCGATCGTCCGCCTAGCTCGCCGCCGTTCGTTCGCCGCCTTGCCCGCCGTTTGTCGCTGTGTTCATTGCTTGCTGTTTGTGCTTGGATTAGAGGCAAGTAGAGTCCTAAAACATACCCTTTGCTTGCTGTGTTGTGTGTGTAGAAGATGGTAAATTTTGGTTGTGGTAGATGTGATGAAAGGTCGAAGCTATGGGGAGAAATTCGTTGGTCTAGCATGCCGTTTTCTGGAAAAACCAGTCCGACCCTTCACAAGTTTGTGAGCTGCATGCAACTTTTTAGTTGGAATCTCGCTTCGATCTCTTCATGAAAGTTATAGAGAACATCTTGAGAAATAACATACTAAAATTTGAGACAAAAAGAACAAGGATTGTCTGGTGAAACGATTTTCCTTTGGAGAGATTAGATCTGGAATTTGTTGTGCTGACCTTTAGTGATTTCGTGGACTGTAAAGAAGCTTTCTTGCAAAAATCTCACTTTGAGTTCTTAATGAAAGTTGTAGTGTACTTCTTAAGGTAAAACATATCAAAAAAATAGAGGAAATGAACAAAAATAGGTCGGTGAAATTGTTGTCCTTTGAAGAAACTGGATCTGGGAAAATGCTACCTCGACCTAGTATGATTCTGTGATTTTTATAAAAATCATACAGTTAAAATTTGATCATGTGTCCTTAATGAAAGTTGTATACAATATTATGAGGTATAACATAATGAAAATTTAGAAGAAACGGACATATGTTGATTGGTGAAACGAGTTTCCTTTGAAAGAAGATAATCTGGAAAAAAAAAATGACACCGAGAATAGGGGGGATTAATCGTCTATATCTATTAATCTAGAGCGATTTGGGTTTTTATTTCTTCACAAGATATTTACCCTTAGGACTTTCTATAACATATAAAAATTTCAGAATTTTCAGAGTTCAAGTGGATATTTAATTTAAATTACTTCCGAAACTGTGCAAGCTGAAGTGTTAAAATTTTGAAGACTGTGATGCATGGACCGTACTGTTTTGTGTGAGATTCTTTTGGTATGGTGTTTTTCATGAGATATCTGCCTTTAGGCCTCGTCTATAATGTGTCAAGTTTTTAGAATTTATTTATACTATTCACTAATTTTCCTAGAGTTTTAACCAAAGGAGTGTATTCTGTTTTATCTAAAAATTGATGTGTTTTCATAAATAAATGAATTTTTCCATGTGATGCAATGCTTTGAGTGGTTGATCTTGCTGCATATGTGATGACATATGGCATGCTATATGGCATAAAAAAGCTGGTTGAGGCTTTTGATATTGATGCATCAAATGCCATGTTAAAATTGAGATAATAACAAGACCGTCGGAGGTGTGAGCCGACGATGCCTCGGGAGTTTCGAGATGCCCGGAATGTGTGTGCCGGATGCCCGGAGTATGTGTGCCGGATTGTCCTCGGGAGTTTTGAAATGCCCGGAGGTGTGTTCCAGATGCTCGGAGGTGTGTGCCGGAGGTTCCTCGCGATGCTAGGTTGGATGCGAGCGATAAATTTAGGGATGAAAACACTGGTCCCTGGAAAGATAAAAATTGAGATCGTATCATGCGCATTGATGTGTACATATGGCATGGTGATATATGCATGACTGCTTGATGATAAGTGCATGGTGGTATATGCACATATGGCATGGTGATATATGCATGGCTGCAAGGTAAGGTATGCTTGAATGCATGAATGATATGTGTTTTATTCATGATGCATTGATTGTTCTGTTTGATGCATTGTGTAGTGTGGGGATCTTTACTGCTGAATGATTGTACTTACCCCTTTTGGGGATTAACATTTCAGATTAGAAAGATGCCTCTTTCACCAGTTGTGCATGGTACCTTCTATGGCATACCTACTGACGTTGAGGTGGAGTGCACGAGCATTCCTATATTAATATACCCGGTCTGGAGTATGTTTGAGTTCGAGTATTGGTGATGTACGATGTGGGTTTTGCGGATGGCCCGGTCATCCAAGAGTTTTTGTCCGTTCACGTTTGACGCAGTGGGGTGATGCTAGGGATGCTATCACCGCCGCCGCCTAATGCACCGGGTTGGGTGTGATGGCCCATATGACTAGTGGGAGCTGATGTTTCTTTTTAGGGATAGCCGAGACTTGTCGATGGAGGGATGTACATGTTTCATATAGGGTCGAGTTCTCTTTTTGGGATAGCCAAGTATAGTTAAAAATCTTGGCTTTTTTGTATCGACCCGAAATGTCCATCATGAAAATATAAATAAAAGTGAATAGGCTTTATCTTTTCTTCTGGTGCGTAGTTGGTGTGCTTTGCATTATTGTTATTGGAGGGAGAGATGGTGAGACTTGTTTATGCTTCCGCTGATGAACTGCGCTAGGACCTTTACAAAAAAAAATGGAAAAGTATTTTATTGATCAACCCCCATGAACTATTGTTTCACTTAAATTAAAAGGTTACCTTATTGGGATGTAGTAGGATGAGTGACAAGTAATCTATGGCGACCC
Organism: Eucalyptus virginea; assembly: GCA_014182375.1. Lineage (NCBI taxonomy): Eukaryota > Viridiplantae > Streptophyta > Magnoliopsida > Myrtales > Myrtaceae > Eucalyptus > Eucalyptus virginea. The sequence continues at coordinate 21,725,677 of CM024524.1, read as the reverse complement.
TAACGGATTGGGGGCCGTCGAGGGGTGCCACAACTCTACCTCGGGCACCGACCCTAGTCGGCGTCCTACCTCAAGTGACTAATGCTATGGTCCTCTTCCTAGGAGTCTTCTGTTCCTGATTACTCATGATGTAGACTCTTTACAGAACCTACTTTCTAATTCTAACCCAGAATTAGAAAACTGAGTGACCCGCACAAAACAATTTACCAATAAGCTAATCAATCACATGCTTCAGCATAAAGAAAAAGCATTTCCTCTTAACTATCCCAAGATCCATCGCACCTTATCATTCTAGACACTGACTAGCTCTGATACTACTTTGGGCGGGGATGTCACTCCTCGAACCTCGAGTGCGCAAACATCCCTCGGTGATCGATCAAATTGCAACGTTCTTAGGACTCGTTGTCGACCAATTCATTTTATGCACATGCAGAAGTGAATTAAACAATCTCCAGATAACAATCGAACATGGAATAAAAAAGTAGGATAGTCAATTAACACAAAACATATTTTATAAACAACCAATGTTTATATACAGTCAAGCCAAACCTAAGGTTTATGTATAGGAGGTCTATCTCAAAAAGAGCTATTGAGCAACCTAAGCTCCGGACTCTTCAGTCATCGGCTCTGGGTCCTCAACAACACCATCAGGAGTGTCAATATCTATAGGATGCCCTATTTCCCACTCCTCGGTCTCAACGGGAGGTTCGTCAAAACCCTGTATGAGACCCTTTCGACCCCCGTTAGGAAAGTTAATGAACCACACTATGAATCGGTGAGGTATCTACTAAGGTAGGCTGTGACATCCCATATTTTCAGTCATATTTTCTATTGAATAAATCGGGCATTTTATTGACGCGTCTATAGGGCTGTTCTCAGAACTGATTATTCTAGAGATAACTAGACTATCTGGGGAAACTATTAAGAATTTTAAGGCAAATAAACTTGAGAATTCGACTAGGAATCGTCTTCTCGATCGTGCTCTTCTGTCGAGATCATTACGGCACATATATAAATTGATTTAAGATCAGATATAGGTTGGTTCGATTGAGATGTGTGGCTAATCGTGGGCGACACCACTAAATTGGAAAATTCTCATCGACCAACACTAATATGATTTTATTATCGTTTTGGTACCCTGTGTTCGTAATTGAATCCTCGAGATTTTCACGACAATCGAGAGTCGTCATTGAGTCGAGTGGGTTCATTGTGGCTCGAAGAAAATCGATCACGGGTCATTTGCACAAATTTTTTTTTGAAAGTTACCCGGTAGCCTAGGTCACGCTAAAAACGCGCCGAATGGAAATTAACCGTGAATTCGAACCCGATTTCAAAAATTGAAAGTTTTGTGGTGTCACGAGCTATTTTAGGAACGTCGACTCACCCTTCGAAGATTTTTCAGAGATTTCGAGATTTTTACGGAAAATCGATTCGGATGTTGCGGAAAATTAGCGAAAATTCGACGATAAATCAAAATTAAATTGGGACTTAAACCGAGCGCTTTGGGTGTCGAGACTTGCAGAAAATTGTTCGAACTCTTTCTTCTACAAAATTGGACATTGATTTGGAGAATCAAATGAGGAATTGGAGCAAAAAATTAAAGAAATTCGGAATTGGACTAAGGGCTGCATTTTTGGCTTTCAATTGGATATTATTGAGAAGATAATGCAAGAAATTATTAAGAGACAAGAGGATAATCTTATGTGGACTTTAGGGGACATCCGTTTAATGAGATTGATAAGTATTGTTGACTTATCCCCCCTCCTTCGGCAGCTCTCGACCACGCCTCCTCCGTCCCCATCTTCCTCGCACGAGCTCTCTCCACCGAAGGCCTCCACTTTCATTTTATTTCCAGACATCTTCAATTTTCGTTTTCTCTCTGCCACCGAAGACCAACATGCCCTCCTTCCTCCTTTCGTGGCCACGACTGCCTCTCTCCGCGGGTTCTTGCCGTCAACACATTCGTGCCTCCATGTTCGGTCAAACCATCGCTAGCAGAAACCCCAAAGTCGACTCCCCTCCGCCTTTGGCCACGACTGCACACCATCAACAGCCCCAGCGAAGCCCCTTCCCTCGTTAATTTTTGCTTGGTTTCTCTCCAGCTTGGTCAGCATCTCCATCGAAGTTTTACTCCAGCTACCCCACGTTTGAAGTTCCTCACCGACAGCAAGCCTTATGTAGTTAACTCTCCACGCGTCCTCCACTTCGGCGTCACCTCCACCCACGAAATCAGCATCTGCCGAAGCTCAACCACCTTCGCGGCTTCTATCTCCAGCTGGCCACGTGACGTCAAACAAAGCTGCTTCCTCTTTGTTGCTGCCTTCAACGCTCGTGGATTTCGGTCTGCTCGAAGACCAGCTGCTTCCTCTTTGTTGCTGCCTTCAACGCTCGTGGATTTCGGTCTGCTCGAAGACCAGCTGCTTCCTCGTCTGCTCCGTCTTCGATCGCACGCCTACAGCAGCTCCCTGTTCGCTGCTCACTCGTCCAGCATCAATTCGAGCGAGGCTAGCCCATCTTCTTCGTTCAGCCCAATTTGAAGCCAAAGTCAGCCGTCTTTTCCAGTCCACGAAGCCAGCAAATTTTGGCCCAGCAGTTGGGCCCGTGTCCTCAGCCCATCTCTATAGCAACTCCATTGGGCCCAATTCAGCAAGTTCGGCCCAAGCCCAGCCCGCGAAGAAGGCCCACTCGCAGCCAAGTCCAAGCCCAAGAGCAAGCCCATTCCAGTGTAAGAACAAATCTCAGTTGGGCTGAGATTTGTTGGGCCGGTTCAAGGTCCGGTCCAAGTCCGTGGGTGTCGTCGCGAGCCCAAGTTCGGCTGCTGTAGCGTCGCCGTCATGGTGATCTGGTCCCCGCTTTTAATCAAGTGAGTAATCTCACTAATCCTTTCTTAGTAGACTAATGATGCTTAAGGGTTGATTAGATTTAATTAAGTGTAATTAGGTGGTTAGATTAGAATGGATTAGTGATTATTAGTTAATTGCATTACATATTAGTAAGGTGGTTAGTGTACTTAGCTAGAGAACTGCCTATACTATTTATTGAATGCATCTCGGGATTTTCCCCGACCCTTATTGAGCTTCAATCAGGCATTACGGGCCTAAATTAGATTTTTAGTATTTATTTATTAATTTTCCAAATTAATTATTTAATTACTTATCTTTCGAAATAGCCAACGACCGAAATTTCGTGATAATTGTCATGGCGCAGTCCGTTTATTTATTTGAGCTCTACGTTGTGCTGAATCAAATTAATTGTGCAATTTGAGGAATTATTCCTAAATTGATTGAAATTGAGTGAAATTAAATGATTGATCGGTAGATGACCGAGTGTGGTTATCTAGCATTGACAATGCTTTGATAAGTTGTAAAATAGAGAAAATTGTGAGGCTGAACTGAGAATAATTTTGGCTGAGATCGATCAGGTACGAGGTATAGACATACGTGGTTCGGTGATAAGGAAATCACTGGTGAAAACGGTGCCTTAAAGAAGGCACGAGTGCTGTCTATTACTTGCATCAGTATAAACATACGTGGTTCGGTGATAAGGAAATCACTGGTGAAAACGGCGCCTTAAAGAACGCACGACTGCTGTCTACTGCATGCCTCATTACAGACATACATGGTTCGGTGATTAAGAATATCACTAGTGAAAATGGCGCCTTAAAGAACGCACGAGTGTTGTCCAGTACATATGTCACCTTGGCGAAAACGACACCCGAGAGCATTACTGTAGCTCTGTGACTGAGAATGCAAATGGGAGGTTTTATATTGAGAAATGATTTGACCTGGAAATGATTCAACTGACATGTAATCGACTAGGTCGATTGATCAATGATTTGATCCGTTGTCGTGATTGACTGATTGAGTGGAAGTGACCTTGAATGGTCACATTGACATATAATCGACTAGGTTGATTGATCGAGATATCGATCTGTGATTGCTTAGGTGCCTATTGAACTGTACTAATATGCAGGTGGAATCTGATGCCAAGGTAAGTCCTCTGACCCGTGCGTGTATAGGTAGCCCGGTTAGCGTATTAGTTTCCTAATTGAGTCTTAGTGGGGTAGAACTTGCTGAGACATGGTTTCATCCCGGTTGTGGGACAACATTTCAAGACCCTGATGAGGAGCTTGAGGAGAAAGAAACCGAAGAGGAGTACCTGAAGGAGAACCCCGATGATGATCCGAGTATGACCTAGATGAAGACTATGATCCCATCCTCTTTGTGAAACCTGTTTGTAGAAGGTTGGGTGTGAGACTAGACCTTTGTGAATAGTATGGTAAATTACTTTGAGGTGTGGTTGTATAAAAGTTTGGTTGTGAATTTCGTTATGAAAAATATGGCCCTACTTTTCTATCCCATTGTTTTATTTTCTGGGGATTATAATTGCTTCCGCATGTGCATATTAAAATGAAAAAGGGTTGGTGATATGTAGTAAAGGGATATCGCTTTTAAAATCGACCAAAGGTAAGGGATGTGTGCGTGCCTAAGGATCGGGGCGTGACATCCCATTTTTGTGGTATCAGAGCGAAGTTTAGAGATTGGAGTGATAAGGCGCGATGACCTATGGGATAGTAGTAAGAAAGGCCTTTAAATTCATGTTGGTACATGTCTGTGGTAGCTGAATGCTAGAATTGCTTGTTGTTTAGGTCACTTTGTTTCTAATTCGTGGTGGAATTGGAAGCAGGCTCTAGTAGATAACACTGAGCCATGAGTGACTAGGAGCTGAGAACTCTTGCAAAGGGGGCCGATAGGGCCGTGACTCAGGGCAGAACGCCGACCAGGGTCCGTGCCCGAGGAGGTCATGGTAAAGCGCCAGCTGTGACTAGCGCTAGTGGCAAAGTACCACCTCTTGTTAGTCTGGGGTAGTAGCCCCTGATGATCCCAGGTTCGATGGGATCATGCGTGTACTTGAAGCCTTGAGTAACAGAATAGATCAGCAAGCTGCTACAGTGGAAGCCGTTGCTTAAGCTACCGCTACCACAGCTGTTGCTGCCGCCACTGAGGCTGCCCCTACTGTCGTACCTGCAGTTGCATCTGTCGTAGCTCCCGCCGCCGTGAATGTCCACCGAGGATAGTGGTCGCTGTAAGACCAATCCATAAGCATGCTCCCTAAGGTTAAATCCGCCGTTGTTCACCGAGATAGGAGATCCTGAAGCTGCCGCTTCTTGGGTTCAGAAGCTTGAGAAAGCGTCTGCACTGCTGATGTGCAACGAGACTGATAAGGTAATGTTAGCAACTTACCAGCTGAAGGGAGTTGCGAACACTTGGTGGATGACTACTCGTGAAACGATCTTCCTAGAAGGTGTTGTCCAGGAGTGGAATACTTTCCGTGAAGCCTTCAACGATAAATATTTCTCCGAGACTACCAGAGAGATAAAGATGGCAGAATTTCAACGTCTTCGCCAAGGTTCCCTATCTGTTGATGAGTATGAAGTAAAGTTCACTAAACTTTCGCGATATGCCCCCGAGTTAGTCGAGAATCCTGTGAACCAAGCGAGGAGGTTCAGAGATGGATTCAGACCGGACATGAGGAGTGCCTTAGTCCTTCTAGATCTAAAGACTTATAATGATCTATATCGACGAGCCCAGAAAATTGAGAAGAATCAGAATGATAGAGTTGCCTCATCTAGATCAAGGTTTAACTCTCAGCGAGAGAATATTCGCTAGGGAAAAAGACCCATGCCTGGAGGTGAATCCCATGCTTCACCTTTCAAGAGGAGTGGATTCAATAGACTGATGCCTAGTAATATGGGTATGTGTCGCTTGTGTGGAAGGCAACACGGGTCAGCTTCGTGCCCAGCTAGGACTGGAGCATGTTTCGAATGTGGCCAACAGGGTCACATCGAGAGGGATTGCTCGAGGAAGCAAAGAGGGCAACCTCAGTTGCCACCGCCACCACTTGTTGACACCTCATTTAAATTTAGAAAATAGAAATAGAAGATAATCTTTGATTAGAGGGAAATTTTTTAAAAATAATTTTGAATTCAAAAACTCAACCATGTGATTTTGGAGCCACTTTGTTGTTGGAGTCGTTGAGTGAATATCTCGCCTGCAAAAACAACTTTGAGCGCTTTCACTATAAAATGCGAGGCTTCAGAACCGAGGGAGAGGGGGGGCTTCTCTTCGTCTTTCGTCGAAGAAAAAAATAGAAAACTGAAGAGAAAGGGAAAAAAAGAGAGAAGGGAGCTTCGGTTTGTGGGAGAGGAAAAGAGGAAAAAGTCAAAAGAAGGTAGAGAGAGAGAGAGAGTGTGTACGAAGAGATGGGTAGGAGGAGAGAGAGTAAAAATTAAAAGAAAGGGAAAAGCAGAAGCAAAAGTTTAATCGGCGGGGGGGATTGGACGTTTATGTTCATCCTCTTCCCCGCACTCGCCGGAATTTGCTGCCCACAGACCGACGGCTCCTCCTCACCGGTGCACCACCGTGCCCGCACTTGTGCCATCGCGTTCACCCAGCCGCGCCTCCACCTGCTGCCTCCGACGACCGAAGCTCTGCACCGCCGGCCCTGCTCCTCCCCAGCCACCGGTTCCGCTTCTGTTTCACTGCCCGCTCAACCCAGCGCCCGACGTGCCAACGCTGTCCGGAGCCGAAGACTAGCAAACGACGTCCCTGCTCGCCTCACCTGCAACCTACGAGACCAGCGAAGCCGTAGTTGCCCCTGCTCTGTTCCGGGCTCCCCTGTTGCCTGATCTCTTTGCCGCCCGCATTGCGCCTCTCCGAAGCTCGAACCTATGGGCCCTTTCCCGCCCACCTCCATCACGTGCTGGTTCCGTTTGCCGTCGCTGCTGCCGCCCACACTTGCGTGCCTCCGGTTTCGTTGTTGCTGAGTCCCGAGCGACCCACCACCGGCAGCTGCTGACCCATGCTTGCCCCTGCTTCTGCCGCTCCGATCTCTCTGCTGTGACCTGGCCACGACGCTGTTCCCACTAGCCCATGCCGCTCGTCTCCGCTCGGTGCCCGACGCCCGTAGCACCTCCGTCCGTGACCACCCGCTCGACGCCCGACGACCGCGCCCGCAACCCGCAGCCTAGCCGATTCGAGCCGGTCTGTTGTGCTCCCGCTGTTGCTGCGCCTTGACCACCCGAGTACCGGATCCCGTGACGCCGCGCCTCGATCTCCTTCGCCGACGCTCCCCGCAGCAGCTCAACCCCGCACGTCGCGCTGCCGAGCCGCTCCACCATCCCGACGAAACCTCCATCGTGCTGATTCGTGACGATCCCGACACTGTCCCCTGGTCCGTTCGTCGTCAGTTCACCCGCTACCAACCGGTGACGCCACTGCGACCTGTTGCTACCGCCAAACCACTCGCCGCCGATTCACCCATTGCCGATCCTCGCCGGAGATCCGACGATCGTGACCGGTGCCCAACGGTGAGCAGCCACCGCCGCGCCCAAGTCTCTTGGGAAGAAAAAGAAAAAAAGAAAAAGAAATTAGGTAGTTTTATTTTCTTTATTTTCTATTTACTTTATTTTGTTTATTTTTTTGTTTAGTTATTTAAATTGGAACCTCATGAATCTTGTAGACATTAAGGGGTTTTATTGCAAATTATGGTAATTATTAATTTCACCCGTAAGACGTCGGTTCATTTTTTTAATTACTTTAATTTTTAGGAATTTTGATAGTATTTCAATTGTTAAATCATTCTAGAGTTAAAATAATTGTTAATTTAATCCGTGAGACAACGGATTATTTTTTCGGTTATTTTAATTCTTATCTTCATTCTTTTAAAATAATTACTTGTTTGGAAAGATTAAAAAAATATCAAAAATATCAAAAAATCAAAAAGTACATAAAAATCTAAATATTGCATTAGAGCATTTAGGTTTAGTAAATTAGGACTGCATTTTTAGGGTTAGTAAATTAGAACTGCATTTATAGGATTATAATTTTTAGATTATACTTTTAGATGGGTGATTTTTGTAAGGGCTAATTTAAAATAATGTTGGCATGTCTTGTGATTTTTTATATAACTTTTAAGATAAGATATAGTTTAAGTTAAATTGATTCCTAAAATAAATTAGAATATCATTCACTTAAGTTAAATTGATTCCTAAAAAAAGATCATTTCCTTGGTTAGTCAATTGGTTAATTCATAATTAATCTCATTTCATATCATCATTATTTAGCATAAGTTGCATATATGCATTAAAAAATGAATCATCAAAAAAAAAAAAAAATCATAAAAGAGCATGCATGTAGAAATACCATGTCATTCATCCCATATCACATAGCACATGCATATTTATGATTATATAAATTAGATTGCACACATATAGTGATAAGTTTAAGTCATACCATATGAATTGCATCTGACATATCATTAAAGTAAAATTCATGCATATTAAGTTAGATTAAGATTGCATATAATTAACATTTTTTTAAAAAAGAAAAAAGAAAAATTAGGTGTCTTGTCATTTAGAAATCATGTTTAGGGCATGCATTTTTATTAGCATTTTTTATTTAATGTTATTGATTGTGCACCTGCATGACCACCATTTGCATGTTAGTAGCTTAGGTTAAAATTAATCAACATTGCCTGCAAAATATTTTTAAAATTAAAATAAAAGGTACCGAAAGGGCGTTAGATTAATCTAGCGTAACCCATGTCCCCGGACCTACTTGAATCTACGGTTCGCAATAGTAAAGTATTCTCCCATACTTTACTTGGGTTTCTAACCAGCCCTAATTGGTTAGTGGCAGCTCCAAATTGAATATAATTGCATATTTAAATGAGTTAATTTCTTAATATCAAGTCGCGATTGGTAGGACTTGGGAGGGTTCGTGCCAAGTCTTCGGACTTAGTAATCCATTAGCCTTCTTTAGGTAATTCACCCTCGGGAAGGTCGCATCACCACTAATGAGACAGATAAGAGGGTATGCCCCTCAGAATGCGCCGTAGGGAGGACAGTTAAGGCCTCCAGTCCAATGCACTGTGTACGCGATTACACAGGGTTAGGCGGAAGCTACGCATGACGTAATCACAGATATGGTTCCATTGAATGGACCGCCAGCTTAGAGATGAATTGAGTATGCACTGAGAAGGAAGGACAGTGTCTTCTGAACAATGTTATTAGAGTGGCGCAGTAGAATTTTGGTTAAATAGAACTTCAGTTGTTGTAATGAAGTCATATAAAGCCGAATCATTAGTTACAGTTGTACTAGAATCATTTGCCTATGTATAACTTTGATATTGTATATAAAAAGGTTTGGCTCGAGGAGCTTTTGTGTAATGAATTGTTGCTGCAATGTGATATAGTTTAATCCGTCGAAGGAAGTTATATCGAAGACAGTGTTATGAGTTAGAATTTTAGAAGAACGGTGATTGAGATGTCCTGTATCACCTTGGAAAGACGCTTCAGTTGACAAACCAGAATGTTTAGAAAATCCTGCAAGAGGATACCAGTAAAAGAAAGGTTGACTTTCAAATTTCGAAAAAAGGGAATGCCAAAGTATTGTGGGTGATGATAGATGTCAGACAGTACGGAACTTGAGGAAGAGACTTGGTCAAGAATTCATGGTGGCAGTTGCAGTATTCGACCATATAGTGTGAGGTAGGTAGATCGATGTGTAGATAGCTATCATCGGATAGGTTGCAAGTGTCAAATGTGCTAGTAAGTGAAAGTTCAGTAATGCAAGCTGAGAGGACATTTACAATCACTCAAGAGTTCCGAGTGGGAATGGAAGTATATCACGATGGAATGTTGTGATAGGTTTACCAAGGAGTCAGAGGAATAATGACTCCAGTTGGGGAAGTGGTCGATAGATTGATGAAGTCGGCTTACTTTATCGCTATATGGAAGGATATTGATTGGAATAGGCATGCCGAAGTGTATGTGTGTCGGACAATTCGTCTGTGTGGAGTATTAGTGACGAACTTACATCGGATCCAGAACCGAGGTTCCCAGTTTCAGTAGATCAATCAGATAATTCCTTTTGAGGCAGAATAGAGCAAAGTGTGCAGAACTTCAGTTTGTTGAGATGAGATCAGAGAAAGAAAAATCACAGGCCGAGGGTTAGTTCAGCAGTCAGTAGTTGCAATTGCCGTGATCAGTGCCAGAGTACAGACCGCTCAGAACTGCCAGAATAATTGAATTGTTGAGCATTGAAGCCCCCAAAAGTTCTAAATTGGTGAGTACACCTTTCTTAAGGTGTCACCAATGAGGGATACCTTGCGTTTCAGCAAGGAGGGAAAACTAAAATCGAAGTACGTAGGTCCCTTTGAGATTCTGAAAAGAATCGGGATCCTATCGTATCGTCTTGCATTGCCGCCGAGGTTAGCGTAAGTGCATGACGTCTTTCATGTGTCGATGTTGAGGACATATGAACCTGACATGACCCACGTGCTAAATCTTGAAGAATTAGGCGTGGACGACAGAGTGTCGTACATGAAAAGCTCGGTTCAGCTTGTGAATCAGAAAGATCAGATTCTGTGTATCAAGAAGGTCCCATTGGTCAAAGTGGTCAAACAACACCACGGGACTGAAGAAGCGACCGGGAAAAGTAAGACTAGATGAGACAACAATACCCCCACCTTAGGTGCCTATTGAACTGTACTAATATGCAGGTGGAATCTAAGACCAAGGTAAGTCCTCTGACCCGTGCATGTATAGGCAGTCCGGTTAGTGTATTGGTTTCCTAATCGAGTCTTAGTGGGGTAGAACTTGCTGAGACATGGTCTCATCCCGGTTGTGGGACAACATTTCAGGACCCTGATGAGGAGCCTGAGGAAAAAGAAATCGAAGAGGAGTACCTGGAGGAGAACCCCGATGATGATCCGAGTACGACCCAGATGAGGACTATGATCCCATCCTCTTTGTGAACCCTATTTGTAGATGGTTGAGTGTGAGACTAGACCTTTGTGAATAGTATGGTAAATTACTTTGAGGTGTGGTTGTATAAAAGTTTGGTTGTGAATTTCGTTATGAAAAATATGGCCCTACTTTTCTATCCCATTGTTTTATTGTTTGGGGATTATAATTGCTTCTGCGTGTGCATATTAAAATGAAAAAGGGTTGGCGATACATAGTCCTAGGATATCGCTTTTAAAATCGACCAAAGATAAGGGATGTGTGCGTGCTTGAGGATCGGGGCGTGACATAGGTCCTCCTCGACCCAAACTGTGGACTCAACTAGCTCATAGGTCAGGTTGGTTCCGGGAATAGGGAAATGGGAGTGCTGAAAGTCCATCACCTGCAGGACCCCATAACGCATATGACGTACCTCTATCTAAAGACCTGAAAATTTTAAACCACGATGGGATGAGACAAAGTTTCAGTGAGTCTACACCCTAAACCTCGATTAGGAGGAAAATTCACCTAGAGGCAGCCTAAACACGCATCATATAAGACTTATCTTGTCTCAACACCACTCTGCACATTAGTACAGCTCATATAACATATGCATACAGTAAATGCACTCAATAATTGAAACACTCCATTTCACTTATCAATTAAACACAAGGTTCCCGATTATAAGGCCAAATCATTATGACACGTCACATTCCGTATCACACAATTTTGTCCCATAATTAGGCGTGGCTATTTCACTCATTCAAGTGTGTCCTAATTAATTACGATCCAACGGTCACGGCCAACTCAACAGTCAGTAGTCATCCAGCATAATCGAGCGTCATCCCACTTCGTCAGGCACAGCAACGTCTACATCTAAACAGCATTCCTGAAAGAGTATCGGTCCAGCCTCCACTGTGATCGGCATTCGTTGACATATGGCATTCCCGAAGGAGCATCATTTGGCGTAAACGCATCATGACGGTTTCCGATAGCGATCACACGTACCTCAAATCTCAACCAAGGACATTGTGCTTTGCACTCAAATGCCTCAATTTCAAATAATGTATTTGGCCCATTTTCTTTATATTGAAAACACTCGGTAAAATAATTGTGCATGGTCACACAATTAAATTGAACCATAAAGTGTGATATTCTCCCATTTTAAAATTTCACGATTTTATATAGTACTTAAAACATTTTTGGCATAAAAAATCAACACTTGGTATTTCTCTAATTAATACCAAAATTTCATATTTTTGGAATAATAATTAAAAATATCACCAAGCATCCAATTGCATAAATTAGTAATCAATTTCACAAATCAATACAACCATGACGATCAACACAAAATATTGACAACCGGCTATCCCGGTATAATTTACGCTAATTAATAATTAATTAAATAAATTACATTTAATTAAATATATTACAATTTATTAAAATTAAACACTTAATTAAATTAACATAAGCTAACCGGGCTAATCTACTTAAGCTAATTAAACTAATTTAACTAACTAACTACATTAACTAATTAAGCTAACTAAATGAGCTAACTAACCATCTAACCACCTAATTGGCCTAACTAAATAACCCTAACCAATCTAGTTAGGCTAACTAAATCCCACTAATTTCAATTAACCCTAAACTAATCCCCCTAAGTGTAATTAGCCCCATAATCAAAGATTAGAATGCTAACTCATCGGATTAGCGAATAAACGGGTTCACGGTGATGGTGGCACGACGGCGGTGAGTTCTCGTGCCTACGACAGCCGCAAAACAGGACCAGAAAGGGTTGAAAACAACCTTGTAGCTCACAGTTTGGAGCTGGAAGACTGCTTCTGCTTATTGGACTCAATTCGATCTTGGAGGGCTGCTGGTTGTGATTTGGCTTGGCGGGACACGGAGACGGACCAAGGGTGGCTAGAGGCAGTGATGGCGGAATAGGCTGAAGGCGGTGGTGAGCTGGCGAGCTGGTGGTTGAACGAAGCTGGCGATAGCTGGTCGAGCAAAAGCTGGCATTCAGCTCGGACGAGGACAGGCGGGTGAGGAACGGTAGTTTGCAGGGCTGCTGGCTGCTGGCTTGGTCTTAGGTGTCTGTAGCTTCAACAATGGAGGAAAAAGGAAGCTTTGAGGAGGAAGAAGAAGAAAAAGCTGGGGATGTCTTCTGCAGGGGGCTGGTCGACCAAATGGAGGGGAGGAGAGAGGGGAGAGAGACAAGGGACAAGGGGAGAGAAAGTCAAGGTTTAAACCAATCCATTGGCTTTCAAAATATCAATGAAATGATGAACAAGCCCCCAAAGTCCAAGCCCTATCCAGCAGTCAATTTTCCCTCCCAAAACTTCTTACACAAGCCAAATTGAAGGCCAAAATTCAACTACCCTTTAGCCCTACGAATTTGACTTGGTCTTCATTCAATTCCTCACCAAGAAACTTCAATTTAATGGTCACACATGCCATGGCGGCAGCCTAAACCAATTTCCCTTCACTCCCTCACAAACCAACTCACTTTGGTAGCCAAAATTGCCAATTAATATGCCCATCCGAATTTCCTTGAATTTAAAATTTCGGGCTTGTTGAAAATTCTTCAAAGGATGCAATGATGTCCTAAAAATAAATTGTGACACGCTCAAACTTTCGATTGAAACCGAGTTCAATTTCGTGGTTAATTTCGATTGGACGCAATTTTAGCGTGACCTAACATATCAGGTAGCTTTTAGAGATTTTGTCGCTTTAACCCATGGTCGATAATTCTCGATATACGTTGGTGCATCTTCGACTCATCAGTGACTCTCGGTTGTCGTAAAAATCTCAAAGTTTTAATTACAGGCATCGGGTACAGAATCGACAAAAAAATCAG